>VZRO01003929.1:99205-221130 GCA_013397915.1 Daphoenositta chrysoptera | reverse complement strand
AAGTCAAAGGGTATTATACAAAGGCTATCAAATTTTTACACCCTTTGATATCATTTTGATAACATCTCTGGAAATACTATGATCAACACAGAAGTCACCAAAAGTAAAATCTTTTTCAAGTGACAGCACTATATTGAGCCAAGTCTCTTTCCGCCAAGGAAAAGGGCACACTTGCCCATAAAGTATAGTTCCTAGAAATATGTTTTTGTCATTTGTTTCCAAACATGGCCAGAAATAAAAGAAGACAAAAGCCCTCCTGCTGGAGAGTTTGATATATGCCTCTGAGACCGTGACTGAATTTGAAAAAAGCCTCACTCAGTGTCTTTCAGGCCAGGGTAAATGATGACTGTATTTCATGTTGACACAAAGCTTCATCTCAGAGCCTTCCCATTCATTTGTAGTGATCTCAGAATCACATTGGAGGGGGCAAGTCTCTACTCATATATGTGCTCCATAGAACCAAGAATAAAGGGGAATTACTGATTCAGACAAAGCTATTAAGTGACGAGAGAAAGAAGGCTGAGAAATGCTTCATTCTTTTTAAAGGAATTCTCTGGACCCAGCTGCAGAAGCCTCTTTTTATCCTGATAAGTTGGTGCATTATTAACATCACTTTCTGATAATGTATTGAAAGTTTTCCAGAACTTAATCATGATATGGCAGCAGCCTAAAAGAATTCCCATCCAGATAGTCCAGAAGAAACAACACAAGTTCTTGAACATGCTGTACTCAGGAACACAAGGGATATTAGCCATGCCAGAAAATGATGGCTTGCTGGAGCCTGCCAAAGCAACCTGGCACCAACCCACTACTGCCATGGCCATCTCCAAGGAAACAGACAGAAATTATCCTGAAAATGGATTTGGATATTTTTGTTGTCATCTTGCACCTGCCTCTCTGGCTGTTCCAGCTGATCAGAAGAGAACAAAGCAGCACAGTTCTGCAGGATTCATCCTTAGAGAAAAGGAACTCAAAGATTTGACCTGTTTGGCAAAAGAGGATGTTCAGCCATCCACTCCTAAATGAAAGGAGTGAACTAGAAACAACTGTTTTCAAAGTAAAGGACAGATTGCCTCAATTGCCCAAGGAACAGCCAAGGGGAATATAAACTGCTTTGGCAATAATCACTGTTAGTTTTGAGGCCCTGCTTGTCCCCATATCATTGAGCCCCTCACTTGATGTCTCTGCAGATGCTTTTTCAAGTGACCAGTTCTTCTGTCAGGTTTTGAAATTTTAAACCTGGGAGATTTAATATATTATTTTCAGTTCTTTCAGTTGTCTAGTCAAAAAAAACCAAATCAAAACAAAAAACCCCCACCTATTGTTGCAATGCATGAATGTCAAGGAGTTGTTGATTGCTATTATTCTCTCTTTCTTGCAGTACGTTTCCCAGGACTCAAAACGTACATAGATCCAGACACCTATGAAGACCCTTCTCTTGCTGTCCATGAGTTTGCCAAAGAGATTGATCCCTCAAGAATTCGTATTGAAAGAGTCATTGGGGCAGGTAAAACTATACCTACTGTAAAAAAATCTCTAGGCATGGCAGGACTGCTTTTCATAAGCATTTGGAAATTATTTCATTATCAATTTTTTGTGTAGGATTAGGTTTTTGCCTGGCTTGTTGTTTGTTTTTTCTTTATTTTTTCCAGATGTATTCAGAATACTATGCCACTGAGAATTTGCTATAGTTATTGTCATGTATTCTCTGAGGGTGAAATTAGATCAGAATCTCTTTCTAAGGGGATATAAGTTCAGAATATAGAAGACATAGCAAAAAATATTCTTAAATAGAAAACTGGAGGAGTATGAGGGGAAAAAAGGAGAGGCTGGCTTGGGATAGGCTTTTCCGTGTGAAGTATCACTGGCAGAGAGGGAAAAGAGGAAGATCTGTTGATAAGATGTAGACAGTAGGAAATGTGATGCCCTGTAATCCTTCTCTTTTATATTTGTTTCATATATCTTAGTCGCTCTAGAAAGGAAGGGTATTTTAGGGTCAGTTTAGCCCTCATTTAATGATATGTTACTAAACTCATAACCATGGGAATACCCTTGTGTTGGTAAAAAGTGTTTTAGGCACTAGAAAATGTTGTGCAATAATACCAAAGAAATAAAACTGGGTCTGATAGCAGACAGGAGAGAGAAAGTATCGACCTGAAGGTAGAAGAGAAAATTCTGTTTCACACTGCAGTACATAGTGCTGGAATACTCCAGTTCACCTGATTGCTAAAGCCACATCATCTGGAGCTGGGGCTGTGCACCTCTGGAGTTATGAGCTTGAGAGCCCCCAGAGGGCTGACCTCTGCAGAAAACATTGTTTGCTTTCTTCTATTTCTTCCTTTTCTTCAGACACGCTTTAGATTTTGATGTTTTAGATTATAAAGCAGATTGAGCTACACTGCACACCTGTGTAACTGCTGATTTATATTGAATACAACAGACAAGGATTATTTGTTTTAGTTCAGATTAAAGTTGTGTCCGTATTCTCAGCTTCATTCATTTATGAAAACTCTTCTCTCAGCTTCCCTCTCCTCTTTCTTGTATGCATGGAAGTGTATGCTTTGACATATTTTATTTTTATGGGTTTTACTTTTATGGGTTTTATTTTCTAAAATTACATGGGTAATTTGTCAGCTTCAAAAATATTCACCTAATAGGACTTGCAGTGAAATTTAAAAGTATTTCCATGCATACAAGATACAGGTTAAATAGTGTGGCTGAGGCAGGGAGAAAGCAAATTCTCACACAGTTCTTCAGTAGCTGCCAAGGGAATAACATATCAGTATAATTCACAGCAGTCCTAAAGATTTCTGTGCATTCTCTCTAATTCTGTATTACACATTTCAACGGGATATAAAATGGATTTCTTATCAAAGGAGAATTACTTTTAAAAGATGTTTACAATTTTCACCTGAGTGAAACCAAAAATCCTCATCTTCTCCAAAATGAAAGATTAATATCTTTTAACAAGTCCATTAATAGATGCACTTCTAAATTTGTTCTGTTTTAACATTTTATTTTGGCCAATAATTCTCATTTTTAGTTTCTATAACTTTGATTTTTCAAACAAAAAATATTTCCATTCAAGAATGAAAATATTTCGTTTTGAAACTGCTAAAGTGGAAAACTGGAAATATTTTTTAAAAACCCCACATTTCCAGCATTTCTGGTCATGACATGTTTAAAACTGATCTTCTCCTGAAAGCACTTTCCAGTTTGGTATTTTTTTCAATGGAAAAAGTAATGTCCAAAAGTTCTTGTTAATTCACTACTTGCAGTTCAGATGGCTGTGACACTCAAGGCAAGTATTTTTTCTTAGTTTCTTTTTTCAGCTTAACTCAAACTCTGTACCCAAGTTCTATTTTAAAGTCCTTGGTAATTATGTCGTGCCCATACACTTTCTTCTGCCCCATCTCTTCTTTTTATTTGGTTTAAGGCATCAGCACCTCTTCAAGGAGTTCATCAGCACCTCTGGGAATTCAAGGACTGAATTCCCAGACGTACTTTGTCAAGTCTGTCTTAAAATTTACAGTTATCCTCTTATTTTCTTTGTTAAAATGTTGAAACTCAAGGAAGAGACCAACTCTTCAGTATTTCCTGGAGCAGAACAGTATTCTTTGTATGATCTGAATCTCCTGCAAGTTCTCCCACGAGCGTAATGACTGAAAAAGGGCAGTGAGTTGAGCTGTATTTGGTGCTGTGACCTTCCAGTTATATCAGCAGCCACTGTCTGTGCTGTAAGACATTTGTTTTGATCCCATGCAGTAAAACCAGGCTGCACATCAGACTTTTAAGTGACTGACTCCTCCTGTTTCACTTTCAATATCACATATGCTCTGCTGAATGAGAAAAGGGACGTGTGGTTTGCACAGATTAAATTTCTAGACGGCTCAATTAGCTCCTTTTTGTATCATATACAGTAGGATGAGGTTTGTGTCATTAAAACAGGGATTATTTACATTTTATTAAAACTGAACAGGCAATGAACTCAATCTTTTTCTCTAGTTGTGATCAGCCTTTTCCCTGGAGCAAGGAAAAATGTTGACTTCATTGACATCTGGCTCTTAGCTTCTACTTATTGCACATGCAGTCGTGAACCTCAACTGCTGCAGGGTCAACATTTTATCCTGTTTATCTTCAAACTTGAGCAGTGAGAATGAGATTCTTAGATTTTAAAAACTCCTTTTGTTGAACACATTCCCCTTTGACTTTAAAAACATTGAAAATTCTTTATCTGAACACAAGTGTAGAAAAGGTACTCTGGGATGAAATCTTGTCAAACTCTCAGTGTAAATAATTCAATGCTTACATTATACCATTGATCTCCGTCTAGTCTAAAACAGAATTAGAAGTTATTTACACACACCTTAGGTTCATAAACGTAGGAACTGTCTCTTCTGCAAGCTGATGATTTCAAGTTTAACATCATATCACAAAAAACCTGCTGCTAGTCTTCATGTTCACCATTTTATCAATCCCAATATCCAAGGGGAGTGAATTTTCTTTCTCGCTTTCCAAATCATGCATCCAAAAAAAGGTGAAAGAAACAGGTGTTCCTTCCCCTGCTTTGGATGTTGTACAGATAATAAATCTTGGAATTGCAAGTCATTCAGCTGCCTCCTTCAGTTTAATTCATTTTAAAGCACTTGGTAACAGCCTTTTACAGTCCCTGAGGGATGAATGCCATTATTTATGAAATTCTGAAGCTGTAGTACTCTTGTATAATCTTGTAGTAGCAAAATGGTATATTCTATAACCTATGCTTTCCAAATTAGTCTTAAAATGAGAGTTTGCAATTCTGCAGATTTATTGACCACAAAGTTTCTTTAAAAATCTGGATATTGAGTATTTTCTGTTTTCACTGTTTCATCAAAAGAAATTGGAAATTTTTGTCATTTTAGGCATTTAAGCTTAAAAAACCAGCCAGATGCAATAAGGCCATGGCTTTAGAGATGTGTTGTGGTCCTGCTGAACATGTCACAGAATAGAAGATTGATAGACCATGTCTCCTGCAAACCATTCAAGTTTCATTACTTTCTTTTATGGGAGGACTTTACAAGTCCAAATTAGCTACTGCTTTTTCAGTGGCACTAGTCAGGCAAGCAAACTTTTAAGGAGAGCCTTCTTAAGGTGAAAGGGGCAAAATCATATAGGAAAATCCTCACACAACTTCCCCTTTTGTCAAAAGATTCCCAGAGCATTAGTCTAATGACATATATTTTCACATATCTTGTATTTGCACACATCTTTGATTATTTTTTTAAAATTAAGTAGAAATAAATTGGTTGGGGGAACTGTAGGAAGAAGACCTGGGACCACTTGACATTTTTTAGCTGTTTAGGAAGCTGCTAATTTTTTCAGAGGTTATGTTCAGCATCTGTTAATTGTACTCCTGCACTTGATGATGCCTCTGTCATTGAAGTGAAAGACAAGCTATGAAATTGTTCTTTTAATCCCTCCACTCTTCCTGGATCTCATTGACTATTAAAACTTCGCTTTGTTTTAGTGGAAGCAACAGAACCTAATAAAATAAAAGTTGTATGACAATATCCATTCTAATCCTGTAACATCAGGGAGTCATAATTTTCTGAAGTGAAGGTTGTGCCTTTAAGGTCCCTCCCTTCTAGATTTGCTTCATATCTGAAGATGCACTGTTATAGAATAGAGCTCCTTTATTTTGTTTACTTCTCTCCTTAAAGTTTAGGGAAAACGAATTCAGACAGCACTCAATGGAGTGTTAAATATGTATCTGTTCATTACTTGCATTTTGGTTTTTAGCAGTTCTGATTCCAAAATGACTGGGGTAGAAAATTTAGATTTGCTCTGAGAGCAACCTGCACTACGAAATGCTTTGAAATATTTCTGTGAACATTGTTTTTCATTTACTGAATTAGGATCAACTGAAAACTGACCTGCAGGCATCCAAGAGTGTATTTGGTAGGAGCTATAAATAACTTCTGGGTGACTTTAAGATCAAAGGAAAGTTGTGATTTCCATACAAACTGAGTTAGTAAATGTGTAAGGAGAATGCAGGGAGACACACATCCTTCACAGGCCCTACATACATGGGGAAACATCAGGGGAAACAAGTTTTGAGATTCCTCTCATTACAAAAATCCATATTTGCTAGGGCTATTGGCCTTTGGCTGTCTAAACAGGAAAATATGTAATTAATTTCAAGTAGGTGTGGAAGTCCATTTAAACAAATCACGTGCAAGTGCTCCTTGAGGTCATAACAGCATAAAGTACTTTTTAAATGCTTTCTGTAGTTGGAGGATAGTCAAGTGTTCTGACAGTCTCAGGGCTTTTCTTATCATATAGGTCTTAGTGCATTTCACCCCTAGGGATAAATATTGCTATAAATAGATACTTTACATAGATATTTTGTCATCAGTGGAATAAAAATCCACATGTCATTACATTCCTTCCTCAGTTATATATCCCAAACATATTGATACCAATGTTCAGTCTCAAAGGAGAGCAAGATGAACCACATTGGGGATGGCAGAAGTTTGGCTTTTGTAGGCACAGTACAAGGTCCCATGATCTCTGCTGTGGCACAAAGGAAAGGTGATAATTCCTCTTGAAGTACTGCTGAATATTTTGATTTTCTGGGATGTGATCACACTCATAAATCTGAATATTCAATCCATTATTTTTCTGTCCATTTCTACAAGATGAGTTCCTTGAGTATTGTTATGTACAGGCACTGCGAGTTATTTAACAGATATTCTATCTATTCAGGGGAGTTTGGAGAAGTATGCAGTGGACGTCTGAAGACACCAGGAAAAAGAGAGATCCCTGTTGCAATTAAAACTCTAAAGGGTGGCTACATGGACAGGCAGAGGAGAGATTTCCTGAGGGAGGCGAGTATCATGGGACAGTTTGATCACCCAAATATCATTCGCCTTGAAGGAGTTGTTACAAAAAGTAAGTCTCTAATACCTTTCCTTAATAGTTTTATGCTGGCTTTGTCATTCTGTATAATTTAGTATTGAAATTAAGCATTATTTCCACATTCAGTATGGATTACAGTTCTCAGAAATCTTCAAAATTATTGACAGTTCATACTGCAAAGTTTGGGGCCATAATAGGAAATGCATAGCCTGTCTGTTTTCAGTTTGAAATGTTTCATATTTATTTTTTAATAACAATTATCTTAATTAAAGAGAAGTCTTTACAGGTTCTTATGAAATAGAAAGGAGAGGTTGTTCATAGGCAACTGGAGAAAGCCATAAATGTAACTGAGCTGACAACGAAGTCAAATTCTCTTGTAAAATATCAGCTACACTCTTCTTTTTGCACAGGTCTTACTTTTTATTTGGTTGAGGTTTACTGACTTTGGTACCCGAAGAGATGAATTTCCTATTTTGATGAAATAAAAAGTAAACTCTTTGTAACTTGTTGTACACTTGCAAATGACTAAAATTCCAGAATAATATATGAAATGTTTTACTCTTTATAACTCTTGCAGCTGCCAAGAGATATCCCTTGCCTCTGAAATCTGTCAGGTTTAGTGGTGTTATGGACTTTTCTGAAAGGCTGAAATACCTATTTATCACTTAAGAGGTCTAATTAACATGCATGTAATCTCCTCAATGCCAACTTTTTTCAGTAATGAATTAAAGAACTCATGTTATATTCTTTCCAAAATTAATCATTTTCTCAACCAAGCCATGCTGTTCACTAATTTGCAGAATTTATATTTTTCTTTTAAAGGGAGGTGTTATGTGTATAATGCAGCGTCTTCTTACCATCACAGTAAACACAATATATATGTTATGAAAATTTCCTGTTTTCACCTCATTACAAAATCCAAAGCTATGTTTGGAAAACACAAAGAACTAAGAACAAAGAGGAAAGTTCAGCTCCTTCACTTGTGTTGTTGGAATGGAATTTCAGTAGATTTATGGAATGACCTGACCATGTTCAAATATGTCTCTCTGTGGTTCTGAATTAAGATGATCTTTTTCTTTCTTCACACAGTATTGGAAGGATAAATTTATTGTTATTTAGGTATTTTTAGTGAATAGACTAACAAAACCCATTGCACTTCAGGAAAGACAGGGCTTAGTCTCTCCACTGCCCTCCTGTCAGTAACAGCTCTGTGACAACAACCAGGAACAGAAGGTAATGCAGGCTGAACAGCACTGGAGATCTTTTCAGGAGATGTAAATGTGTAGGAACTTAAGTGAATTTAGCTCCTTGCTTCACCGTGAGCATATCAGCAATTAAATTCCACCAGTCTTCACCAACAGGGGCAGTTTATGAATCTGTATCACAGGTCTGATTAGGACCCATGTGGTGCATCTCACAGGGTGTGCCTCATGTCTGAAAAAGGCAAAGGGTTGTGCTTTACAAGCATTGTTTAAATTCAATTAAATATTGCATAGGGAGTACAGTATGGTGTCCTTGGCAATGGCATGATTGTTTAATCTCTACCACATTTGTAAATTTTCTTTCTGTAATGTCTCATCAGCAGTCTAGAGAGAAATCAAGGTGCCATTCAGAAAAGAGAAACAAAAAAATCAGTGCTCCAGTATTAAGAGTATTTGTTCGTGTTCTGCAGCAAAGACTATAGAGAACTGAAAGCAAAAAAGTCATTAGCAGTTCTGCTTTTCACCAAGGAGTCAACAAACTTTATTATTGTTTTGTAATGTTTGTTTGAAGATAATATGTAAAAAAAAATAGGTTTTACTGTTATAGGCACACTATCATATAAAATGCAGCTCTCAGATATAAAATAAGTAGTGGAAGTTTGAAAGAAAATATTTTGGTGTCAGGCAAAAGAAAATTAAATCAATTAAAATTAAATTAATTTAATTAAATTAAATTTAAAAATTAAAACAATTATACAGCCATAATTATAGAATGAAAATAGGCTACGTGAATTATGAACAAAGTTCACCCTAAGGCATAGAAAGTGCAAGTTATATCAGTTGTAAATGATGGGGTTGTGCAGCACTGCTCTGCTACAGGGAGGGAGCCTGAAGGCAGGCTGAGCCATGGGCACATCACTCTGCTCTTCCCAGTTCATCTTTAGGGTGTTGCCTTGCATTTATACTGCCCCATCTGTGGTATTTAGAGAATATCATGACTTCAGCTTGGAGGAGAGCAGTTGCCTTGCCTAAGTGTAGGATTGCAGAATCCCAATTTCATAGAACTGAAAGGTGTGCTGTAAAAATCAGACAAAACTTTGTCCTAGCCAAATTGTTTATATATCGATTGCATGATTAAAAGGTTTTTTGTGCTAAAACCTAGATTAATAACAACAGAAGCTATTTATCTGATGTACATTACAGTTCCACTAACCTATAAAGGCACATCAGATGCAGTAGATTTGATTAATAGATGTGCACTGCTGTTCACAGCACATGCTTTCCTCTGTGTAACCATTAGTCATTAACTTCTAGCTGTTGCTGATATATATTGCATCAGTTTGTAAGCAGTGCCTTCCATTACAGTGTCATTGACTATTGAACAAAAAAGAAAAAGGATTTGGTTGTAATAAGCAGAAGTGCTGTCCCAGGTCAATAGCTATTGACTGGGGCAATAACAAATTCGCCTGTTCACAACAAACGAGAGCTTTTATCTGGTGCTGCCAGCTAAGCAAATGTTAACTTTTAAATTACACTGTTTTCAAAATTGCTGTGGAATATGTACTGTACAGGAGGAAAATAATGCTAAACTAAGCCTGCTCAAAAGTAGGTCTGAAACAGAGTTTTAATTCCCTTTTCTTACTGCTTCATTTCTCATTTGTCCTAGCTGCAATCCCTAATCACAGAGAGCAGTGGGCAGAACAGTTGCTGTAGCACAAGCTTTCTGTTAGCAGGGAGTTCATTTCAAGGGCAATTTGCTGGGCCAAGGCAAACACACCGTGGCACAGAATCTGGATCCAGTGGTGTTGCTGATCGAACTTACAAGGGAAACATTATTCCTGTTTGGTTTTGTTATAACAACACCATTCCTTGCATGGTTTGCCATAAAAGACTGCTTGATTGCCTCACAAATTTATCATAGATGCTTGGGCACTTTGTAGAAACATCCATGTTTCCTTTCAAGCCATGTTAGCACAGTGATAATTTTGGGAGCTCTTTTGGGTGTGTCAGGGCATGCTCAGGTGAGTTTTATGTCCATGGCCAAGCTGCTGCTATATCATAAGCAGGTGTAAGAACAATAACTTCTCTCTCCAGTGCAAACACATGTGACCAACACTGAAAGCTGGGCTCTAGAGAAGAAAGACGTGTCTTCATTTCTAAGTAATGTTGAAGATTTTCCATGAAAAGTCTATAAATTAAATTAAAGCTGTGCCTACAGCAAACATCAGACAGCATAACTGTATCTACAAAAGGCATGAAAAATGGTCTCTGACTATTGTAACTGTACTGGAAAAAATCCAGACTGGAATCTTTAGTTAGTTTAGCTTGATGGTGTCATACACAATAGTTTAAAGCACAACCTAATCAGTTCTATGTAATACCATGTCAATAAAAAACATCCATCCATGCAAGGGCTTTATTACATTCATAATCTGTTTGTTCCCCTGCCCCACAAGCTTTACCCTAAATAACTTTCAATTGTTCAAAATTATTTCTAAGGAATCGGTTTCATTTCCAAATTTCGACTGCTGAAGGATTCGTACCCGTCACATGTACAAGAGGAATCGTTTTAAGGCATTCATTTCCTTTGGCAGCATTATGTACATTTGTATTCTCCAGAAGGATTTTCAAAATAGTCCCTTCACAAAAGGAGGATAAATGAAGACAGCACCTAGACCTCTGGCTCTGTGTAAATTCACATCCTCAGACAGTGAGCCTGGGTTTGGAATGACACTTTCATCTCCCTTATTGTCTCCTCACTCTTCTGATTTAGTGGCTTTCAAATTGTGAAGACTATTGCACTTCTGAAATCTTTAGGCACTCATCTTGTAGATGAAATTTAAAGCTTTAATCATTGAATTTCTTTTCAAATTACTGCATATAACCCATTCAGTGTAACAAAAGCCATAAAATCAGTGCACTTTACCTTGTCCATGAGGGAGGCAAAGCAGCAGCATGATCCTCTTTCACTGTAATTTACAGTATGAAGCTCTTAATATCTGACCCATTTTTTAGTTTTCAAAAATTCAGGACATAATGAATTTTTCTTTTTTCAGCCAAGACATTGTGCTCTAGGCCTTTGAGCCTTTATTGTAATGAATCTAATGTTGTCCTTTTCTCCAACCTGTTAATTGAAGTTCAGAATCCATTTCAGAAGTTGACACATTTTGCAGTACATGTGTTTATTGTACACATTATGTTGTAAATTTGGCTGCTACGCTAAAGGATTGAGGAAATTTTGTGGCAATATTGACAATATTCTTTCCTTGGTCATGGATGTTGAAATTGTACTCCCAGGAAGTGTAATTCTGTAAAGTTTAAATGTTGCTTATGGACAATCCACTGTGATAGTGAGACTATGTGTGTCATATTAGCTAGTGGATTTTACCTGGCATTGAGCATAAAGCTGAATTTTTCTGATAAAAGATTATTGTAGTTGTGCACATAATGACAGACAAAACAGCAGGATCTCAGCTGTGTTATAAATTGTTCAGTAAGTGGAGCTGTAAATTGAAATTTGGCTCACTCCCCTTATTTTCCTTCATATCCTAGTTCATAGATAAATATTGCAACACATTACTGAATCCAGGGTTGGTGTAGCCATCAAATCAACACAAAACCCGCAGCCACCATCTGCATTGTTAGCCAAATTTATGAGCTCAGTTTATTCAAGTATCATCCAAAATACAGCGCTGAAAGTTAGAGCTGTGCACATAACACAGACAACACTAAGTATCTGTAGCCTTCTTGCAAAATAGGTTACCCTTCCTGACTGGTACTGGAAGAAATGTAATTAATGTTGATAGTCCTGAGCTATTTTTACAAATGCATGCATCCGTGTGGACACTTCAAATTACACTTGCAAACCACCATGCATTCATGTGTTGAAGGCTGCTGGCAAAAGTTAAGAATCCACAATATTCAGTTCTTCTGAATGGCATATTCTTAGAAGAAATTAGCTTTTAAACCTCTGGAAAAATTTACATTTGTCTTTCATGCATGACATTCTGAGAATTTCGTTCCAAGAATCGGGGCCATTTTGGTTTCCTGCAGTTCAAATAAGGAACATTTCTGTGTCCTGCTTTTCCCTTTTTGCAGTTAGCAAGCCATGCACTATGACTGTCAATTCTGCTGCTACATCTTTCACAGGATGATAAGCAGTGAAGAAAAAGCACATTGTCAAACAGTCAAGCAGTAACACCCTGTTAACAGGAGCTTAATCTGACCAGGGTACACTATCTAACATAACTAAATTCCATAATTCTGCTTTCACAGGTTACATCAGAGAAACGGGATTTCAATTTCTTCAGGATCCTTTGCCTTTAAATGTCTGTATTCAGACACACAGGACCTGACTTTCAAAGATATTCAGATGCTTTGACGTGAGATGTGGTTCTAGTAGAAAAATAGGTGACAAAAATCATTCCTACTAACAGCCATAAAAAGAAAAAGTCCTGTAGATAAGATATGGCCAGACTATTTCTTTTTCCTTTTCTTTTGAAGGGAATGCATCATCATCATTTGTCATAATTAGCATCATTATTAAATCATTAATGGATTGCATTTCCATCTGAAATATCCGAATACAATATGCAATTTCTTCCTCCAGCATGAAAGTAGAGAAGAATATGGTACAATAAGTTAAAGGGCCAGATATTTAGAGTATGTAGGAGATATATGAAGGGTTAGGGCTTTTTTAACAACTGCAAACAGAAGATCAATGAATATCAGGGGGAGACAAGATTGCACTGCGCTGACAGAGCTGCTGTCCATGCAGGAAAACCATAAAAGCAACAATGAGAGCAATTATAAATGACAATGGCAATTGCAGCTGACAGCCAAAGGAGAGAGGGGGTTAAAGAGTGTATCGAAAGCAATCAATAATCCCAATTCACAAGTTGTATTTGGTTGATTTATTTTGATAAGTGTACATTCATTTGTTCTTCTGTATAGAGGCAAAAACCACACTAGTAAATGTACGTGTGGTTGGGCATTGGAAAAGACCAGGGATAACTTTGCGTATACAGGGCATTGTTCAGGTTGTTTTACCCCACCCCAGGCAGAGCACCCTGCTACACCTTCCACTGGCAAGCAGGAAAAAACTCTTTTAAATGTAAACTGCCCTACTCATCTTTAAATACGTGTGGTTTTTCAATAGCAACCATTATTGGGTTTTAGTATTATTTATTAATATTTTATTTATTATTACCATAGACCCTCCAGCTGGCTGTCTAGTCTCTCCATACAAACCTCTGTAGCAAAATTTTGCATTGTGATATTTCCTACAGCTTAAAAGCTCACACCCAAACTTCTAATGCAAGGAAAAAAGCTTAAGATATCTTTAACAGCAGGTTCTTATCAAGAAGAATTGAAATATGGATTGGTAATTTTCTCACATAAATATCTGATACTGTACTTGATGGAAATGTGAGGAAAAGAAAACATTTCATTTACTATAATTGTCTTTCTGATTCTTAATACATACATAGTTCAGGTTCCAGAAGAAAAAATAACATAGATGCAAACTGTTTGGGATCCTTTCCAAACTCCTGGTTGGAAAATCAGCTTGCAAAAAATACTCCCATCTACAGTGTTACATTTCTTCACAGATGAACATAGTGCTTATAAATCAGGAGTGGATGATAAAGCTGTTAAGGGAGACACAACTGAAAGAGAGAAGCAATGTGGGAAAAAAAATATAATTTTAAACATCATAATAGATGGAGTGAAGTTACAGAGTATTTGGTTTAAGTATGTTCTAAATATAAGCACAAAACATTAATGACAATCCTGTAAATGCATTTTAAGAAGCAAATGTATTCAGTCAGACATTCTGAGATAGATTCATGACAACATCCATCTGTAAATATTGTCATTTTTCAACTAAACTTTAACAAGGTAATTTCTGCTGAATAAAATTTGAAAGCAAATAAGTTTAGCTGATAATGACTTCGTTTCAATATTTTATCTAGGGAAGCATAGTTCAGAATTTTTATAATAGTAAAAATCTGAAACAAACCACTGTACTGTTGGTAGAATTCACATAATTGATTTCCTTTCTTCCTGAAACAACAGAAACTTGTTAATATCTCTCTAGACTGACAATAATTCATTTACCTGCTTTGGAAATGAGTCTCCCCTCTTTCCTTTCTCTGCTTTTTTCCTCTCAGCTGTAATTGAGCACATTCTTCAGCATACAAGTGTTTTAGGTAAGACTGGCAATTTAATTCCAATTTTCTATGAATGCCTTTATAAGCATTGAAAAATGTGACTTTGTGGCCTAAGTAAACAATGACTGCCCAACATCCATCCTGCCAGAGTCACTGTTGCCAAAACCAGCACAAGGAAGATGAGATGAGAGAGGTTTTACCACATGGCATTCACACTGAACACCAAGTGGTCTCTGAGCTGGAGAGAAAATCCTCTGAATACTCTGATACCAACAAGGAGATAATTAACAAGCACAGCTAATTTGCTTTGGTCAGCAGCGTTTTTCAAAAAAGAAAACAGAGTTCCTGTCCATGTGCCTCAGCCCATCAGAGAGATACAGGAGCTGCCCACAGCCTATCTTGGTTTATTAGGTGTGGGCTGGGACCTTCACTGAGCAGAGGCAAACAGCATTTTCTGTCTAACATAGATTTGTAAATCTAAACAAGCATTTAATGCACTTCTAATCGAAGAGTTCATTCCAAGTCACAGTTATGGTAATGACAAGGATCTTTCCACTTCTAATCCTGACATCTTTTATTTGAGGAAGTCACTTGGTGTTTGTTACAAGGAAGGAAATCAAACCTGTGGACTTAATTTCATTGATACTAGTGAAGTGTGAATTGTGAATGGTATGAATGTGAATAGTGAAAGGAATGCTCAATTTATACCCTACATTTGTTTAACAGAAAATCACTCAGCCCCAAGGGTTTTTTTTTAACTGAACACGGGAAGCCTTTTTCACTAATACTGATTATTGTTTAAAAGTGGGGAGTGTTTGTCTCCTACCCCTGGTTCATACTGTAGCAGGGTAGCAAGGCTGAAAGAGGAGAAAGTCAGAGCTTTAGCTGCAGAACTGCAGAATGTACAGCAGGCTGCATGAGCACATTCACCTTCAGATGTCACCCAAGAAAAGCTATTCCACTCACTCAATTAAAACTTACTGCAATTTCTAAACTTGAAGTACAACATTACAACCTAATCTCTCGCTTTTTATGGAAATACCATGAAAATGGGCAGCTGAAAATTTAAAAGCCCCTGGAACTTCTTAACCATCCCATTTACCCCATCAATATTTCTCATGGGAGTTTCCTATCTTAAAGGATGAAGAATTTCATATGACAGGAATGCTTAGATTTTACCCAGGATTTTTTCTTCCAAAATAACAAAAAATGGATGAGGAAAAGATGACTGAAGTGGAATTCATGTAGCTAATTATTAATGGATTCATAATTCCCTGAAATAATGATGTATACAAAATGAATCACAAAGGTTTTGGCTGATATTGCAGGCTTTCTTTTTTCTATCATAAAAACTGTAATTTTAAAGTATTTTGTTTCCATCTGATAATGAATGCATGATAATGAAATCCAAATGGACAGCATTCAGTGCTAGTAGCAGTGTCCTGGGTATTGTACATCCCTATAAATACATAAAGATTTCAGGTTCTTATTTAGCATTGTGCTAAAGCTATTTTCAGTTTAGCAGGACTGAAAAATATTTAATAGACAGCTTAAGCATACATTGTTTTATCCCATAGAAGCTCAGTATTTCCAATTACTATTCCATTAAGACTAC
Source organism: Daphoenositta chrysoptera (assembly GCA_013397915.1). Taxonomy (NCBI): domain Eukaryota; kingdom Metazoa; phylum Chordata; class Aves; order Passeriformes; genus Daphoenositta; species Daphoenositta chrysoptera. The sequence continues at coordinate 205,246 of VZRO01003929.1, read as the reverse complement.
AAAGATGATTCAACACAGCAGTTGTTATTGCTGTTAAAAGCCTTAATCATATTAATGTTGTCACACCAATTTTCCCAGCAACCAGAACTTCAGTGTGCATTGACATTTAACGCATCACAAAATAAATGCCTGTAGTGTTTGTAGAGCTCTTTTCAAGCAATTCCCTCATTTTCCCCCCCGAAATCACCTGTTTGTCTAGAAGGAGCAAGGGAAATTAAATTAGATTTTGATATTCTCCCCAAATATTCTGTAACTTACATCAGTTCCTCCTTAGGAACTGTAAGCTTCTTTCAGCATTTGCTTTTTGTCCCAGAGAAGACATAAGTAAAGCCAAAAGGTGTTATAATTGGGGTTTTCTAAAATAGTCTCATTCTGTGTAAATATTCCTACCTCTGGATTTAATCCCATCTGCCAGTAAAGAAATGAGAGTTCAGGTTTGTAGGGAAGCATTGTCTTTCACAAGGATCTCAAGGTTAAACTCATCAGGGCTGGAGACCTGAACAGCAGCTTTGCCCTGCCCAGTGTTTGTCTTCTTCATGTTTCCAGACAGACCCTGTAAATTTAAATCTGGAGCAGAAATTGGGCAATTTGATGTAGAAAAGCAGGACTTAGGAAAACATGATCCCCAAGAGCTGGGCTAGAATGGTCTATTCCTCAGAAATTAGGCCAAAGCACGGGGATGCTTTATTATTTCCAAACCAGTAGACTGAAGGAAATTCAGAGTTAAAATCAAACTGAAGAGTAAACCCAAAAAGCAAGGAAATAAATAATCCAGACACCAGGAAAAGGCAGTCAAAGGACTCTATGAGTTCTTAAACGTTCATGGAGGAGTGACAAAATTATTTGTGGGTATGATGTCAACTACTCTGGTGGAATCTGGGGAAACAAAATGGGACCACCCCTTTGAAAATCTGCAGCTGAACATGAGAGTATAAATTTCCTTCTGCACAGCACGATGCAGGTTTGGTTTTAACTCATTTAGGTACTCTAGGGCAGAATTGAGCCTTCAGGAGTTTCACTGTGTTATTGGCAAGGTAATAGAAATCTTCACATGATTCACTTGGACTTGGTGGCCTCCGGAGGTCCTTTCCAACACAACCATTCTGTGTTCTGTGATTTCAGTAGGGCTTAAGCACAGTAACTTCAGTCCATTCTTCTTATGCTGTAATATTTTATGATGTCTGTTGCAAAATAATATTTAGTTATCTTGAAAATTAGATTTTTTCTAAGACATATGAATTATTCTGGTAAAAATTTAGGCATACCTCTCTATTACCCTTTGCTTTGCTTTCATGTGTCAAATAGATCTAAAATAGCAAACATATTCTAAATCTCCAGATTATTGCATTAAAAAAAAGTTTATGTTTTCCAAATATGATGGAAAATATACTGAAATTATGATCCAGCAAATTCTCCAGGGATAAATTCTTTCCCTGCTTCTGATTTTTTTTCCATTGCAAGTCAAGCCTTTTGAGTGCTCTAAAAATTGTAATCTGACATCATAATTTCAAAGTTTTATAAAGCCATTCCTTATAAAAACCTTCCATATGTTCCCTCATAAAAGATTATGAAGCAATGTGCCATTCCTGGTGGTCTAGGAAGGATAAATCAGTAAAATCATGTGAGAGAAAAGTCGACTGCTTTTCAGTAGTTTCCATAACGGATATATTTCAAATAATTTTGGAAAAAATGCTCTAACCCTTCTTCTAACTTCCCCAAGGAAACACCAGTAACAATAAAGACCAGGTTTTATTTTAGAATGGAAAGTGCTCATAACAGAAGTCAGTCTTCTCTCAGACATCAAGTGGTAAAATTGGATAATTCCCCTATGCAGAAGCAAGAAAATTTTTTCTGCATTCTGTCCTCCAGTATTTTGTTACTAAATGCTCAGCCCGGCCTCTTTGAAAATGCAGTTTGGAGTGAAAGCAGCCCAAACTGAATGCAAAAGCTCCTTATAGCCCTCACTTCCCCAAAGCCTTCATCTGCAGAGTTCCTGAGAACTTTCTCTTTGCTGGGTTTTACAATCCCTACATGGAAAGCATAAAGAGAACTGACTGTATAGAAACAAATATTAGTAGGGGTTTAGTACATTAAATACACCAACTGTGCATTTTTCCCTTTTTTTTCCAAATAAAATCCATGGGAAAAGAACAACAGACTAAAGTCTTCTTTTGATGGTGCCAGTAAAAAGATGGTACTTGCCCAAACAAGTAACAGAAAGTAACTGTGACCGCTTTAGAACTTCTCATCCCAGTTTATTAAATTAGGCAGCCAAAGAGCTACTTTGGAATTTGTAGCTGTTAGGTGCTCAGAAGTACACAGCACATGAAGTGGTCAACTCCACCTGCAGAAAGATTTGAAGTGCAATAAATAAGGAAAACCAGCAACAACAAAGAACAGGGCATAGTTTTGTCCCTGGTGCAAGGCCATGGGATGTGGTCTGGGAGCAGTGGCTCTTTCCCCTGGCTGGCCATGCTGTGACCATGCAGTGCCAAGAAATGGGTGTGAATTAATGTCTGTGCTCTAGAGCTGAACTAAGCATATGAATTTCCCTTGCCCAGCCACCTACTCCTGCCCTTCTGCTCAGTGGGATAATAATGCTGCTAAACCCATGCCAGTTCAGGATGCTGTCCCAGTGATTTCCCTATCAAATTCTGCAATTTGTGGGATGATATTCCCCCTGGAACAACAGCTGAAGGTGGAAGGCAGGTTAATTGATTCAGCACTCCCCCACTGCCTCTGAGCACAGGCACTTAGCTGTAATTATTGTGAAACAGAAGAATTTACACTGAGTTACAAACTGGTATCACAGGACTCAGGAAGTGGTGGATACTTCATGAATTGTCAGCTATTCCGAGTATTGCCATATATTTCTACAGTTTCAATGCACTTTTCCAATGTCTATAAGTAATGTAGTTTCCCATGTTATGGTGACACAATGTTCAGTGTTTAACTGTGGAGAAGGGAGAGGTTGGAGTTTTCTCCTCAATAAATCCATGACTGTAAACTGCTAAATACCAACTGTATTTGAGGGCCCTGAAGAATCATGGGTTAATATTCTTGTCTCCTTTTCCCAGTTTAGAATCTTGTACTAAAGGATCTCCCCAGTAGTGTGAGTGCACCCACTGCAAAAATGAGTGTTAATTTTTGCAGAAAACAACAGAGCTGGTGGGAAGCACGAGTTTCCTTGTGATGTGCTCTGACAGAATGGCATTTCTCAAGAAATCTGGTTAACTTAATGACCTCCAGGGGTCCCTTCCAACCCCACACATTCTGTGATTCTGTGTGATTCATTCAAATATTTCAAATGTTATGAATGTTTATGCAAACAAGTAATTATTTGACTAAACTTCTAAACTACTGTAAATGCCCAAAGCTCTTATCGAAGTTCTGTCCATCTGGTGGTGATTGATGTGGCTTAACAAGAATTAATTAATTTGCTTTACCTGCAGTGATGATCACCTTCCAAGTATAAAGTCATGTAATCGAATCTCAAACCCTGTTCACATTGTGCAGATGATAAAAAAGCACCTGTCTGTTCATTCTGGGGCTGTAATTTTATTTAGGACCATTCATGTTTTAAGATGAATGAACTTTTAACCTCTCACTTGTCTGCATTTTTTTGTTGATGGATATTGGTCAGGGCTGAATGTTATCAACTTTGTCCTTTTCAGAAGCTGTTTGTGGATTTCTAGAAGAGGTTAAATGAGGTCTTTCTCTTTTAACTCTGTGTTCTGCTTAGTCAGAGACACTTCTGAGGTGACAGGAGACTGTTTGGATGGGATCCAGTTGCCTAAAATGACACTCAGTGCCTGCTCTTAAATATCCAACTGCTGCTTTGCCTCTTACTGCCACATTCAGAGTGGAAATCTGCAGATCTTGTCATGTCTGCCACTCAGTTGGGAATGTCTCAGATTTTTTAGAGCATCTCAAATGACAGAAAGCATTTACACTTAAGCAACTGAATCCCAAATTTTGAGTATGAGAGAAAAGCATTATTTATACATATTCTTTTAGTTATTTGCTGATTATAAATCCTCAATAATTTTAGCCCTCTAGTTCTCTTCTTAGTATTCACAGATTTACTTGCTCTAAAATTCACTGCTCCTGTTTCTTATTTCTGAGTATGTACAATGAGTGAAATAAATTTGGGGTTGTCTTCATTACTTTGCATAACAAAGTAGCTTACTGTAAGACTGCTAGGAAACTGGAGTTATTTGCCATTTAACAGCATTTAAACAGAGGGGAATGTCAGTGGTGAAGTTCAAGCTGTTTGGCTTTTCTGAAGGTCTGTACATATGGTGTGTGACTCAGTGGCTGTACTTCATGGTTGGTATAATTCATATTTTGAAACAGAGAAGCAATGTTCTGTTTGGGAAATCTTTGTATATTCATTATTCAGCCTTTATGTTTTAAGATGCTGTTTAGTACCAAACATCTTGGAGTTAATGGAACAATTTCCATTTTAAAATTGAATTTCTGTGTATTGCATTCTGTACTGTCTGTCCATGATCACTTCTGCAAATATTTAAAAGTGAAAGCCATGGAATTTGGAAACATTTTTACAGGAATGCCAAAGAATTCTCTAGAGTGTCCAGAGGGAAAACTTATCTTTAGCCATCAGATATAAAAGCACTGCATCTAGATTGCCAATTTTTTTTTTTTTTCCCTCAGACTGCACCATGTCTAATTAACAAATTTAAAGGACAGATAGATTGAGGAGAAACAATAGAACTCTTGCTTGAAAAGAAAAGTAAAAAACTCAAAGTTCTCTTAGGCTACTTTAAATTCAGCAAGTGCCTGTGTGTTTTGAGGGTAAATTTTTCTCACTTTATTTTTATTAGTGGGAAAAAAAAATCCCAACTGTTGAGGGCCATTTATTTTTCTCATTGTGTATAAAGATCAAGATGCTTTCTGTCTCTTCAAAGAACAAATACTAAATACCTGCAAGGTGAGGAAAACAAACTTGCAATTGCCTAAATTTTTGGATAGATGCTTACTTGACGCACTTGCAAAAATACACAGATTATTCTGATTGTCAGTTTAGATTTATTGCCAGGTGGGAGAATCTTGACTCTGTGTTTGTAAGTGAGATGTGCAGAGCTGTCATTTCAGATCCATCTTTGATGCTGGCACTCACTGAGCACTAACATGAGGCAGTTGAAATGATGTCTGCAGATCTCTGTACAAATCCAGAAAGCTGAAACAGTGGATCAAATGCTAAAGCACCTTCATTTCTCAGCACTGCAGTAGATATGTCACAAGTATTTGTTTTAAAAGAGGTGGATGAGATAATCATTGTTTCCAGGAATAAAATTCTACATGTAGGCGATGAGAAGAATATACAATTTATTATATTGAAAGCATAAAATGTGTTGAGCTTCTGGTGAGAGCAAAGCAGAAAGGGGCCATGTCCATGTTGCCTAAAATCAGAAAGTTACAAATATTTGAAAAATATATAAAAATCTTTAGGCATCATCCTTACTCCTGGTTTTTTGCCGGTATCAATATATTCAGCGGTGTTGGGAGGTGTGACAGAAGCTCTGACGGATGTGGCTGCCTTGACACAGAATTCAGTATTTTAGCTGCAAATTCTGATTCCCCTTTGCCCCCTACCTCATGTGACTTTTGTCAGGTGGAGTTAAAATACTGGTGTTAAACAGCTTTGCTGGTATAGCTTCACCTCTACTGGTCTGTCTTTGATTTGAACAGGAAATTGTAACATGCCTCTATGTGGAGTCATTTGGAATGCATTATGAGTATCCCACAGGTGCAATTTGCTGTTGAAACACCAAATTTTTCTATTCCTTCAAGAAGTGCTGGAATTCTCCATTTGCAAACTATGCAGAAAAACTTTTTCTGGTTAAAGCTGTGTATTGTATGACTTGGTTAAAAAGCAAACAAAGGCTTTTGACTGCTTTTTATGAGATCTGTTCCAGTGAAACCGCTGTTAACTCTGCAGAGATTTGGATGTTCTTTCTTTAAACAGTCAACTTCTTTTGTCAGCCAGAGAACAGGTCATTTGATTAATGATCATTTTTATTTCTTTGCAAGGATCCTTTCCGACCATTGGGGTGAAGTCTCTTTCGAGATTCCTGAGGGCGGGATTTTTAAATAGCATCCTGGCCTCACATCCAGTGGCAGGGGGTGGATCTTTACCCCCCAGCATTTCCTCTGGTAGGTATTCCAGCCTATTCCCACACATCAATTGTTTTCCTTCACTCTCTGCCCCATCTCTCCACACATCTCAGGGAAATTAAATTTGGTGTTGATCAGACAGGGTGATCAGATGTCCCTTCCAATAAAAAGCCAAACCAAAAGGAAATGGAAAAGACAGTAACTTTTTGGGAACGAGCCATTTTCCTGAATCAACGTATAGGAGAAGTTGTGAGGGAAACTGGTCTGTAATTAAGTGGGCAACCTAAATATTGCAAGAGAAGGCCTGGTATCCTCTAATCATCTGTTTCATGAAGCATGTCCATGTGCACCAACGAAAGAGAACTTTAAAAATGCCACTGTAAGATCTCAGCATTTGTGTGACCCTGTGACTCTCCTCTAAAAATGTATACTTCCTTGCTAAAACATGAAAGCAAAACGAATTTGGAAAGGGGAAATTTAATTATGTATTAATTTGGTGTTTGAATCTTTTGTATGCTTTGGTAGTTGCAACTTGTATCTCATAAAAACCACCTTTTTAAAAAAAAAAAAAACAACTTTTACCATGATTTGAACCCCTGTAATTCTCTAAATGAGTGAGGACAGGTTAGAGGCATCCGTTCCAAGACAGGCTGTATGTGTTATCCATTCTGTTCTGGAGCCATTAAACACCATCAAAAGTAATAAATGAAGAATAAATATGTATAACTATGGGTATTTATAGTTAACTATAGTTAAAACTGAATCAAAGTTCCCTTCCAAACTACATATTTCTGTGCAAAAATGGATCTGTGCATGGGCTGATGTCAGGCTGGTATCTTTTCTGGACATACTGCATTATCTGTAGTGTTACTTAAAACTTTTTCTTGAAATTAAAAAAAAATCTCTTTTGGTTGAAAGAGGGAGGAAATTGGAAAATTACATAATGTTATCGACTTGCTGTACAAAAGAAACTATTGTACTTCTCTGTGCCCCATTTCATCTACTGCAATAATTCTAATTAGAAGATGATTCTTCCTTTTCTTTTTATTTCAAGTGCTATTATTTCTTTGTTTCCTTTCTTTGAGTAGAAGCTGCTCAGCAGCTTTGATGTCTTTTCTTATGACTGTTTGGGTTTCTTCAGTTGACAATTTGTGAAACACTTTCTGTATTTTTTTCTCCATGGGATATCTCAGAGTATTTAATAGCCCTTAGGTATCTGCAACCAAACAACTCTGTCAAAGAGGAAATACTCCAGGCCCCATAAAATTCTCTGTTTTGAACACAGTATTATGTAGAGCATCCCACTGATTCTATTAAATTACAAATGGCCTCAAATTTATGAACTGGCTTCTCAACTACCTCCCTACCTACAAGTTAATTCTGTAAGATCCTCAGGACTATTGTTTTCTGAGTGCTTGTAAAGATTTTGACCTTATGGACTTAAAACACTTAAATGTAGTTTGTTTAATGAAACTCATTCATAATGCCTTGCTATTAAATGTCTTTTACTAATATTGCTAATTCAATCTGATGAAACATTGAAAAAATGGAAATGCAACTCCATGATGTGTAACAGATATCTCAGCAAGTTAATGGAGATAAAGGTTATTGTTTGATCACGTCAAAGGCAACTAAAAAAAAAAAAAATTAGCCAAGCAGTAACCCCACAGAAAGGGAAGATTGTCAGGTAGTTGAAAGCCAGTGAAGCCATGGTTGTGTTCCAATGGTTGAGATGTGTTCGTTTGAGAAAGAATGCATGTGGGGGGTCATGTGGCATGAAACTGCAGTGCAGGTCAGAAATTGCTGTTAACAGATGCATCCCAATGATTTTACCTGTAGTGATGCTATTTAACTCTTCCTTTTTTACTGTATCGTATTTACATTTATTAAGCACGGTCCTATTTCTGAATTGCCTCTTTTTGTATCAGAGATGACCAGGGGAAGCCCTTTCCATTTCTAAATTGCTAAAAGCAACTTTGCTTTACATGTGACCAAATAAGACCCCTTTGCTTTACATGTGAGCAAAAAAAACCCTCCACATATTTTGGAAAAAAAAAAAACAAAAAAACCCCCCACGAATACAAATCTTAACAAGGTAGTGCTGATCTGGGATGTAAGAGACTCAGAACGGACTCTTGCTGTGCATGATTCACTGGACATGTTTGGGCTTATGTTGGACAGTAGCTCTCATAAGCTTAACTGAGGTACTTAACATTTAATAACTGCAGAATTATAACCTAATTGTTTCACATATTGCTTATGTGTAAGATTTCAGTTTAATTTAACTACATGGGAGACTTAAAATGCCAGCATTATTCTGCTGTTAGGGTCATTGGGAACAAAGATAATGAGATGCTTTTTATTTACCAAAACCTTTAACTCAAGCTAAGTGGCAGATTCCCTTCCAAATACTCAGAAAATTTATTCCTTACTAAAGACAAAATGCTTTTAAATCTTTTTTTTTCCTACAAAATTCACCACAGAACTAAACTAGAAAGGCTGCTATAAATACATATCTGGAAAACAGCTTGGCAGGGCAATGCAGCTGTTGGTTTCCTTTTTTCCTTTCTACTTTAATCTCAGTAGTTGAGAGAAGTGTATTTCTTTTACCATTGCATTGACAGCTGCTGTTCAGTTTTGTGTAATTCAGTTTTTACACTGCGCAGAGATTCTCTAACGTAAAAGGTATCCTCATTTAGCCAACTTAAAGATTAATTTATGCTGCTGGAATGAGGCATTACATCTTTTTGCATCAAGAGATTGTCTCGAATGTAGGTGTTTTTTAAGCCTAGACATAATTTCTAATGCAATAGTGCTTATATTTGATAGTTACATCAAAAGTCTGTCACTGCTGTACAGCAGTTTCACCAGAAGGAAAGCTTTAAGCAGGCCTCCAGAACCTATCCTAGATTCTTGCAGAACAAGCCCATTTGCAGACAACAGCTTCCTTTTGATTTAGCTATCATTTATGTCACAAATTACTTCATTTCTTGTTATTCCACCTGTTAGCAGTACAAATTGACATGACTTAGCTGATGTAGGTCTGCAGTAACAGATGGATTCACATGAGCAATAAGTACTTTTCCTTCAGTGATAGCCTTGCATATATCAAATAGAATTCTTAAACCACTTAGCATTTACACTCCTCATCATACTGACACTGGCACAAGCTGTGGAAGCTTCCTTCATCACACACACACACACAAACACACACGTGTTGTGAAAACCCAAATTATAAATTGCTAGAGCTGCATCTCTCTTCAAATTCCAGCTCTTTTAAACTAAACACCCTGTTCTTTGCTCCACTTTGGGGAAACTCTTAGCTCACAGCCCCTGACTGAAGTGACGTGTGAAGGGTTTGTTGTGTAAATGCCCACCCGTGCTGCCTGGCAGAAGTTACAGGCAGGAAGTTTCACAGTGTGCTGCTGTCTTTTAAGAGCCAGACAGATTGCTCAGCTTGCTGAGCTGCAGGGGAAAGGAGGGAAAGCAAATACCTCTCCTACTGTTCCTTTCAAGCTAAACTCCTTCCCTGAGTTCTCTGTCAACAAAGAACTAGAGATGGGTGTTGGGCTCTGAGAAACTTTGGAAAAGTTCCTGTTAGCCAGACCTCTCCTTCAGACTGTTCAGCATTCAAACTGCATTAGCAGGAGAGGCAGGAGAACCATCAACATTATTCTTTCCATAAACACCTCTCTGTGAACATCATCTCCCTACGTGGTCAGCAGCTGGACCATTGCCCCCAGTTCCACTCACACCCTCTGAAGCTTCTGTGAAAGTATCCTGATGTGATTTTTGTAATGAAGTGTGAGCATCACTTATTTCCTACAACTTAATCTGCAATGGTTATCTATCCAGCTCCTTGACATTGTAGGAAAAATAGAAGGAAAGAAATCTGACTTGATGAAACAACCCACTTTTGTGAACCTCAAAAAATATATTACATGCCAGAAATTGAGGGTGCACTTCGTTGCCAGAAATTGGAAGTGATACAGGATGGTTTGCTCACTGGTGTCTCGGACTCCTCTTCAACAAAAAGTACACTCTACACAGATACTCCCTCTTCAGAGTTTTACTGCCTGGTTATTTATGGCTCTTTGTCTAACACACATCACAATGTTCAGTTATTACACAGAGCTCCTCAAAAAACTCAGGCATAATTGTAGAGTACTAAACTAGATGATTATCAGTTTTCTTTTGCCCAAAATTAATATTTTATTACAATTTCCTAGTGCACCTGAGTGAGCCCATTATTCTTGATATTGTATAAACTGACATTTGAAAGCAAATTGTATTGACAGACCCTTATTGAACGAAATTACTCAACAAGAACCATCAAGGAGCAATTGTACATAGTGAATTCAACTGTGATTATAGTACTCCAATAATGAGAAAAGTAACTCTTTTTTTTTTCCCCATATAATGCATTTTTCTCTATTCTGAATTCCAGCACCTACATTGCTGTATTTGTTGTTAAATGAAAATTGCTAATCCTTTCTCAGTGACTAACAAATTGATTCTTCCATTGCATATGCATTTCCTGGGATACCTGAGTCAAATGGCTCTTCCAGTTTATTCTTTCCAGCCTCAGTGCTATTCCACTGGAATCTTTAGCCTATAAACCCTACAACTAATACATAATGGTATGTATTTCCCGAGAACAGGAGTTCAAATGGAAATGGACTTTTCCATTAGGCAGGCAGGGAGGACTTCAGAACCAAAATAAGGATGAGCAGCAAGCAGCATTAATACTGAAAGAAATATGTTTTGTCCTGGTCAGTTCAGGTTAAGCTTGAACTGTAAAACTGGGATTGAGCTCTGAGTGTAGGACTTGATACAAAGAGGTTTTCACTCTCCACCCTTACTAAATATCTCATTTCATGCTCAGATGGTCATGGTCAGCAATTCCAAACATTTAAATCCTAGAAGTTCAGAAAAAAGTATTTGCATATGTGGTAATTTTTACATAATATACACTACTATTGCATATTTTAAAAATCTGACTACAGAAAATGTGGAAATTTATTGTAACAAGCATGTGAGTTGAAGCAAGTTACTGTTCCTTAATAACAGGAGCAGAAAGATATGAAGATGAGAGCAGGAAGAGCCTGACAGATACACACAGAAATGCATTTGTAAATAAGCTGCACACAGCTTTTCTTTGTTTCAAGATTAAGGGAAAAAAAATCTGAACTCCCTTTTTCACTCGCAGTAAAACATTGAATGTAAAAGCAGAATCAGAATTGGTTCATTTTTGTGAGGTGGGAAATAGGAGAAACAGTTTACTTGAATAATGTTTAAATAGTTTTGGTCTCTTTTAGGTAGGAAGCCAGTGTGCCTTTACCAAATTCAGCTTGGTGAAGTAGCATTCCCAGGCCCAAATACTGAGTGTGGGAATTAATCTGCCTAAATCTGGATTTTCTGGGTTTTGTTGAGGTGGTTTATACAGTTAGTGAAGACTAGACAGTTCTGTACAGACTGATATCACCTGTCTGTGACACACAGTTATGAAAACCAGACTCTTTCCCTTGAAATGCCTTTTTCTTTCTCAGAAAAAGAAAATCAAGCTGTTGCCAGCTATGGAGATATCTCCAGTTTTGGGTGTTAATTTATGGGAGATGAACGCTTTTGGGCTTATTCTTCATGTGTCAATGATTTTGCATATTTTTCTTCTTTCTTCAAGTTGTTCATGCCTGTCTAAAAACTCTGCATCCAAAGTTGGCTGCTTGGTCCATCTTCATTGTAGCTCTTGACTTTTGTTCATGGTCAGAATCAGAGTTGAAGGGAGAAGCTTGACAGTGTGTGCCCTCATATCCTGAAGGTACAAATCCTAAAAAGAGAAATGAAAAAAAACTCAGGAGATCACAAAAATATCACAATTTTAGGTCCAGGGCATCATGTATTTGCTGGAGTCTTGACTCGTGATGTTTCGTTTTCTTAATTTTGGATTTAGCAACCCACACGTTACAACCAGAGCTTCCTTTGTGGGTTTCGGAAACTTCGGGAGTCTTGATGTGGGGCCTCCACTACTTCTGGAAATGAGAAATGATGCCTTACTCATAAAGGAAGAGTGGAGGATCATGAGTTTTTTATAGCTCAGTGGCATCTCAGAAGTTTAATCTTTATGTAGACTTAAAGGGAAATGGGCAAAATGTGCTCAAATAGTAAATGGAAAAATACACAAAGGATGTCCTAAAGTGCAATGTCAGAATCTTCTAAACTTCACAATCAGGTATAATATCGAATAAACAAATGACATTTTAGAATAAGATTGAAATAATACCATAACCATGTTGTTATGCTTATGAGAGCACAAAACCCTGTTTCACTGTAACCTCATGCGTGCTTTTTTTTAAAATTTTGCTCCTTTTCAAATTTACATTGTAGCTTACAGCTTCTAAATATAATGCCCCTATGATAATAGGTAAATTCACAGCAGAGATTAAGCAGGATTTGCTTCTTGTGTTCCCTAAGAACTTGCTATGAATCATGGCAGGCTGAATATGGAAGTGCAGAAGCCCCCAGTGCACAGATTTCCATTGTTTAAATTCCTTTACGTGCTCTGAGGTCAGCAGGGCAAGTGATCATTGATGAAGTCGGACTCTGTGGTCTGATTTTGAGCCAAAGAACATCCCGTGCTCCTTCCACAAGAGGATGTGGATTGCAATGAACTCTGAGGAACTTTAAGGGTGAGATGTCATTCGATTAAGTGAAATATGCTGAATTTCAGTCACAAAATAACTGAGGTGAATTGTTTTGGTTAATCCAACTGGGCAAAAGTATCTCTCTTCAACTGAATCTGAACAGAATGTGCTATCTGTTATGATTTTTTCTTATTCTTTGCTTCAGTGCTAAAGCAAAAGTGCCAGAATTTTTAGGATTTTAAGTCACATTTCAAGCAATATAAATCTTTTCCAGAATCAGTTCTCTTAACAGGTTAGGGTGGGTTTTTTTCCCCCAGAATATAATTAATTTAAAACTGAGTGGCCAAAATATTTTGTGACTGGATTTTTGCAAGTTGCCTGTTCTTGTAAGGAAGCTATTCTACCTTCTCCCTCTTTCTTATACACTGATAAAAGCCTTCAATGCTGTGGTTTCTTCATTTAAAATGGGATGATATAACCTAGGATTGGAGATAGGATGGCCAAAAATGCAATCCCTGAGAGCTGCCCGTTCTTCTGACTCGTGATTTTGTCATTCCTTAAACCCTGCATGGCAGCTTTCAGAACTGGTCTACAACACATTATCTTTAGTTTTCTTTCTTTTTTCCTCCACTCATTTTGTATTATGAAAAAATATTTTTTTATTCACTGGAATTAATTCCTTTCTGGTGCATACAAATGCATTGTTAATTGTGACAGGAGAGAGGAAGCTGCAGTGCCACGGCCAGTGGCTCTCAGATTTGAAGGGATGTGTAATGAATGGAAGGGGTGTGAGCTCCAGCAGAGCCTCCCGAGGCCTGGGCATTCCCGTGGGATTCCCTGGGGCTGCTCTCAGAGCTTGGGAGTGTGGAAGGCACAGCCCTGACCGAGGGTGTGCCTCTGTGTTTGGGGCTGTCTTATCTCTCTGGCCTTAGCAGGAGATAAATCAGTGGGCAACCAACAGCAGAACATGGCTTTGGAATGAAAAGATGCCTGATAAGGAGGTGATTTCCTGAGCCACGTGAATTCTGATCTGCAGAAGGGATGAAGCAGATTATTTTCTAATACAAACCAGGGAACAGGTGCCAACCTGTGCTGTTTGAAGTGAAAGAATGACTATAATGTGTTTATGTTAACAAATCTATCCCCATAATTGGTATTAGAGATTTCATTATAAGTCTGTAAAAGAGGAACATGTGCTAACTATTCCTTTTGGAGGATTAATCTTACATAAAACATTCATTAAAGGAGGCTTTGCTGCATTATTTAAAATGACAACAGGAGACAACAAGCTGAATCTTTTGTCATTGATATGACACTTCAGATTCTCCTCCTTATTCATCACTCTGGCACTCAATTAAATTGCATGCTATCATAATCTTGTGTTGTGGGAGAAAATTACAGAACTAAAAATATATACAATGTGAATTTTAGATTTAATCGGTATTTTACATTATTCGACAATATATGGCTTTTTGTCTTTTTTTTTGCATTCCTGCTTATTAAAAAAATGTCATGCAGATTGATCAATGGAAAATACAAAATTGCAGCATATTCTGCAGTGGCAGGACATCAATACAGATTGTTTGTCATTTTCACCGGTTTTGTTTGAGTGGCACTGCAGTACAGCTGGGTGGGAGAACTCCAGCGAAGAACTTTCTAAGGGAAAGTTGTCAAAAGCAGTCAGCCTCTTGTCACAAGGTGGGAGTTGCCTCAAAACAGTCCCCAGCCCCTGCACCTTCCATAGATTCATCCCAGTTCTGATAAGTGAAAATTGCTGTCCTTTTCCTGCATCACACCAAGCCCCAGTACTGCTCTTGTGTGTTCACTGTGGCTTTCTGGGATGCTGGAACTCCGAAATGGATCTTCCAGAGCCGCAGTTACTCCACGTGCAAAGAGGGGATTGCTTTAGACAATATCCCACATGTGTCTGGGGTGGAAATACTTATGCTTTCACAAAAAATATGAGAACAGTGAATGTGAGCATGGTATCGGTGTGTGTCATGTATAAATACAGTTATTATCTCATGCTGTAATCTCAAGTATGTAGTAAAATGATACATCTGTCACAATGTGCTGCAAATTATAAATGTGACATACATCGTGTGTAAAATCTGTATTCGGGGTTCAAACCTGTTGCCTCAGGACATTATATAATTCCTCTGCCTTAATAGTCTGTTTTCTCACAGTACTGCCCACTCCAGCAGTACTAAGCATCTAGAACTGCTGCAAGTCTGATTTGTTTGACTGATTTGACCCTTGAATCCATCTTCAAACACTATTATTTCATCCTCCTCCATCAAGGCCTGTAGCGATGGGGAACAAAGCCGCCAGACCCCTCGCAGGTCTCAAGCAGATCCCTCGATTTGCAGAAATCGCCCCCTCCTTACACCCTCAATGCCAACAGAACGGAACCGAACAGAACACGGGCTCCCATTGGCTGGCACAGCTGCAGGGCTGCTGCCCGCGCATCCTGTCATCCAATCAGATCCCGGCTCTCATGCTGTCCGCGCGTTCCTGCAGCCAATCACAATGACACTGCCAACTGTCGCTCAAGTGCCTCTCTCCCCTCAGGCGCCTGCCCCCCCCCCGGCCTGCAGCTCTGCCCCTCCCTCCGGGCCTGCTGCTGAGGGTAAGCCTTAAATATAACCCCAGATTGTACAAACGCAGTTTGTACCTCCTTGGTTCCAAGCCCTCAGCTGGCACTTTTTCCAGTGTCCTTTTTCCATTGCTTTTCTTGTGTGGCTCTTGACTGGAAAATTAACTCAGTGCTTCAGATCCTTTTCCAGTGCCTGTTTCCACATGGAAACACTTCCCTAAACTGGGCAGTTCTTTGGACTGGAAATTGGATATATCCCTATCCCAGGAGTTGCAGCCATGCATGGGGGTCGTTGTCACTCCCAGGAGAGCCTTTGCTGCCATCTGTATCCCACTGCTCTTTGTCCTTAAACCTGCTTAACTTCTCCATCTTTTGTGCTGTAAGCAATCCTAGGAAAATAATTTAAAGCCTTCCAGCATTGCATTAGCCTACCCCTGCCCTTGATAAAACAATCAAACATTGCTTCTCTGCCTCAGAGACTTCTATGCCCCTCTCCCATTTATTCATTCCTGTTCTTGTTTTAAGGATGAAGAATTCTTAGTACCATGAGAACAACGTGAATTTTCATCATCTAAGCAGTAGGCTTTATTTTTTTATTTATTTAGATGCAAACATTACACTAGTTTAGAAATCTTCCAGTATTATTTTTAAAGTCAGTTTTGTAGTTTTCTTTAAAACAAAAGCATTATTTTGTGTTTGCACAGGGGTCCAGCACATCCAGGTTTTTCTGGACTTAAATTGCACTACTCTATAAAGGATAACATGCTGGCAATAGAGCCAGTGCTTCCTCTTTGATGATAAAGTTCCCACTGGATTCTACTGTGTACCAGAATTTTTTACTGTATCTTCAAGCCACCCTAATAATAGCTGAGACATTTTTGGTCCACAGGTGCTCCAAAGACAAACACTGTGCTGTCTAAAAATTTCGTTGTCACAGTCTGGCTTGGAATACATAAATAGCTCCAGGGATACATTAAATTTACAGTCAAAATCAGGTGGCTTTTATCAAGTGCTGTCTCACAAAAAAATGGATTATTTCAGAACTTAGGTTTGTGTCCAGATTAAAGATTTTTGCATGAGATAATCAAGTGATGGAGTCAGGTTTATTTTTATGGTGTCATGACACATTGTGGTGTCTTGACACAATCTCACCTCAATTTCATTTGAAATATTTAGGTAGGATGGCAGGTGATACAGACTGAGTCAGTGGGAGGCTATCAGCCTAAGTGACTAAATTTATTGATGATATGCTGATTTTCTGATATGCAGCAAGCTGTTTGAAGGAAAATGCTGATGTTTTGAGTGTATTTAGTGCCATACCTGTGCTGTCACTTGGAAGAGCTGGTTTTGTGTTAAGGCATGTCATATCAAGTCATTCAAATGGAGTAGATTAAAACCTCATTTTCCAGCGAAAAAATACGGAAATCTCTTCTTTAAATGCACAGATAAATGCACACAAATACATTTCATAGTTATTTTAACATAGGAGCATAGGGTCTAAGCAAAAGGAAGTACAGGTGGGATTTTTTTGGAGGGAATATTTTGTGAGAGAATGTAGAGGAATTAATAGTTCCATTTACAAAGTGTGAAAATAATTTGTGTTGAAGGATATGAACCTAAAGAGCAAAAAGCTGTAATGACAGCCTGTTAACCTCTAGAGAACCTTCCAGAGCAGCTTCTGGAAAGTGTCAGGTGCCCAAGGATTACTCACAGGAAACCAGGGGTGCTGTTTGAAAGCTCCATTTGTCCTTCCCTTCAAGTGGAAATTTTCCATACAGGTGTTTTAGTTGTTGATTTACCCGGAAAGAGAAATTTCTGGGTAACTTCCACCTGACCAAATATGCCATCTGAAAGACAGCTTTACACCCTTATTTATTGAAAAATGCTATTGTCTGCAACAATTCAGAAATTACTGTTTGCTCAAGAGGCTTCTGCACAGTGTAAGATTTTCTAGCATCAGGCTGCAGTTTGTTTACTTCTCCATAATATGGGATTTTCCTTTCATTTGGAGGTGTCAGCCTCCTGACAGTAAGGAAATGATAAAGGTAAGGGAATCTAGGGCATTCATGTGCTTGAAACTTAAAGAGGCTGGGGTGTACAACCAGTCATCATTAACAAACTGCACTAAAGGAAACACAAAATTTTGAAACACTCTGATCTCTAGGAGCTTCGAAGTGATGTATCTTTTAAGTTTATAATGCAAATCCAGGGTATAACCAATGGGTTGAATATAATTGATTTGGTGGCAGATGCACATCAGCAGCTGGGACTAAAAATTCAGTTAAAAAGAAAGGAGCTGGTAACTCTTCACACTTCCCAAATGCTATCCAAAAAGACTATTAAGGCATCTGGGAATTTTTGCACAAAAAAATGGTAGCATTCTGACAACACTATGAAGTTTTTTATTCATTGAAGATGTAAACATGAGAGTCAATACAGAAATAATCACAAATTTTATTAGAGGAAATCAGGGAATATTGAGAGGAACTACAGAAAGACCAGGCTAAGCTGTGTAAATCGGCATCACCAGGAACCCAAAACTCTGGGTCAGCATGCTGGGACAAACACAGAAATGGATCGTTCACCTTCTTAAATTGAAGGTTAACTGTGCCAGCTCAGGAGAAATACCTGGCTGTGCCCTGTTGTGCACTGTGGACAGTTTAATAAACACTTTCAGTATTAACCAAACTGAACAGAAATGGACAATTGTGCTGGAACAATCCAAATGCACTTCTGCGCTTTATCAGCCCGAGCACTGTGTTTGTTTCTCATCCCCTCATCCAAACAAATCACAAACATAATTCGAGCAGAAGAGGAAAAAAAAGTGATGAAAGAGTCTTCTTGTGGGCTTGAAAAATATTGGCTCAGCTGGTGTTGAATTGAAGAAGTGAAATGGTGGACTCTCAGTGTCACCACTTGGCATAGCTGTGATTTACCACAAACCCCAAAAGAGATGAGTATTCTCATGGAAAGAAAATTCTGCCATTTTAAGACCTTTCACCTCCTTCCTAATCCTATTAACATTTTTCTTCATTAGTTTTTTGTACATTAGAATGGCTCCTTTGTAATATTAGCAGTTTTTAAAACCCTTTTGCTGTGCAGCCTGGTTGGCAGCCTGATTGCCCCTCTCCTGTCAAGCACTTGTAGAGGGGTGGTTTTTCAAAGGGTATCACCAGTGACCTGGAGTTTAAGTTAAGTACACAGTTTAAAGGTGTATCTTCAGATTTGGATATACTTTTATGAAATTAATGTAATGTCTTGTTCTGCTTCAGTTTGGATACAGTACCACCCTGGGACTGTGCTGGTTGAACAAAACCTTGCTTTTTATATATTTTATGTATTTACAAACATATGAACTCAGAGTTTTGCTGGATTATACACACCCCATACACACAGCAAATTTAGGAGAACTTTTTTTGTGACACCCCATTCTACCTGTCTCCTATGTTCCTAAGTCACTGAGATATTTTTCTTTTAGAGGAAAATTATGACCCTCAGTTTGTAATTACTTGGACATGGCTTATGAATATTTGGGTTTGCCTTAATTCAGATATATTCCAAAATATTGCACAGCAGGTTTTGCTATTTGGAGATAGCAGGCTCTTCTTTGATCATTTTTAAGGGAGAATACACCAAAGTGAATGATGTGCATTCAGCTAATCCAGACCAGAAAATAATTCCTAGAGAGTAACACAGGGAATTGTGTTTGTGATAGAAATGAGGTTTTTGAAAATATTTTACATATTTAGCTACTGTGAATAACCTCTGCAGAACAGCTAGAATTATAAAAGCCCTATAATATGTCTATAATCCTAACATGTTTCTTTGCTGTTTTGCAGGCAGACCAGTAATGATTGTAGTTGAATACATGGAGAATGGATCCCTTGACTCCTTCCTGCGGGTGAGGTGCCATTTTCTGATGACATTTGAATAAGACACTGTTCTAGGTTAAGATTTTAAATCATTTATCACAAATTAATTTCTACATAATGTTATTCATGGATTTTTAGTGAAGAATAGAAGCCTTTTCCCCAGGGTACGTTTCTGAGGTACAGTAATGCATTAGAGCACGGCTGGGAAAAAAGAAGATTTAAACTTCAGAATATAATTGATTTCTTCTACAAAAGTAGTTCCTGTATTTAGCAAAATGTATTTCAAATTGTGTTGTTGTGAAAGAAAAGATAAATTGAAGCATAAATGCCTGGCCTTATGGAAGTGGTTCATTTTTCTCAATCACCTTCAAAAATACTCTGTTACGATTTTTTTGGTTGGTAAGCGTAGAATATACTCAGTAGTTGATTTATAATATTTATGGCTACTTGCATTTAACAAATTGAATTAGAAAACAGTTCATGGGTGAAATGTCCTGGCATTAATTAACCCCCAAAGGTTCTTAGTAAACATTAAAGAAGGGCTAAAGAAAATGGGAGTAATATGCTGGCAAATTGTATTTAATTTTTCTTAGAAAAGTAAAAGGAAAGGATGACCCTCCTCTGTGAGCTAAACTTACCCTAAAATAGTCTCTTTTTTAACAATATATCTGGAAATGCTGCAGAGACTCACTGACCTAAGACCTTTTGTGAATAATTTTAATGTCAAGTATTTCAGATTTGTCTTAAAAAGTAAACACCAGCCCTCACTAGCCCGCTGCCTTGCCATTTCTATCCTGCAGAATGGTAAATCTGGGGTTGTGGGAAGTCTGTCCCAAGCCTGTGGGTTTGGGAACTTGTTTGAAAGGGTATCCCAAAGGAGACGTTCAGCAGGGAGCTGTGGAAATATTGGCGTGAAAATCCTGGTGATGGTGATTGAAGGATGCTTTGGTAGCAGGAAGAGGGACCTGGTTAGAGAAAAAAAAAGTGAATAAGCAGGAGGGGAAAGCAGCCAACAGTTGAGAAAGAAGATTTACATGAGAGGGGAGAAAGTCTTGCAGGCAGTACCTGTTGGGAAGAGAGGGAGCCACAAGAGAAGAGCATTTGGAACAAAGGATACAACCCTGGGAGTACAGCAGAGCCATTGCCACAGATACCTCTAGACACTGATTCTCCTTTCCTTTTGTTTCTGCTTATTCCATAGTAATTTTTCTCTAACATTTCTTGTTGTCCTCTTCACCAACTCTCCCAAATAATTTTTCATTTTCCATTGTCAAGACACATGACAAATATCTGTTACGTTGTCAGAAACACACCATCACCACAGTTTAGTGTGAGAATTTGCTAATTTCTCAAAATCAAGCTATTTTAATGGAACATTCGATATCATCCATGTCTTAGACACTGGGTAGTTTAAAAAAATTACTCCCCTCTCCTTTCTGGCTCATCTCTCTGTCCATCTGCAGCACAAGGACTGCCACTGATTTGAGTACCTGCAGCTTCCCTGCTCTGCAATTTTTCAGCAGTGCCCCAGGAAGATTTCTCTGGGCATGAAACATTGTTCTGTGCATGTGTGTGTGTGCAGAATTTCATAGAAGAGAACAAAACCAAGTCCTGAAATAATTTATGAGAGAGAATTACCTTTCTCTGAACGGCTCTGGTGTGATATCTATATTCCAGGTTTATTTCACATGCATTCATTTATCAGAACAGTTACTACTTATTAGGATACTTTAATAGAAAGAGGCATCAGCAGAATTATGATGTTACTGTGGAGCAATGCTTCTCACATTGCACTGGATATATCTGAAAGCAGAACTGCTGGGGGGAAATGTGAGCTAATAACTTCTGCAGCTGTTTTTCATTTATATTATTTTACAGCTTCAATTCACACTTCAGATATGGGTTATTCTTCTAAAATTCTCTTTAAATGTACTTTTGATAATATTCAACATCCCAAAGCACTGTAGATATATGTCAGCATTTCTGTTTAATAATTAGCAGAGCAAATGGCTGCAAAGTAACCTATTTAAAAAGAAATCCAGCTGCTTCATTAATAATAGTTGTTTCCTGCAGATATAAGTCCACATTTTTAAAAGCTTTTGTGAAGATACAAAGAAGCAGAGAGGCTTTATCTTTTGCAATCCTAATGAAAGGCATTCACTGACTATAACAAATGTTGTGGGATTTTGAAGGGCTTATAAGATAGTCTGTCTTTCTTAGTATTTAAAGGAATCAATTGTTCCAGTGCAAAGTGTTTTTACACAGAGGAGAAAAAAGTCCATTTCTCACCATAAGAAATATTTCCTGACATACCACAACCAGCAAAAATTCCCCAGCACATAACTCCATCCAGAAAGCCTGCAAAAATGGGTCAGTGGTACAAATTTCAAGTGAGATTCTGTGGTGAACCATGTGAGGGCATTCCAGAGGAGGAATTCCATTTGCCATCACCCTCCTCACAGCCGTGGTGGGATATTTGCTTTCATGCCAGTGCAGGTTGTGCCACGAATCAGAAGCCTCCTCCCCATCCTTTAATCTCTCACCCCTAAAATCTTAATAGCCTTTACTTCCTTGGTTTACAGAGAGCAGTGCCCACTTTCTGCTATTTGTCTGGATTTAACAGCAAGCTCAGCTGAATTGTCTTCCCCACCCCACAAAATATCCTGTAAGCTGGCTGCTAACTTTGAGCTTTTGGGTAAAAAACATTGGCATGGATTTGCAATATGAAGCTGCTTCAGAGATATTCTAGTGGGAAGGCATCAGCTAATTAGAAGCAATTTTGTAAGATGATGGTAATTAATTTCAGTGATTGTGCATCATCAGACATCCTAAATTGCTGGATACACTTGACACTGAGTTTTCCTCAGAAATACTGCATTATTTTTGCAATTATATAAAACTCATTTACAAAAGATGGAATTTAGTTTTTTGTAGTGTTGTTTGGGGATTTTTTTATTGTATAAGATTGAGACACATAGGTTAATCATCCTGCAAAAGCATACCTGAAATTTTCTATCAATGAAGCAGTTGTCTGACCAGAAATAAGGTTCATGTGGCTTCATTTCTGGTAACACTTGGACAAATTTCTCTGAAAAGGATGTGGGTTTCCAGCTAAGTATTTCCTCAGGGGCTAGAAACCTCTTTCAGTATTACACCAACAGCTTCCAGACAGAGGAAATCTGTGCTTGGAAAGAAAGTGGCTAACCCTTGGGAATTGAGGAGACCCAGGTAAAATTTCCTGTTACAAGCTTCACACACAGACTTTGGATGGACACACTGTCATTATGTTTTAGTCACCTGCCTGTGTCATGGAGATCTCAGCAATCACTTATTCTGCAGGCATATGAGGCAAATAATAAAGGCAAGAAGGGTTGAAAGGGCGGCTCTCTGTATTGATAGAAAGATGTTAGTGATCAGACAGGCTAGCTGCAGTCAGATGTGTTTGCTCAGGCTTGTTGATACAGGCCGCAGAAGATACGACAAGAAAGACAACCAGGAGAGATGCATAAGAACCACAAACAACAAGCAGAAATAAAAGCTGAAAACCCACAAAACCTTGTTAGCAAGCAGTTTGGCAGTTTGCCACTGCTGTGGGTTGGAGATGTCTGTTGGACCCAAGCCTGTGAGATGGTTGCAATAATTCCTACAAAAGTCCTTTCCCCAAGGTTGGTCTTCTCACCCCGACACACCGTCCCCCACTCAGCCCACTCTCTAAGCCTGTGCCTCACAGATTCATGGGGCTATTCAGATTTAAATATCATCTGCTCCGTTTTGTTTTCACAGCTCCGTTTAAGGGGTCGTTCTTGGATAAAATAATTGGATTTAGCATCACATGGACAGGAATAGGGTGATTAGGAGGTGAGGTGGCTTCTTGGGAAGAATGACCCCTGCAGAGCTCTGTGCTGGCTGTGGTCTGTGCTCACCTCCTTGTGCATCAGGCAGTGTGGGCATGGATTTAAACACAGAAAAGGAACATGTCTGGAAGTGTCCTTTTGGAGGAGGTTTGTGGTTGGCTACACAGAATCACATAAAACAGGCCAAAAACTATCACCAGGATACTGAATTCTTTCATACTTTCCCACAGCTACAGACTACCAGACCTTTGTTCCTGCTCAGTGTCCAAGGTTTGCTGAATAGACAGAAATATTTAGGTTTGAAAGATGCTCCAGTCTTCCCCAGTTTTGTGAATCTCAGAGCTGTAAAAGGAAGCGATGCTTTTACCTGGGGTAATCACAGCAGAACCATGCTTTCTTCATTGGTAGTATTTGCCACTGTAATTCTCCTCTTCCTACCCAAAAGCTTGTGCTGATATATTTCCATTCACTTCAGAAAATTCAAATACTTCTTGGAAAAAGTTAGATTTATATCTAGGCATGCGTAGTAAGTGAAAATGCTGCCACACATACATTTTTCTTTCAAAGAGTCTGTAAGAAATATGCTTAATTGCCTTAGAGCACCAACTGCAGCACACTGTACAGCAAATGAAACCCTGGAATTCAGCTTCAAGTTTTAATCCCTCGAGGCTGGCCTAGCAGAGGCTAAGATAAGTGTTACTAGACGGAGAAAATATTATGATACATTGCTCTTTCTTGCAGTAATCTTTACGAAGTCATTCTCAGAGCAGCTTTGCCATCACACTCACCCTTTATTCAGCTACAGGTTAGATGCTGTGGCAGACACATTTAGCAAGTTCGGGGAAAGGGAGAGGAGACAAAAATGAACACTTGTAGCAAATTCTACAAATCAGTGTTGCAAAGTTTGTGTTGTATATCCATCTAACATGGCCTCACCAGACAGAGTAAGCTGTGGAAAGAGAAGCCAGATGGCTTTATTCTAAGTTTAATGGTTCCTGTTATTATTTATCTGCATTTAGAGAGACAACAACGTTGGGGCTCATAACTAATATTCCTTTTGCTTTCCCACGCAACATTCACGTGCACTTTAATATATTGGAGGCATTTTCCTCTCCTGGCAGGATAAATGTGGCATTTTGCTTTCAAAAAACAGTCTGTGAAAGAGAAAACCTGCACTGGAAACCTGGGAACTGCCGATACAAATTTTTTGGGGTTTTTTAACCAAAATCAGATTGAGCAATTAGAAAGTGAATTTGAAAGAATGCATTACCTTACCAGTGAAATTGTAAGCAGCATGTATTGAAGTGATCTACGATTGCACTGAGAAGCTGTTTCTGATGCTACAGAGCCAGCATTTGTTCTAAAGCAATGTTTGACCCTGCTAAAAGGACACATAAAACAGCATTTCTGATGCTGCTGTGAGAAGTTCATTCAGAAATGCTGGGCATTTTTAATATGTAGATATTCTTACTTTCACATTAAGCACCATAAATATCCTTACTACCAAGCAACAAGACATTTATTTCAAACTGTCTTGTATTTGAAGGCAAAACGAATTTGAAAGGTAATGTGGACTCTTTCAGTGTGCTCTTTACCTTTGTGGATTTGTCGAGAATGAGAAATCAGAAGATCAGAACCAAGCCAGTGTCTTTTATTTAAGGGATTTTGAATTTCTTTTAAAAGAGAGGAAAAAAGAAGCCAAGAAATTACAGGCCAGTCAGCTTAATGTCAGCTGCTGTAAGATTTCTGGAACAAATTATCAAACAAAGTCTAAGCATCTTAAAGATAACAGTGTGATAAGTGTGAGCCAACATGGATTTGTCAAGAACTAATTCTGTCAAACAGATTTGGTTTCCTTTTGTAGCAGGGTGCAGCCTTTGTGGCTGTGGGAGAAGCAGTTGATCTCGTAAACTTTGGCTTTAGTAAGGCTGTAAAACCTCTCACATGAGATCCTTGTGAGCAGCTAAAGAAATACGGTCTTCATGAAATTCTGCTGTATTGGCTACATCCTGTGTGGAGGGAATGGAATTTGAATGGAAAGATGTGTGAGGTAGGGTTGTTCTGCACTCTTTGTTTCCCCATATTTTTTTTAAACTTTTGGATCCTGAGACTGCAACTAAACTATGAAATTTTCAGGCAATACAAAACTGAGAAGGAACACAGGCTGACATCAGGACAGATCTAGAATTTAAAATCATCACAACAAATTTAGGAAATAATTTAGTAACTAATTAACTTAAAATTGATTAGAAATAAGTAAAGACAAGGGCACAATACTCCACTGTGGTTGGAATAATCAACTGTAGAGGGCGGGAAAATATGTGTTCAGACAGAAGTCTGCTGAAAGAAATTACTGTAGAATTTGGAGTAGGTCAGGGGCATTTGCATTACTGTGACAAATGCAAATGGCATATACCACCATGGAATCTACAAAAAGGAGTGTCCCCTGCAAGGTCTGTGAAGTGACTTTTCCTCTCTGCTTCACACTGGCAAGGCCTCAGAGTGCTGCCTTGTTTGCTCCTCAGTTTTTCAGGAACTGCAAGGAGTGGTTGAGCAGAGTCCACAATAAAATCAAAAAGAAAAGTAGCCAAGGAAATGAGATCTGTGGACTGAACCAGTGTGAAGCCCAAAGGAAAGGGCAGGAGATATATTTAGTCTTCGTGGGCATAAAAAAGAGTTGCAAAGAGGAATGAAATCTGTGCCAGTCCAAGTGCCAGGCTCAAGGGAGGCACCTGATATAAGATATAGTATAAAGTGCACAGGAGAAGAAATAATGGCCCTAATGGTCTTCAAGTGCAGGCTATAAAAGACACAGGGTGAGAGATTATTTGTTCCCTGCTTAAAGACCCTTCCTGATCTGTGGTTCTGTAACAGCTGTGTTCCAGTGCACCAAAGTGGGCAGGGACCCCTGGTTATTCCAGGGCATCCCTGTTCTGCTGTAGCTGAATGAGGAAAGCAGGGCCACAGATCACAGGGCTGCTCTTGGTGTGCCTCCAGCTCAGAGGGTGGTAATTGCACCTCGTAATAACCTTTGCAAGGGCTTCATCTTGCAAATATTTTTTAATAATGAAAAGATTTCCCATATTTTTAATGGTTGAAGAGTCACTTAGATTCTCATGTAGGATCACTCATTAGCATGTAAAATTAACTAAAGTAATTATATTTAATTTCATTAATGGAATCTATTAGTAATAATTATGTCTGCATGGAACTCTGTCAACAATTGAATGAAGAAATTATCAATTGACCTCATTTGGTACCAAAAACATAAACTTTATTGTGATACACATGATAGATTAAAGGTTGAGTTACACTTCCAAGAAATATCAAGCTGCAACTTGAATTTTGGAAGATTAATCAGGACAAAGGTCTACCATTTACTTTGCACAGTAAAAGTGTAACAATAAATGCATAGCAAAAACTGCATCTTTCACACAGTAGGAACTGTCAGTGGTGAATATGATCTAGGTTAGACACAGACACACCATTTTCAATGCTGTTCTCCATCTAAAAGGGGATCTAAATAATCTGCAGTAAAATATTTAGACCTGTAGCAAATCCTGCACAGAGAGTGAAGGCCTAAAAGTGTTGTGACTCATTTGGGAAATAAAGAAGTGGATTTTGGAATAGATGGAACTCCAGAAACAATACAGAAAAATCCAGTGGCCGTGCCTCCAAAAGGTTACTGGGTAGTGAAATGGAAAAAACCTTCTGAAGAAAAAAAATTCCACGGGCTTGTAGAAAAGTACTAAACTGGGCACTGGAGCTGGAAACTGGAGGGCAAAAGGCAATGAGAGAAACTCTGGATATCCTCCTTCCTCCCCTTCAGTAACTGACCCTCTTCACCAGCCCATTATATGTCAGTGCTCTTGAAAGGTCTGTAACAGTAGGAGAATATTTCACTTACATGAGTTTTTCAAAAGCAAACTGTAGCTGAATAAAAATCACATTTTCAGGGCATTTTCGGGGCTTCAAAAATGCAAGAGCAACTACTCAGACATTGCATCTATATCCAGCTGTTGAGAAAAGTTTATTTAGCAAAGCCATCAAAGCTTGATTAAAATTTAATGGGATGATAGGATAAATGTGGTGAGTCCACTGAGGTCTGAATTGCTGCCAGTATTGATTAACACCCTTAACAGCCCAGTGGGAATCCTATCAAAAACATATTTCAAATCTAAGCTATGGGAATCACAATAAAGCCCTGGGTAACAACTATCCTATCAGTCAGATGAGTGTTTTATTTCCTCATATGATAAGTGAACAAAACAAGTTAGTGGAAAGTTGCCAAAGGATTGTACCTGGGGACTTAAAAAATGTTGAAGATATGAGGCCAGATTCTACTTGCTATAATTTCATCAACCTAGTTGAATTTTCCAAAGGTTAAACATAGCCCATAGTCTGTATCCAGATCAGATCACATCAAAAAATGTTGAAGTATTGAAAGATAACAGTTTATAGATTGAAAGGGGATACAGCTGGCATGGAAACCGATGCAGAAGTGATTACAAAGAGACTTGATTGAGAAAAGACTGTTCTGCTGACAGTAAAAATGTAGTTGTTCCAACTGCAAGGCTGGCAGTGAAAAAACATAAAACCAAACATGAGAAAAGAGAGAGAAGAACAGATGCACTAGAGGATTCTGAAAAATATACAGAGGGAGAAGGAGGACAGAATAAAATTGCAGCTGGTATGTTAGCAGGTCTGTCATTTCTTTAAAGGTGGAGATAAGAAGCTTTAACTTTTTGTGTCAAGGCAGAAGCCCAGAGAAATTTGAAAGAAGGAGGGAGAGAATAGCAAAAGCATGACATTGTTTTAAACTCAGGCATTACTGCTGTACTGGTAAGGCAAGTACTGAGACTCGGAAAGAGCAGAAGAAAGGTTACGTTTTATGAAAAATCAGCCAAGCATGGTCTAGATTTGAAAGAGCAGAAATTAAAAAAGGAAGGAATGAATGCTTGCAATTGAAGAGGATGAAAGGGTAAGGGAGGTGCTGCAGCTCGCTCTGAGGTTTATTGAAAGAATGGAGCTGTTAAGGAGGATATGGAGGAGGTAAAATCTACAGGTTTAAGGGGTTGGTTTAGTTTGGTGCTTTGTTGTGGGGGTAGAGAGGGGCTTGAATGGTCATTTTGCAAAAGTCAGGTGCTGGCATTTTGTTCCAAATCCTAATTCCACAGTTACTTGAAAAAAGTAATCCATACATGGTAAGTGTGGAGAGTATTAACTGTTGGCAAATAGCTTTGTAATTTTTGAATCAACTGAACAATTAGAATTACTAAATAAAAGGCAAAACCCAATTCCCATGTGGCTTCATTACAGAAATATTGGCTAAAGTTCATGTCCTTCCTTTACAAGAAGCAGCTTAAAGTAGTTAAGAGTATAATCTTTTGTCCCTCTTTGCTTAAGTTCTGGATGGAATGAGTTTGTTTAAAACATCTGTCACTGGTAATTTGGGACTCATTACAGGTGTGTCTTGACCCTCAGCTCAGTGTCCTCTGCAGAACCAGCTGCTCACAGGTGGCCTCGATGGTGACAACCAGGGAGGTGTGACCTGATTGCTTGGGGAGAGCTGCTTCCACTTTTGTGTGAAGAAGTTAGAGACAGAAAAGCTTTACTGCCCTTATACAAGACACTGACACGTTCAAGGGGAAAAATTGCTCTAGATCAGTTGTATATAGCTGGTTTCAAAGAAGTGTCATTAAATGTGCTTGATTGGGATGTGGCTGTGGTGTTTGGCCACTCATAGAAGCATGGCTCCTTAAATACAAGTGTTGCTGAAAAGTATAATAAGGCTTATGTGAGGTCTTCTAGCTGACAGGGTGTGTTGGTATCTTCCTTTTGCCATTTTCTTTCTGATTTTTGTCTTAGTCTTTACATGTTCATCTCCTGACTAGCTAAGTATAGGCCCCAAATCATTGAATCATTATGGAAATGCTGAAATACTTTGCTGACCAGGGATGAAGTTAAGCATATCCATACAGTTCAGTCTGTTGCTTTGCTGAATCTAAAGAATTTGCTGAACTTCCTGTAAGCTTCTCCCCTATAAAAATCATCTTGCTTAAATGCATGAGCTAAGCAATAGAAATGTCCTGAATGCTGATCAGAATTTCATATTTGTCTGTAGCCCAATGCTAAAAGTGTTGAAAGAGAAAATGGAAAGTTAACTTGTTTGCAGGTGTTGCTGGTTTTTGTTTGGCTGTTCCTGCTAGCATAAAAAGCCTGGCTCACTGAATAATCCATGAGAAGTTAAATGTCTGCCAGCTGAGGTCACAAAAATACTCGTGCAAGCAGTCTGCTGTGAATGGTAGATAGGGCAGGCCTAAGCAAGGCAAAGAGCCTGTAATTGCATTTCTGTGCAGGTCCCCACTGCCACACAATTCAGGAGTTGTCTGATGCAGGACATAAAGAAGTGTTCACTTTAATGCTGCAGATGAAGAAACTGAGGCTCGGGAAGGCTACCCAGCTGGAAAGCACAGTTAATGACATAACTCTTATTTACGAGTTCAACTCCAAGAGATTTCAGAAGGTGTTGAGCAGTTTAATGCATTCATGGGTCTGAGCTTAACGGTAATCAGCCAGGAAGATGTTGGAAAAGCTACATAACCCCTCAATTTCAGCTCAAATCTTCTTTTTAATCTATTTTTCAAAGATGATGTGTTAGGTGCACAACAAGCATGAGCTAAAGCCCCAAAATTTTTCCAGGTTATTTTGGATTTCTTTTCTTAAACAAACCCTCCCAAAAAACCCCCATAAAAATAAGGTAACAGCAGTACCTCAAGGCAGACAATCAAGGCTGAGACAATAAAAAGAGGATTCTTTGTTTCCCAAGGCCATGGAGTAATAGGTGAAGTCTTTTGTGTCCTTTCTTATTCTTGTACTAAAAATAGTATTGAGGGAAGGCATTCATAGTAACCAAGTATGAAAGAAATTAAATGTTGTGAGTAGGAAGATGGTGAAATGTGTGAAAATGTGGAGGAAAGGGGGATAAGCTGCACAATGAGAGATGAGATGGGATGCACTGCCAACCAATTTAAGTCCTTGAGAAAACAAGCTTGCAGTGGGCAGCTTGGCTGGATGGGTGACAGAAGTATTTTAAAGAAGAGCTGTGGTTAGTATCACTAGAGTGAAAGGAATGGGAAGTAGCTGTGTTGTTTCTTCCCTTGCAGAAGCACGACGGGCACTTCACAGTGATCCAGCTGGTTGGAATGCTGCGGGGCATCGCCTCTGGCATGAAGTACCTGTCGGACATGGGCTACGTCCACCGGGACCTGGCGGCGCGCAACATCCTGGTCAACAGCAACCTCATGTGCAAAGTCTCCGACTTTGGCTTGTCTCGGGTGCTGGAGGACGACCCCGAAGCCGCCTACACCACAAGTGTGAGTTTGTCTTATCTCATTTGAACAGCTGATTGCCTGGTGCCTCTTTTATTGCAGCTGCAGATCTGTCTGTGCCATAGGAAGAACAGTCGGAACTGGCTTTGTTCCCTTCTCTCTCAGTCATGTGATTCAGTAAACACATTGGCAGGGCTAAGGGAAATTGTTTTGGTTTTTGGCTAAGGGATGTGTAATAATCTTCGGAAAAGTTTATTTAAGCATAAGTGGGAGACCTTTTTCATTCTTCTTTGCATTTGGTGTTTGGTTTTGTTGGCCATGGAGGGTCTTTCCCCACATCGTTTCCTCTTCTGGTAATTTAGGTTCATTTACAAGGAAATGTTTGTAAAGGGAGAGATGGGAGAGGAGAGAACCTTACCAGCTTCACTGCTGGAAGCATGCTGCTAAGCCTTGTATTCATACATTAACATTTTAATTTTATTTCACTGAAGTTTACCTTCTAGCTGGACATGTAGGACCTTCCTTGCATGGTTTAAGTCTCACTTCATTAATAATTAATTCCTTATGTAATGCAAATGAACTGTTACAATTGCAAATGGGGTTTGGGTGAGGGGTTTTGGGGTAGGGTTTTTTTGTTTGTGGTGTTGTAGGGAGGTTCCAGTGAAGTGAAAAATTCTTGAATATGAAGAGGCTTGTTCAACTGCAACCATTGTTCAAATGACAAGTCTCAATACAGCATTTTCTCCTGATACCAAAACGTTCAACTATGTTTCAGTTCCAATTTTTATCACAACATTAAGAATCTTAGCTAATTATAAGCTGATTTTTAAGTAACTTTCACATCTATCATTGAAACTAAACCAATTTCAGAGCCAGAGTGCATTCTCATTACTGTTCTCACAAAATGTGCAGAATTTGTATATTCCCATGATAGGGCACAGTGACAGCATTCTAATGGAGAAGATAAATGAGCATTAAATAATTTATTTCACCCTTTTCACTTTAAAAAGTGATGTATGGCCAAAATAAGGAACTCATCTAATTTCACTGTATTGCAGTAAGTACTGTGGTGCATCTACGGAATTCAGGGTAGATATTGTAATGGGATTATAGATCCTGTGTATTTATATATGTAGAATATATGTTTACTTTAAGTTTAGTCCTAAAATAGAGGTGTTCTGATAATTTTCCTGCAACTTCCATTTCTTAGAAGCTCTATACAGAACTGTAAGCTGACTTAGAGGAAAACAAGTTACTTTGCAAGGTTTTCTATTGGTTTTAATATATGCAAGCTGGGTAAAAAAAAAAAACAAACCTCAGATTTTACTTTATAGCAGAGATTTCCTTCATTATTTCTCAAAACCTCTTTTGCTTCACACTGCTTCTTAGTATGAGGCTTGAAAGGGAAAATAAACATCGCTGCAGCTTAACAGGTTCTCACATGAGGGCTGAACCTCTCTAATTGCCCGTGTGAGCGAGCTCAGCTGGCACCAAGTGCCCCAGTGACACTCTGAGCTCTCAGCCTGGGCTAATGGGCCCAGCTGGTGCGAGGCACTGGGAGTGGCCAGGCAGGCTCCCTCCCAGTGAGGTGCAGGAAAGATACCAAATGATAAAGAGAGGCTTTCAGCTATTATTTTTCCTGTAATTTTCTGCTGGATACCAACAAGGAACAATTAGTTTTACAGTGCCTGTTCATCATGGCTAGAGCTGCTTTTAATCAGGAAATGCTATGTTGTAAAAAAAACAAGCAGTGCCATATTCCTTTTTTCCTTTATCTGTGCTGAAGGGCTTCCTTGAAACCAGGCTTTGGTGAAATGGTCCCTGTTTTCCTGTGGGTTCACCCAGCTGCTTAACATGAGAGCCTGTTGTGGGTGTAGAACCTCAGAAGTGCCTCAGAGCCACTGCCCCAACCTGCCAAGGCTGCTGAACTACCAAATGCTGCCGAGCAGGTACCTAGAGCATGTCCAGCAGGAGGGGATAGCACAGAGGCTGCTGGCCAGTGGCAGGTCCCTGTGTCAGCCAGACATCCAAGGTGAATCTCTTTTGACCATGAACCCCCTAAAGAAGACCAAAAAGCTTTGAAACTGAGGTGGGAAAATGCTATGTAACATTATGATGTGAACCAAAAACTTTGTAAATGGGAAGAATTCAAAGCAACAGAGTCAGACATAAGGGAAATGAAAAGCATTTCAGATCACTCATTCCTTCCACTCCAGCTTTCCTGTCCTTGCAAGTGGGTCCTCACACATTGTTTTAGTCATTGTGGCAGAGCCTGGCCAGTTCCTTCTGTCACCTCTGGTCATTGAGAAATGTCCTTCCCTCATTCCTGAGGGCAGACTGATGGCTGCAGCCCGTGTTCCATGTTACACTCACTCTCTATGAACTGGGGATAGCCAGGTTTCTGTAGGATTCTTTTGCTTTCCATAGGCTCCATCCTCAGGGTCCTGCTCCCCTTGAGCAAGTCCAGCAGATTTCTCTGTAGGAACACTCAGCAGGAGGTCAAAAAGCCCTGTCACTTTTTAAAAGGACTCAGCACTACCCTGACCAAAGTGGGGTGAGGACTGAAAGAAGGACAGATTTGTCACAATGGTTGTGGAAGACTGAGGGAAGACTTTCATCATTTTAGGAATCTTTCATGGTAACAGGAGGGACTAGAACCCCACACTGGGTTCCAGGTCCTCTTGCAGCTCTCACTGCCCATCATTTTGGCATTGACCTTTTCCCCCTCAGGAACATCTTCCCAACAGCAGGCCATGTATATTACTAGAGGATTTTACAGCCTCTCTTTAGTTCCATACTGTGCTTTTGCCATGTGAAGGTTAAACCCTTCGTGTTCTCTCAAAGATTCTGGTGCTTTTAGAATTCGTGTTTCCTCTCCACAGAGATTTTTATTGATAACAGCCCAGTACCTGTAACTGCAAGAAATGCACAGAGTGGGTCTGCATGTTGAATAGTGGTATTTTTAGCCTGACATCTCCCAGTACAGCACTGTCAGTGTTCAGAGGAAACTGATTATTTTATCTTCCCCTTTTTGTCTTAGTCCTGGTGTCAGAAATTGAATGGTACAATTGTACGTTTTCTTTGGAAATGATCTACAGTACAATGTAAACCAAAAATAGACTTTTATGTCTATGATGCAGTGGTCACTATTGTGTGAATGTATTTTTTTTGTCTTCCAGCCTGTTTTAAAATTGTTAAAAACAACTTGTTTTTTGTCTTCCAGCCTTTACATGAGATGAAACATGTAAATATGTCTTTGATAAGAGGGTTTTTAGGAAATAAAATATTGATTCCTGATTGTTACCTGGAATCACAAAATTTACAGCAAGATACAACTTTAGAATAGGAAGGTGGAATTAAAAGCCAGGAACATTTGATTGCAAATCTTTGTGTTCCAGATCGATCAGGAAAAGATGAGGCAAACTTTGGGATAACTCAGTACTATGTGGGTTTTGCCTTTGGAGACCAAACTTTCATTTTTAGTAGTGGTTTCCAAGGCAACAGTCATAAAAAGACATTTCTAGTATATAAACATGCATTTCTGTCAATACAGAGGACATCTAGGCTCTTGCATCCCTGCGTTTAGAGAGATTGCGTTAGATGTCGTAGATTCATTTAGTTTAAAACATAGTCAGGGTTCACAAGTATTTCAAAAGGAACCACATGGCCCCAGAAAAACTTTTTACGTGTAGCAAAATATTTATAATCAGAACAGAATTTGTGGCACTAGTGAAAAAAGGACTAAACCAGTATTTCTCACAGCAGTGACACCTTAATAGTCTGCATTAAATCTGATTTTTAGCAAGAGAAAAAGCTGCTACAAACAGAATTGTATGATAAAGAAATGTATTCTAGATTTCTTTTACCAGCTTTATTTCTGAAGTAATTCTAAATTCATTCATTCATCCTTACTATATTAAATATTTTCTTATTTCCCTAAGGGTAATTAGAAAATTGATTTATTGCATTACATTTCCTGAATCACTTTGTAAACTTTGTGGATCTGATTCTTCTCAAGCCAGCTGGATGAAATACCCCATCCAGGATGATTTCAGACTCATTAGATTCATTAGAGGAGCAAAGATTGATGCCAGTAATCTTTATAAATACTAGCAAGTAGCAGAATGTCAGGGGGATCAGGATGATACTTTCCTATTTTTTAACTTTGTTATATGATTTCCACATTGCAAGACACTTACTCCCGTGAGTGGTGTACAAGTAACAGGTTTGGGGAGAGAAGGTTCAATTTGCTAAAAAGTAAAACAAGGTGGAAATGATTTTCCAATTAATTTGGGATGCTATGCAGTAGTTTCTGAACAAGCTCTGTGCTATTGCAAGCATATTGCCTAGATATTTACTTTAAGGATCAAATTAATCATGGACCATTGAGTAAAATGGTTATTGGCAGGCATTGAGAAAAAGAAGCTGTGTCCTGCAAAGGTCTGCATTAACCTGTTTTCTTGAAAACTTATTGGTGACATCAGGTTGAGCACAAATGTTGTCAACTCTTTAACTCTCTGTGTGACACGACTTGGAGGGTCTGGAGCACCAGTCTGATGAGGAGGGGCTGAGGGAGCTGGGGAGGCTCAGCCTGGAGAAAAGGAGGTTCAGAGGGGACCTTATTGCTCTCTACAACTCCCTGAAAGGAGCCAGGTGAGGTTCAGCCTCTTCTCCTGGTAATGAATGACAGAACGAGAGGACACGTCCTCAAGTTGCTCCAGGGGAGGTTTACATTTGATATTAGAAAAAAAAATATCCTTTCAAGGCCACTGTGTGAGATGATAAAATTATTTTCCTGGCTAGAGCTACAGACCTCAATGGGATCCCAAAGGGGTTGTCTTTGGATAAGTCACTTGGTACCATCCTGCCTCATCAGGATTGTTGTGCTCTTGTGCAGGAATCCAGCTGCTGGCAGCTGCTGCCAATCCCCAGACACTGCACGTCCCTGCTCTCAGCTGGGCACCCCTCTGCTGAGGGCAAAGGTTTGCTTTTCACTGCAGTAGAACAGTAGGAATTACTCTAGTGGGACTCTGGCACTAACATAAATATTTTGAAGCAGTGAGTTAATATCTCAGAATGTGGGTGAGAAGCAAGTTAATTAGAGCTGTGCTGATGTGCTCAGCCTGCACCAGGTGTGAGAATTGCAGAAACTGGTTTTAAAGTGTGTGATGGGATTCGTGTCCAGTGGTGGTGAGCTGAGCCACCTTCCCATGAGTTCCAGCTTCAGCTGGATCCATTCCCTGCTCTCAGAGGATGCCTGGGGTTGGAGACTCTGCGTGTGCCTTCTCCAAGCTTCTGTCATCTGTTGTGGTGACCTGGACAAAGAGCATGCTCAGGTTGTGCCCAAGGACAAGTAGCCAACAGGTAAAGGAGTAGACAAAGGAAGGAGTGTCTTGGAAAAAGACTTTTTGCCTTTTGGGCTCTACCAGTGTGCGGTGTGATGATGATTAATTAGTAGCTGTGTGTTTAAAAGGAACAGAAATCCCAAACTGAGTCATTCAGTGCAGGCCATGGTGCTTCCTATTTACTGGGGTTCTTTGTAGTGGCCCCTGAAGATGAAAATGTGTCTGTGACAAAATTTAAACATTTGAAAACATTCCTTTTTAAATTCTCTCTCCAGCTTTTATCCAGCTGTGATCCCACGTTCATCTAAGAGGTTTTCTGGTTTATTTAACCCTCCTTAAATTTAGTAATAGAAATGTAAACAGGCTATAAAAGACCACAACAATGGCAGACCCTTAGGAGGAAGGTCCAAGGACAGGAATGAAGCATAAATATAAAATTAAACTCTCTCCATGTTTTGTCAAACTTTGTACTTCTCTGAGTACTCACTTCCACAGTCATTTGAGTTCTGAGAATGCATAGGAAAAAGCATGCAAATTTGCATTTAGATGTGCAGAAATTAAAAAGGAGCTTAATGGTTGAATTTAATTATAAAACTTAATCTCATCCCTGCTTTTTTCTTCCACACCACTCCAAGCAGGAACTCCAAATATGGATTTGGCAGAGAAACACGGTTGGAAATTTGCATTTCACTTTTTCATTCCCAAAATTATTATGTTGATGAATTCAACACAAGTTTGCCCTAACATTTTGGCTGTAAAAAAGGTGGTATTTTGCACTTCATTCCTAATGTGGCTTTCAAAGCATCATCCCATCATTCATTGTAATCCAATTTAATTTCAAATTAGAAGAATATATTGTAGTGTAATCAATCTAAAGGATGCTGCCTTTACAGATTTGCAAGCTCTGCCTTTCTTTTAGCTTGGATTTCAGCTTTTTCTCTCTCTGGCTCCTCCCATTTTCATATTGACAGATTTGAGTTTTGAACTCTACATGTATGTGCTTTTGCTATTTCTCAGGTTGACTTTCTGTACATCTCCAAGTGGTTTTATTTACAAATGTTTTATAGGATAGGATTGAGAATTAACTACTTTTAGATCTACAGTGCTGGTGCTCTTGGAGATCTTTGCATCTTAGGAGATAACTGATGATTCTGTGACATTTAACCCTGAAAATGATTGCATTTTTTCCCCTCACAGAGAGTCACAAGTGTCAACTCTGTCTTTGGTGTTAGATTCAAAACTTGCCAGTATTGAATCCATGTAAAGAGGCAGTGTTACATCTCTGAGCAAGTGTGAAGGAAAGAGGTGGAAAAAGTCAATGCACTTGCAAATAATTTCTGAAGTAAGAGTTAAATGAGGATTATGAATCTCAGAAAGCTACAGGTGGTGTTTTTGGAAAGACTAGGGGCTGACCAAGGCACCAAAGTTTCTGACCTCTCAGCTGGACGTGAGAACCTTGGAAAATTCTGTCTGTGCACATTCTTCTCCTTGGGAACCAGCCCAATAAATGTAAGCAGTACCCTGATACGTATATGTATACATGCACTGCATGCTATGAGCAATCATTTTATTGTTAGATCCTCATACTGTTAATAGATTTTTTTTACGCTAACAATTATCAGAATATTAATCTAATTTCAGACACAGCTGGTGTTTTAGCCCCGTATGGATTTGATTCCATGCATTTATAATTTTTAATGAGAATTGCCATTTTCAAACTACAATTGAAGAAGCTATTGTAAACATGCAGAACATGCTTATACATTTTTAGTGAGATCTTTATTCACTCAGAACAATACTATCCACATTTAAGATTAAAAAGTAGGTGTACTGACATAAATCCAAAGTTACTGCTCTGTTGCTAATTATGTGAATGAATGTACTCTTGAACACCTGGTTTTTTATTGCAAATAAAGGATCACAGTTCACTTAGGATTTAAGTATTCAATATATTGACCAAGGTGCAGTGAATCAT
Source organism: Daphoenositta chrysoptera (assembly GCA_013397915.1). Lineage (NCBI taxonomy): Eukaryota > Metazoa > Chordata > Aves > Passeriformes > Daphoenositta > Daphoenositta chrysoptera. Next base: position 167,494 of record VZRO01003929.1, on the reverse strand, counting down.
AAAACATCTTTCCTCTGCTGGAACGTACCTGCACTATGCACAGCTCCTGATATACTCTTTAATGAGCTTCAAGGCAGTCCATTAAGGTCAAAGCAGTTGCTTTCAGTAGCATTTCAGCTGACAGTAATTCCCAAAGGTTATGGTATTTTGATATATAGAACACACAGGACATTCTCTTGAAAATCTTGAGAAAGAATGTAGCTTATTCATGTATGTGTTTTTTTTTTTTTTTTCTCATTAAAAACTACTGGTACCTTTCAAAGATGAGTTAAGAAACTATTATAAAATTTGTTTACTGTGTGCTTACAAGAGGTAAGTAATTCACTGGGAAAAGAAAAACATTCAGCTCCAGTGAGCCAAACAGCTCAGCTCTAACTCCTTTATTTAGCTATTGGTAGGTGAAAGGAAATAAGATCTGGATGATTTTTTGTTTTCATTTGTTGTACCACTCTCCATGGGAATTTATGATCCACATTAAATACCACTGTAAAATGTAACTACTCTGCATATAGCCACATAAAACTTTGGGTTGGAAATTTGAAGTAGTTGGCTTCACCAGGCTTTTGTAAAGCTTCATAATTAAATCCTGACATATTCCACAGCAGGGTGTGTTATGTCCATGAGTATGATGAAATGAATTCTTGACTTTAGTGAAAAAAAGCCAAAAAACCACCTGTTGGACGTGGTTATTTAAAAGCAGTCAGTGGTTCAGGCACAGTCAGGTGCGTATTTCAAAGCTCACGTGGAAGGAGCTTGGAGAGGAGGAGACTCATTCTGTGTCTTGAGCTGCTGTAAATCATTTATGTTTGTGTCTCATTTTCCCCTGCTGTGTTGTGTGTGGCACTGAGCTGGCCGTGCCAACTGGAGAGCAAAGAGTTATGACCCTGGAAGAGATGGAAAATTCTCAGCAGCGCTGCTGGACTGTGATGCAGTCCTGTTTGATTTTCAGAATTGGGAATTCTTGTGTGCTAAAGATGTGACAAATGGTTGCACTGTTTTTTATGGGGGAGAGAATTTTCTGACTGGTTCCTGAGGAATTACCCTACATTGTATTTGCATGTGACTAACTAGAGCTGTGTTTCTTAATGACTGTCATCAATTTGAAATTTATCAAATGAGAAAGAGGCATTAAAATTTCAGAGACACTGTTTATGTTCATGTTCCATGAAAATAAATGGTGACACAGAAAAAAATTTCTGTTAATTTAGCAAAGGATCCTAGTTGAATTTAGCCTGGAATTCTGATATCCGGTCTTCAAAACATAAATCTGATGAAAACCTAGATCCCTTTTCTTCTTTTACTTACGTGAAGGGAGCAAGTGGGGACTTTAGTGGGGCAAATATCAGCATTATGGAGATGCTGAGTCACCATCCATGGAGGTGTTTAAAAGATGTGTGGATGAGGTATTTAGGGATGTGTGTTAGGGATGAACATGGTGATGATGGGATAACGAGTAGACTCGATGAAGATCTTGGAGGTGTTTTCCAGGCTAAATGATTCTATGATTCTGCCTGCTTCTCTGGGTAATACTGCACATCTAGGGAGGTTTAGGATGCATTCATGATGGAAGAGTTCACAGGTAAAAAAGGAGTCTCTTTTCATATTGCTCAATTACTCTTTCTATAGAATCTGGCCAAGGGTAGATCCAGTGAAATATGAAAGGGGGGATTTCTTGCTTGGTATGATTTTTGCTTTTGTGTTTAGATGTGCAGTACTGATGCTTCATAATCTCTCCCTTGCCCTCCTGGGGGGACCTCTGGTTTGATTGCTGTTGTGTCAAACTTTTGGTATTCACTTCAGCTAGAAAAAGGAAGTCAAAAAAATGCACGTCTCACATGCTGATGAATTTTCTGCTCACTTTGATATTAATTCTAATATTCCTGTACATGATATCAAAGTTGTTGTAAATGGGATTCTGTAATTACAGAAGGAAGTTTCTGAAGCAAGGTAGACACATGTGTTAAACTTAATCTACTTTCATATTTCTGTAATAGAAATGTTAACTTGGGAACGAGACTGACCTAGTTATTCACCTAAATTAATCCCCGGTGAAACCAACAGAGGAATTTCCACTGACCATGCAGGAATTGTGATTTGCCCTAAATCAAAAGGATAACTACAGTAAGACGTTTTTCCCTGTTTCCTGTTTGCATACAAGAATGAAAACCAGATTATCTTCAGTCATCCACAAGCCCTTGGGAATCTCACTTGTGCTCTTTCCTTATCTATCAGATTTTCAAAACTTTTGCAATGGTAAACTTCTAGTTCCTTGGATTCTTTTTTTAGTCTTGGTCTTTGGCAGACTTTCAGGATAGCAGCTTCTTGCCCAGCTGTGAGTTCTTCCCTTCATTACAAGGGGGGCAGGGGAGGGGAGGATGATTCAGAGGTTGTGGTGTCTGTTTATTCCTTTAAGCAGAATGTCGCAGGAATATTGCAGCACGGTGCTCGTCTGTCTGAAAAACGTGTTAGATTGGTGTGACTCTGATAAATCTAGGTCAGACATCACGGTCTTTGCTCAGTACTTACTCAGGCAAAACTCATGTTGAGGCTAATGGGAGTTTTGTCTGACTAAGCACTGTGGGATTTTGCCCTTAGTATCTAAAATATTCGATCTGGTCCGTGCGCTCTTGGAAGTGCTCTAGAGGCAAATCTTGTATCTTGTCCTTGACTGCCCCACTGTGGCTGTATCCTCATCAGTTTAAAGGGTTGCAATTCTTGTGCCTCCCAATCATAACAATATCTTCATTGACAGGATATTAAAAAAACCCAAACACACAACTTCATATTTATTATATTTAAAGTAATTCCAAAATCTATGTGCAGTAACTGTGTGTATTAGTGCATGAAAAGAGAACTACACTTTTGTATTCTGGACTCCTTGTTCCACTTTTTTCTGCTCTAGAGCTTCAGAATTTTGTTTTCAGTTGTGAGGGCTTGAGGGGGAAAAAAAGAATCATTACTCTTAAGAAATTTCATGGCTTTTTGTTGTGTCCCATAAAATATTTTGCAGGTTCATAATGCTGCCTGTCCTATAGGAGGCTTTTGGTTCACAGTTGAAATGTCAGAAATTCATTCAGTGAGGACCAGGGTCAGTTTTGTGGAGTAGGTGAAGCAAACCAAGTCATTAATAAACTCAAATTCCCTACTATCTCAAAATAGTTTTGTTTGCAAGTAAGGCATTAGATGAACATGCTTAACTGCCCTCACAAAGAAATGTGTGGTATTTGGACATTAAGAAGGATATATAACGACTTGAACCCACGTGGAAGATCTACTTTTCTTCTTAGTAATGTGATCATGCTTAATGTTTAGATTTTTCATCGTTTTTCTAAAATCAGCTGAAGTGCATTTTGAGATGAGACTTGTCATCCTCCCCCATAACAGCACATCACTGACTGTGCTTTCATTTCTACTCTGATTTCTATCTGCCTCTGTCTTCATTCTCAGTGTGTTACCTATTAGTGCTTTCTCTGTTTCCTCTTTTCATTGTATCTTGTTTTTATTAGACCCTCTGGAACTGCAACTGTCCCTTTTTTTCCACCAGGCACTCTGCTCTTCATTTAAATTCCCTCTTGAAGATCCACATCTGAGGGTTTACTACAAACCCTTTTGAATAAAAATGCAGTCACCCTACTCTTTATTTAAAAAAAAAAGCTCTAGGGTAAATCTCATCATAAATGTGTTGCACATCTCCTTAGAAGCTTGCTTATCTTTACTCAGGCTGAATAACTCCCAAATCTTCAGAGCTTCTCCTGAAATAAATACTCCTAGATGTGGATAAGGTGTTATCCAGCATGAACAATTACCTTGAGAGTGTCAGCTCCTTCTCCCACTGTAGCTTTCACAGCCAGTACTAAAGAACACTTGGTAAACAACCAGTTGTAGCCAAGGAAAAATATGCTAGAACCATTTCTCCAAAATGAGGAAGCTGGGAACAATTATAAAATATTAGCCTCTCTTTACACAGCCTCCCTTTAATTCATCATTATAACACATGCAGTGAACTCCAAGAAAATATTAATTTCATGCCCAAATCCTGCAAGTCAGCCACAACACTTAGCCATTCCTCTTATTTAAGCCTCTTTAGCAACGTCATGGTTGTAGATTAATTTATTTTATTTTTAAACACAGAGAGGCTTTTCAGTGCTGCTACACTCCCAAAATTACAGGAGCAGTACTATTGGTTAAATATGTAGGCAGACACTCTGTTCATAGTCATTTTTTCCTGGAGAATCATGGAATGTCCATCAGCCTGGCCCTGGCTTCATTCTGTATCAATGAATAAGCCTTGCACAATCATTGTAGTGTCACGTTTGTATTATGTTTAATTTACTTATTTAAAACAGCTCTGAATTGATCGTGACTTTTTCAGCACATTTTTAATGAAATCGTTGGCTTCATGAAACCACCTAACATGAAGAGACTCTCTTCAGCCTTTTCTCAAGCTAGAATAATTAATTCAAGTTGCCAAATAATGTATTCAACAACATCTTTAAGAAAATGTTCTTGATATAAATTTTAATTTGGTCTTTGTTCCCTTGGTCTAATTTTTGATATAATTTTGTCAGACTGTGACTAATCTTCCCAGTAAGTTTAGTATAGTTCATTAAAGGAGTGAAGTAATTCAAATGTGTTTTAAAAGTAAACAGCTCCTGTTCTGGGGCTGTGGTTTACTCAGGATACTTTTCAAATGTGCAGATGCTGATTAGGGATGAAAATGTATTCCCAGAAGTTGAGAGAGCTTGTGTGTATCTGTCTTAAGTAAAAATTATTCAGTTGTATTGTTCTAAATAAAAAGAATATGTCATATACTGGTCTAGATTTACTCAGTAAACATTTAGAGTTGGGAAAGGGGGAGGAAGTCAAGAGACCACCCTACAAATCATCCAGGCAAGTCAAGGATCCCTATTCCAGCATCTCTTATTAGCATGGTGTAACTACACACATTTAATTCTGTCTTTTAGTCATTTTTGTGTGCTCAACCATGTTAGCCATAAAATTTTGTTTTACAGAATTCCCAGTTTAATATCTCATGTAAAAAATCTTCCTATAGCCAGCTCTCCTGCGTAGTCCTTTACGAACAGACTGCTCCAGCATGGATCCATAGTGTGACCCTGCAGTCACAGCCTCCTTCAGGCATTCACCTGCTCCACTTTGGGTCTTCCATGGGCTGCACATGGATTTCTGCTCCCCCATGGACCTCCATGGGCTGCAGGGGCACAGCAGGAGTGCCACAGTTTCCCTTGGCTTTAGGATCAGAGATAGGCACTGGATTGCCTGGTTAAACTGGGACTTTATTCCATGTGCTAACCTGAATAACATTTGGCTCTCTCTTGTACTTGCACTAGAGTAAGTCAACAGCATTTCTGCTCATGTTTTTGTAGTGAGTCTGGCCTGTGGATTTCCCTGTGTGCTTCTCAAGATTTCATCTCTGCACCTTGTTCCTTTATGTTGGAGACATGCTGATACTGGGTATTTCCAGTAAAATAGAAAGGCATACTTTATACCATATAAATGAATTCTTTCTTGTGAGCAATAACTTTCCTGGACTAGGCCTTTTTTTTTTTTTTTTTTTTTATCAGAAAGATTGAAAAACTTTCTGGGATTCCTTTATTGTCTTGATCAAATTGTCTGTTCTTTTTCATGGTACAGCAATGTCACAATAAAAGCAGGTATAGAAAAAAGAGAGCAAATAGAAAGATACACCTAACAGCTGTGACTAACAAAAGGAATATATTTCATCACAACGTATTTCTTTTGAAGTTTGCTCAGTTTATAGGATAAAGGGGGGAAAAAACCCACACCACAATGCACTGTAAATTATTCAATGAAATGATGCACACTTTGTGTGCAGACTTTCTTTTCAGCCTTTTCTAAATGGGAGCAGCTGAAAGTTCATGAAATTGTTGGGCTCATAAATTGTTTAGCAGATCTGCTACACTCTTCTTGAAAGAAATATGCTGGGATCTGTAGATTTAATAATTTGCTAAGGTTTTAATATGTTGGATTTTTTTCCAAATGCATACAGAACATTTGGCCTCCATCAGAAATAGAACCATAAGTAACATCTGCTTCTTAATTAGGAGAGAGCAGTGAGGGGGCTCGTATATATTTTTGGCAACAACTAACTCCACAGAATAGTAACATCACATTGGTATGTGTAGGTGACAGAATCATATACAGGGTCATTTTGACATGCAGAGGATACCAGCTTTCATGGTTAAATATTTTAATGTCAGCCAGGCTTTAAGTCCCTATTGGAAATGGAGGAGAAAAGGCTTGTGACAGGACAGGACCCTGAGTCAGCCAGAATTTTGGGCAAAAAAATGCAGATCCTGCTTGAAGGTTAGGCATAGTCAGGGACTTTATTAATTGCATCAGCCCCTTCTCATCTCTAGGAAGTTCTTCCTCTCCTCTCTGAGGTTTGGCTGCTAGGCCTTTTTTTCACATCTTCCGAGACCATCACAAACTTCTTGAGGCTGTCGCTTGCCTGCCACATCTTCCCTTCTCCTGTGTCTCTCCCTGGGCAGAGTCAGTGGCACCCCAAGCAAATGGGCCTCAAAAGTAAAGCTGGAGGAAACATGGAGCCTCCCCCAGGGCTTCCACCTTTGGCAAAAGCAATTATTGTAAACAAAAAAAAAAAACAAGGAAAAATTAAAATATCCATCTTACAGGTTTGCTGCCTTTTTCTTGTTCTAAAAAGACCAATTATTGGTCCATCTCCTGACTGGATGATTGACATAACAAATAGCAAAAAGTATTTGTATTAGTCAGCTGTACATGAAGGGATGTTCTTTGCTAATCTATGCAGTAAAATAGAAGTGTCTAAAGCACATACAAAATTATAACTAAAGATTGATGTGGCATGCCAAAGACTCATCAAGATAGAGATGACTACCTCAGGCTCTGAAAGTTCTGTCCATAAGGGCTGTTCCATTAAGAGAAATAGCAACACTGCACACTTCAATTTGTGTGCAAATTTAATTACAGCAGACCCACAGGTTGGGCCCCATTTCTCAAAAATTCCCCCTCAAAGTACTCGTTAAAAATATAGTCAACTTTTGCCAGTTGGGTCATAATTTTTTCATGGGGGATTAGGCTGGAACAAGCATTTATGAGGAACCTACCTCTCTACACCCAAGATCTTACCCTAGCATTACAGAGATATGTATTTTGATAGGTTTTTTGTGGGAGAAGGGTATTTTTCATAGCTAATATGCACACAACTCTTGCTGCTGGCTGTCCATGTGAAGGCACCTCCAAGCTGTTCAGTGTTCCTGCAGGTTTCATTAGCATCACACTCTGTCATTTGCAGTTGCTGTGTTGCTGACATCTCCATGGACCAAGCTGTTCATTGCTCAGGAACAATTCCTTTGTGCAGGCACATGTGTTGTTTTCTTTATGTCAGGGTCCTTCAAAATACCAATTCCCAATTTTCTGTCTTATTAAGTTTATATAGGCCAGTATCTTTCAGGAACACAACAGAAGTTGGTGAGACCCCGTGAGGATTCTGGGAGGGTTATTCACACACTTAGGAGCCATCACAATCATCTCATTTCTACCCAGCTACTAAATATAATTTCACAGATTTTCCTGCTTCTAAGTACTTCTACCTGCCTAGTTGTTTGTAAGAAAATATGCATCTTGTCACAACAGGCAAAACAACAAACAAATCTTCAAAGAAGAAAATCTTCTGGGATGAGGCATGAAAATCACAAGGATTTTTTCCCTTTTCCCTAATTTTGCCTCTTTCCCTTTTGCTTCCTGCTTTGTGTCAGCTTATCAAAAGTACAGAGTAGGTGAGGGGATTTAGCTGATCTTGCTGCTTACTTATCCAGGGTCATGACAGTGTGGATAAAGCAAACTAAGATGTTTATCCTAGAAATGGACCAAATGCTGTGTGTTCATTGGAACATCTGTGAGTTTGGCTTGATGACAAGTCCCAGAGCAACACAAGAAACCCAGTGTTTTGCTCCTGCAGCTTAGTAGTGCTGAAGTGTGTTTAATCAAATTAATGGTAAGAGGAATAAGACTTAATAGATAATCCAAAAAAACTAAACCAATCCAAGCCTAGAAGATGAAACTGAATTTCCATTACAAAATTTAGCATGCAAGTTGAATAACAGAAAAAGATAAATTATCAGCTTGCTTTCTGATCTTTCGAGCTAAACTGAGTAAAGAAAATAGAACAGATTGTCTGATCTTAGAGTTTAAATATCATTCTGCTGGTTTTATAGTGTTTACAAAACCAGAGATGGAAGATCAGCACCATTGTACTTCGGGACATGCAGCACAGTGTTGCACTGAGAAAAAGGTTTGATTTATTATAGTGAATATGATTCATTGTTTACCAGCCTAGAGATTTATATGTTTCTGTGGCTTAATAACTTTAGCAACGTTTCTCAATTGCATGTGGAATATAATGCAGGACTGGTGAGCATTATAAAGATTGCTCCAAGGTGGAATTGTTAGAGGTAGCACCTTTCTTTCAGTCACATAGTTTATCCTTTCCTGATGAGGTGCACACTGAGAATAACTCTTGATTTTTCCATACCAAATCAGAACTGGTTCTGCTTTGCCTATGACTATTTCATTCTTTAAAATCTGTATGTAGATTTTTTTACTTAAGTGAATACACTGTGAAGGAGAAAGGTGTCCACATAAGCATTCAGAGCAGTTGACCATTATTTTGTTCTTCTGTTTTTATAAGTACAAAATCTATCATAAGTCACATGTGAGATGAAGGCACAGCCCAGAAAGCCAACGACTGCTGAAGCTGGAACTTTGTTTCAGAGATTTTTGCTCTTTTGCCTTGCACTTTAACCCATGTAAATCGTTTACATCCTGGTTGCAGTAACAATGGGCATCCAGAAATCCAGTTATTACCAGTGGGAGTTGCAGGTATTCAGAGTATTTGATGGTCCTCAACCTCTTTGTTTTTCCCACTGTGGAATGGAGACACAGGGTGGCCATGAGCGTAGTTAGTTGGGAGCTGTAAAAGATGCTGAGGAACAAAATGGCTGAGCAGTGTTACTGCACCATTTTCATGTTTAATCATTTCAGCAAAATCACCTCTTGTTTTTGGAAACATTTATAAAATACGAAGCATGAAAAACAACTTTGCTGATTTGGTTATAGTGCTTGGAAAAATCATTATTGGTCAGCATATCTCCAACAAATTCTTTATTGGCTTTTAGGGAATTGTGAAGACGATTGAGCAACAATACAAAAACAAGGTTGTTTATCTGACTCGAGGTTTTGTGTGGTGCATTTGCTGTGATTATCATGAATCTAAAGAAGGCAGTTTCAGCACTGAGCTTTTCAACCCTCAAATGCCAAAATAAATAAAATTATTTAAGTATACTCATGCTTATTTTTGCTATACATTTTTAATGAAGCTGCAATTGCCTGTATTTCACTGCTGAAAATCTTATACAACTGAAAGATTTTGAAGCACTTAAAAAAGATCAAATGTGCAATAAAATGCCATGGCGTTAGTCCATGGAAACACTGTGTATATTGCAAAAAGCAATACACATGAAAAAAAATTAGTCCATTGCTTTCATTAACTCTTTTGTGATTGGAGATGGAGAGCATGACTTTGGGTTGTTTTGTTTTTTTTTTTTAATTAGGCTGAGTTATGCCAAAAGTGCAGCCTAGTCTACCTTTCATTAGTGAAAAGAATATTTTCCCCAGAGTTATTGATGCTGTAGTCATGGGGAAAGTCTCAGAGAGTGTTCCAGAAGGTGTGGAAGTTTGTTAAGGAGGATACGTGACTCATCTGTATCAATTTCCCAGAGCAGATTCTTAAGGTTGTAATTAGTCAGCTCTCTGGTACCTGGAATAAATCCAGTAGTGCTCTGGAAACTGCTGATAAGGGATGGTGCCTTCTTTTCAGTGTTGTTTTTGGTGGTATTAAATCACTGGACACTGAGTTTACCTGAAGGTTTTTCATCTTGATACAGCTGTTTTAACAGGTGCAAGTATGATCCCCGTGCTCTGAAAGATTCAAGTTGTTCCTTCAGTTCCCTCACGGGATTTTCAAAGGTTGTTGGGAATTCTTGAGAATGATCACCAGGCTGCTCCAGAAATTTTCCAGTCTACACCAAAAAAAAAGCAACTGAGGAATGCATTTGTTATAAAATACACCCTACTTTGCTGTGAGTGTGAAAACAACTATTGTCTTGATTAGCATTCTGGGTTGGTTTCTTTTCAAGTGATAGGGATTTTGAAGATAAGGTTGAACTTAAGCACTTTACACAAAGGACCTTAACAAGAAATCAAAAACAGGCATTAGTATTCTATAACTTCATGCTTTGTTGATATCAAAACCAGTTGGCTTTAATTTCCTTAAGTATACAAGGTCATAATCCAGAAATCGAATGGGAGGAAAAGAGTAAGTGGCTAACTATCTATAGACAGAGGAGAAAAATGCATTTTCCAAAAATATCATTAATTTCTGCTGAATGATTTTGATTTATTCTGTCTTCCCCAATGCTATTACCTGAAAGATTTTGCCTTCAGATGCGTCAGGCACAGCTGAGCTAGAGCTGCTTGTTGCAAACACATTTCTTTGTTTGTCCACCAGAGATTTGGAAATCTATTTTCTATCTGTATATTCATATATGCATATGCTCATTTTTCAGTACACAAATGTAAGTCAGATGATTGAAAAAGAAGAAACTGTACGTGCATATGATTGCTTAGCACAGAAAGATACATCCTGCAGAAGTTGCACCCATATATTATGCAAGTTTCCACGTAAGCATTACTGCCATGCACCTGTGCCTGAAGGCACTTCAGCCAGCTTGGCCATTAGTGAATGCTGAAAATTATTAAAATGGCTGTCTCTCAACGAATTTGGAGTTTAAGAAGCTTTGTCATTTGATGATCTACCTCTACTAAGTTAACATTTCTAAATTAAAAATAATAATTTTTTAAAACCCTCCTTGTTTTCCAAGATTTTGAGCTAGGGAATTATTTTTAGTGAAATAAACATGCTGGATTTTTTTTGTAGAGACACTCTAAAAGGTCAAAATAATTTTCAGCTACTTTGATGAAGCTTTGTGGTGAACTTATGAAGGTAATGCAAGAGTTCTGACTGCTTAGAGGGTGTCATTATAAGATAAACCATAACTGGTCTAGCACCAGTGGCAAGTTTGATGTCAGAGAACAGTGATAGAAACAGAATGGTTTGGGTTGGAAGGGACCTTAAAGATCTTGTAGTTTCAACCTCCCTTGTGGTGGGCAGGAACACCTTCCACTATCCCAGGTTGCTCTAAGTCCTGTCCAACCTGGCCTTAATATCCAATATCCAAGTTACTACTTCATCAAAATCTTTCCTTCTGATGATCTCTTACTGTAATATGTCATGGAAGTGACAACTAAATATGTTATATGGTAAAGTAAAACATCCCCTGAGCAAGGTACAGGAATGATAAATTATGTTAATATGTTATTCCCATTATATTATTATCAGTCAGATGAAGATTTAGTATGTTGCACCATCAGAAAAACGCAGTGTTATGCCATCTGGGGATTGCAAGGTGTAAATTCAACTGACTTACAGAACAAAAGGTATTCCAGTGCCACAATTCATAAACAGCCTAAATTAAGGTATGTCAGGATATAGAAAGAAGTACAAAAGTCTAGGAAGGGCAACACTAAGAAATGTCAGAAGCAGATCCTCAGTGTCTGTAAGCCAACTTTACACCAGTATAAACACCCATCTATGAAACTGGCCTTGCCACTGGTATGACTGGAGCTGCCTTCAGACTCATCAGTCAGGGCTTTGCTCTGGTGAGTTGCTGATGAGAGTGAGGTAGAAACCAGCTTGATGTTCAGTGCCCTTTACTCAGGCAGCTGGCAGAGATCTGGGTGCATGTGGGTATCTGCAGGAAGGCTTGACCACATTCCCGTGCCAAACTATTCATCATCCAACAGATGGTTATCCTATTACTCAACAATTTGCATATTGCCATGCTGCAGTGATCTATGGACACTGCCACTGTGTCACTACACCAAATAGAAATATCAGAGAAGCTTTGTTGTGAAGCAGCCCTTGCTTGGACTGAAAACTACTCTCTTGTGTGTTCATTTCTTTGACATTTTTTTGGTGATACACTTCATCTGTGTTTCTGAAATTACAGTCTGGTAATGTTGTGTTGCACCTTCTGCTGCAATGGGTAAGAGCTGGACTCCATGATCCTTGTGTGTCCCTTTCAGCTCAGAATATTCTGTGAATCTGTGGGACACCTTCCTGGAGGTGGGAAGAATTTTTTTCATTTATTTATTTTAATGAAGCCCTGTGCCCTGGGGCTCAGTTCCAGACATCAGCTGCATTTTCATGCCACAGTTATCCTGGTTCTCAGGCTGCCTTCTGCAACCTCGATAGCACAGCTTCTGATCTTCTGAGAATCCCCCCAGGCACCTTCACAATTACCTCCAGTTCCTTGCTGTGCTCTTCCACTTGCCTGGTGAAGTTTAGATCCCTCCCATGCCCCTGTGGCCTCATGCAATATCAAATTACTCATAAGCCTTCCACATCCCTATACCTGTCTCCCCAGTAACCCAAATATTTGCCAGCTGGGCAACTTGTGTTGTGCCTGAAGTTGTGCAACCTGATGGACCAGTGAGCTGCTGCCTGGCCCAGGAGTACAGCAGCATCCTGAGCTCTTCCATCAGGAGAAATACTGGGATCTCTCTGCTTTGCTTAGCATTGGTTTTCATTAAATACGTGGGAAATAGGGAAGGGATCAGCTGCATATTTGTAGATGTCCAGTGGTCCCTGACATCTCTGCAGAGAACTGGCAGACACAGGACAGTGGGAGACCTGCATCTTCCTGAAGTGACAGCTAGTGAGCAGGTGACAGTGCCAAAAGGGTCACTAGACACCATGTTCAGGTGATTGGAGCTAGCCTTTGATGTCTTTCCCATCCTGCCTTCCCACCATCCATGCTTTTGGAATTGCCAGTGGTTCTGAGCCCCCAGCCTGGGGTTGGCTGGCAGACAGATGTGCTGGGGGTGCAGCTGTGGCTCCTACACTTCCTTTCTTTGGAAAACCAGCAGGGTGGCACCAAGAACATTTTGGCCTCTTGTGGGAGAAACAGCTGTCACCATCCTCTCGTCTGCTGAGCCTCACTGCCCACCCTGCCCTTGGCAAGCCATTCCTTCTCTTTGTCCTTCTCTGTCCCCAGATGGGAAGGCAGGCCAGTGTTTGACAGGTCCCTGATCCCTGTCATGCTTCTTGATCCATGGGCCCTGCACTCAGCTGCTTCGCCTTCATCAGCAGCTGTTCTCCCAGCTCCCTTTCAATATATAAACCATGTTTTTACACAGTATGGGCTCATTTGGAGACATGAAACTTGCATGATTCCCAGCAGTCTGGGAATACTTTTATTCCCTTTTCTTCCCTAAGGGAAATTATTTTCTGCAGATGAGAGATATGATACTAAAATCATTACAAGATAGTGCTATGTCTCTATGGAACATGTTCATCCAGGAGCCAGTCCCCACTCTCTGGGCAATAGTTCTACAGATTCTTCTCCTTAGTACCCAGTGCTTTCTCTTTTGCTAAAACTTACTAAAAATAGAGCTGTATATTTCCTTTTGTTAAAAGGTTTGCTCACAAAGGATATCCATAAACATGGATAGAAACATAGGAATGTAGTCATAAAATCAACAACAAATCCCAAATGTCTTGTGATCCTTCAGACACCCCTCTACAGTTATATTCTTTCACATGAAAGAACACCTCACTTCAGATGACTTCCTTTAAAATTACCTTTTTAATTTTTTTTAACTTTCTTTTCCCCACAAATTCTGTTGACATGTGCCTGTTAACCATGTGACACTGTTAACCATGTGTTTGTCTTTCACCTGCAAACTGAGACAATGGGAAGAGAGTAATGGCCTAACTGAGAGAGCTGCAGTTCTTGTGAGCTCAGAAGTGTGAATCCAAAAGGCGAACAAGCAGTAGATTCCAAGGAGGAATTCCAGGTTCTCAGTAATACGAGAGTGCACATGCTGTGCACATGATGCATTCTCAGCTCGGGTTATTGAGCTTTCAGCAGTCTGTGGCTCAAAGACTCCTTTAAATCAGAGGCAGGTCTTTGTATGTAATACCCATCACAAATATTTCTCCTCTACGTTTACCTATTTGCTTTTGAAAATGTTTGAATTTTTAGAGTCTGTGACATCCTGTAGCAATGCGTCTTACCAAAAAAAAAAAAATTGTTTTGTTAATATTTTAATCTGCTGCTTGCCACTGATGTTTGATATACCTTAGATCTATTCTGTCCATCTATTATCTGATCCATTATATTCTGGGTTTTATAGACCATTCTTACTTTCTTTTAGTCTGTACTTTTGATCATCTAGTCTGTCTGTTAGTTTCAATGTGTCCTCTTGGAATGAGGGATCAAGTCTGTGATCAGTAAGCAATATGCCGGAATATCCCAGGTTTCAGCTGTGCTGTGCTTTCTCTTTTTCCTGATTATTTTTACAATTTCATTCCATTTTCCCCTTTACTCTGCTTTTGAGCAGGGAGTTGATAGTGTTACAGAGCCAGCTCTGTGCTACAACCACATGATCTGTCTTCAACAGTGACAGCTTAGTACAGAGTTGTGTTATTTGTTGTGTAAAGTCAGGAGCATTTTATTCTATGTGCATCACTATAACACTGAATTTTGTGATGTTTCATCAACTTGCAGTTCAGTACCATAAGGATCTTCAGCAAATTTTTGTGGTAATCATCATCTTTACAACCATAAATACCTTTGGGTTTTTAGTACAGTTTTACATGTTTTCAGTTTGGCCTGTATTATAGATTCTACATACACTGCCAGCAGGACATGAGTATTGATCTCTGGGGGATGCCACTCTAAAAACTGACCTTTTCTTTCTGACTGTTTCCCCGCTTTTGACCAGCTACTTATCCATGAATTGACTGAAACTTAAATAACCAGCAAACTCCTTCTGGATAAAATGAGAAGTGACCTCACAAAAATGTGAGCAGAAAATTTAATTCATCAGTTACTAAGACATTAATTCTCCTCTGCACTTGTTGATGCAGCTGGGATGAAAACTAAAGCAGTGATACTTGCAGAGTAGTTAACCCTTCTAATAATTCTGATCATCATCCATGTGTGGCACTGTAACTCTCGGAAGAAAAGCCTAATTTCTGTGGTGTTTCCAACTTGTTTCTGGAATAAATTTTGAAGAAGTCCTAAGTAAATAAAATCTCATGTACCCCAGAGCAAGCTGTATATGAATTCAGTATCTAGGTGCCTAAATTCTCTCTAGGACAGCATCCCAAAGAATAGAATAGGAAAATGTTTACTGGAGACAGTGCTATAGCCTATACAGTGTTAATTTTACATTTAGATCCATTTCAGTTTGTTCTCACTTTCCAGGTTCCCAGATGCTTCTGAGTTTTTTATTGGCCACTTCAAATTGTATGGTGTGGAAGGAATTATGGCAGGGGCTCAGGGGCAAGGCAGAGGAATGAAGGATCTGGGAATTATGGCAGCACAAAGAGAGGCCACTTGATTCCTGAAACTTGGGAAGTGTTTGCTGTGCATGTCAGCTGGATATGAGTGTGGAAATCACTAGCTGTGAAATCGTTAATGATGGATAATAACATCCGGTGTTCAAGCAGTGCATGGTAACAATTTATTTTTGATCCAATAATAAATACTTCATGAAGCCCTGGGCAAGCCAGGGGCATAATTTCAGAGGTGAGCCATCGTTGATGCTTTTAAGAAAAGATAGTGCCTGGTAAGTTCTTTTTTTTCAACTTAAATTACTTGAGTTTAGAGAAATATTTGTGTTTGGTAACTCAGTTCTGCTGGAAGAATGGACCACGTAGCAAATTCCTTTGTTGCAGAGTTGTGCAACGTAAGGCATCCTTCAAATAAGCATCTCAGAACAAAAAAAAAGTCCTTTTCACCTTTTCCATTGACTTTGGTAGGACTCCTTGTGTAAGCAAAGTGGATGGGCTGGATGTGCACATTGAAGGACTCTGGAGGAGTAACTCTCAAGAAATTGGTTACAGCTGTAATGTGAGCTGTGCTGACACAGCTGGCAGATAGCTTGAAATTGATGCTCTTGAAAAGAGATAGATCTTTGCCAGAAATATTAGTTTCAAGGAAAAATGACATTTTTTCCTATCATTACTGTCAAATAGTGCTATAGTTTCTAAACCGGATTTGGTAGAGATGCATGCTCCTGATATTTAATTTCAGAAGAGGAAAGGGTTTCTCTGTGATTGAGAGCAAAGCACACAATACTGTAAAATGCACTCTTAATCCTAAAGAAATGTAAAGTCTGACTCTCTAAAACAGTATGAGACTCCTTGGCCCCACCAGTCTCATTATAACCTTTGAAAAGATCAGTCTCAAAGAGGTTTTCCAAAATACTTGTGTTTATCTGTCTTTGTAAACTTGACTGGTTCTCACCAGGGCTCTTGAGGACATCACCAGTCCTTACTGACCTGCCTGTCCTGGAATGAACAGAAATACTTTGTCACTTAAAAGCTAAACAAATATTTTAAAACCTAACTAATATTTCTGGCAAAAAATTCATCTATTTTCAATGAGCACCTTGTAGCTAAAGGCATCCTGTCTAATAAGAAAATATGTATAGTCCAGTTAGTTACACAAACAAGAGGCAATGGTATCAACCACCCATACTTGGGAGTTTGCTGTGTCTTTGTATAAAGTTCCTTAAATTGCTCTGTCAAGAAAATACAAAGGCAGGATAGATGTAAATGGTCAAAAATAATCACTGCCATATCAGTTATGGGGATTTTGAGGGTCAGAGCTATACATTTCTATCATCCTTCTTAGGATCTCTCAGCCCAAGGTAAGATCAGTGCCTCAGAGCAGGAAAGGGGCTGCCTGCTGAAAGGGCTTTGTTTCAAAGGAAATTAAGGCTGCTGCCACTCCTAGTGAGAATCTCCATTATATTAGAGAGTGGTCCTGATTTCATAATTCTTTGAATTTTAGCAAATTAATTTAATATTTTCATTGTTTAATATTTAAGCTAAAAGGTGACAGGGTAGGATATATCTGCCTTGCTGGAGGTTTGCATGTCTGTGTAGCACTATTCAATTCATCCATCTGATGGCCTTTAGGAAGACAAAATGACAGGATGGTGTGGAGTATTTTGGAGAAGCACACTGATACACCTCTGATATCAATGCTGGTTAATGTGAAGTGTTTCTGATGATCTGTGGACAGACATTTTATCTTGTCTGTTTCAAATCTGCCAGTATCTTCAGTGTTGATTCCTTCCATCCATCAAGAGCTTTCCCTCTTTTGGAAGACACAAATAGATGTGCAGTGTAGGGGTTAACAGATACCAAATTAACATATCCTCAAAGCCATAAATAACTTGTTCTGAAAATTTGAATAGCTAACTTAGGGGGAAAAATCAAGTTCCACATATTTAACTTCAGCATTGTTAATCAGGACATTTGAAAGAAAATTAATATTTTCCCAGAGATTAAAAGCAAATTCAGTATTTTTGAAAATCAGGAGGGTTTATTCATTTCAGTTCTGAGGGAAATGAGACTGGTAGAACTGACTGGAATTGGGCATAATGAGTGCAAATTCTGAAATGCTTTTTCAGAGCAGTTTTGTTATCTTGCCATGTAGTTCCTCTGATATTTCAATAGACATGTTTCAATAGACACAACAGAAGACTGTTGATAGTAGTGAATAGTTCTAAATTATGATTTGAGGATGTTAAATTCTGACTGCTTGTAGGTTTGCACATGAAAAATTTGAGCATCAAATAAAAGTATCGCTCCAGTAAAGTGGCAGAAGGTTTTTGTACAGAATGATGAATTATGTCCAATATTTAAAACTAATCTCTTCCATTGCTTTTGTCTCTCTTCACTCTGAAGTTCTTTTTTTGCCCCTGTTCCTGTCATTGGGGTAAAGGAAAAGACAGGTACTATTCTTGTGTCTTAGAAAATGCTTGCACAATCCAGTGACGTGGCACACGAAGGAGCAGTAACTGACAGGTGCACAGGAATTCCTGTGCCAGATCAAACTAATGGTGCACAGAGTGCAGCACCTTTTCTCCCTGCATTAGACAGTTCTAGATGCATCTGGATCTGATGGGTTTGCTCCCCAGCATTTAGGAGAACTGCAGCCAGAGCTGTGGCAGTCCCTCTGAAGTGTCTGTTGTTCCAGGAAAATCCAGAACAGGCATTTTAACAGAAACAGGCATTTTTCACATCTCTGGGGCACGGTGAGCCTGGTGCACTCGCTGGGTTTGCTTCTGGCTGCTGCTCTGTGCTGCTGTCTGTGCACAGGCAGTGGGAACTCGCTCACACCTTGCCTTCAGTTTTGTATCTCAGGCTCTCAGTGCTACCACTCCTCACTTTAATGAGCTACCAGGGCATGCCAGAAGTTCTGGGCATCTAAAAGGCTTCCTCCTTTGTTTCTTCACATCACACATTTTGAGCTTGCTGATACATCCCGACCTTTTTTTGGTAGAATAATCGGCTGTAGCTGCCAGCTACATTGTTCAGCCAGAGTTTAGAAATATGGTTCGATTTTTAATTAAAGGAACTGTTAATGCCCCCTGGTTTTAAAGAGATGTCTAACATGTAGAATAGAAAAAAAACCTCCAACGGGAGAAAGCAAAAATGCAGCTGTAGCCACACAAGACATCATAAGCACTTTTTGGTGCTGTGAGCTCAGAGAAGAGATGGCATTTTGTGAAGACTGTCTCTCTTTCATGCATGGCCTGAGGTAAAGAATGAGGTGTTCTGCACCATGGAGTTCCAGTCCTGCCTTTAAACGTGTGGCAAACTGTGCTGTTGCCAGTTCTGCAGGGAAAGTGAGCGTGTGTGTAGGTGTGGCTGAGGGGGTAAATTTCATTTCAAGGGCTCATCTCTGAACACTTCGACAAGCTCAGCAATGTGAGCCTAATATTATAATTCCAAGGGGACCCTTGATGCTGCGTGGTAAAATTGCATATTAAATTACAATCACGAAAAAAAATCAGGAGATAGGCACTGTTCAGCTGGCAGCATACAGGAAAAAAAGGCTGAATTCTAATTTTTTGAACAGTAGAGTTAGTGTTATTTCACTGCGTGAAAATAAAATTAGGTTATCACTGATATCATTATTAATGTATGAGATGAAGCAGAAAAACAATTTGTTTCCTAACACCCATTCTGCCCCTCCTCACCATCCCCCCTGCGCAAAAAGAGAGAATAAACTAAAAACAAAAAGGACTTTCTAATGCAGGCAGCTGAGAGATTTCATTGCTATAGCAGCAAAATATAGATGATTTATAAATTATCTTAATTTGAATGTGAGGCATTTTGTAAACAGTAAGTATTGCATTTATTATTTCCCCAGTTAGATTAAAATATAAAAAGGCATTTCCAGTATCAGTAACACTGTTTATTACTCTAATCAGAAACAGGGAATATATTTTCAGCCACTCTAAACTTTATGTGTTCTTTTATTATGCATGAGCAGCTATTACTACTGTTCAGTCCTATATGTTTCTTAGGGTACTCATATTGCAATCTCCACCTTTTGAATGGCTTTCAAATAAATAAAACAACTTTTTTGCATAAAAAGATATTCTCCAAATATAATGAAGTATTGAAATTTACATTTTCATGAATATAACAACTTCATACATGAGATGAATCGATTGTTAACATGGTAGAGGTTTTTAGAGCCAGCACAAAAGGATTTTATTTTACGTTACAACTCTGAACACATCTTATGCCCTTGAACATGAACTGCCTTGAATTTTGTTAAGATTCTGTTCTTCAGTCTCATTTTCACACTCAATGAGCCACTACTGTTTCAGTCCAAAAGGGATCAGTCAGTAAAGCTGTGTCATGAAAGTAGTTTTAGAGTCTGATCAGATTCTTTAAAACTCATTTTTATTTAGCCAGGAGTCTCAAATCTAGCTGCAAACACTGCTCAAGATGTGCCCTCTCTTTTTAGTATAATTTGGGAATACAAAATCAGATTTAAGAAAAGGATACAGTATAAAGATAGTTGCCTGTTGTTATCCATAATATGTTATAGACTTTAAAAGTAAAATCTATAAATATACAAATGCCTTTTACTTGCATGTATAGATTTTTGTTTTACCTACAAGTAGATATTTAATTATTAAGATAAGAATTTCATTAAAATTCAAAAAAATAAACAATTAATAAAACTCTCCAAAAGAGGAATCTAACTGAGGATGGAATTATGTAAGTTTGGTGATAAAATGTTTAGAAATAAAGAACTAAACCTGATCCAGTAGAAAGGACAAGGCCCATAACGCTGTGGTGTGAAGAGATATTTTTGAAATATCTTTTGCAATTAGACTCTAAAACTCTCTGGTTCTCAGAGGATACATCCTTTTGGTTGGACATCCCAGTGTAAGGTGCACATTTTTGACATTGAAATTTTTGCACTATCTCAGGGAGCCTGGCCTTGCATATTCCATGAAAAGACCACTGAAACCAGACTGTGAGATCAAACACCAAGTGCTCTTAGCCAATTTCTTTAGAAGGTATCAATAAATATTTCCTGGAGAAGAGACAAGAAATCAGCCTGGCCTTTCCCTGGAGAACATCTTATCACAACTCTCCTTTGTCCCCCTATTTCTTCAGTCTCATGCCCAAAAACCACTTTTAATTGCCTCCCAAGTGGAACAGCTGTAGCAAGAGGGAACCAAGAGCATCACACACTGCAGTGCTGGTGAGGGCAAGTGGCAGCAGGTGAGGCATAAAGTCTTCTGAATCTCTGATGTGCCAGAGGAGTGATCTGACCACCAGGATAATGGATAAATAAAAGGCAGATAGTGGAGGTACTTGGGTAAAAATGCTAGAATCAGTAAGTGATTTACCACACATGAGGAAGCAAAGGCTTTGAAACAGCAGCTGTAAAAAATGTAACATGGTACAAAGGACATCTTGGCCGCTGTCATGCAACATAAATATTAACCATGCATTTTCCATCGCATAGGAGAGGTTGGCTGAGTGGCACATCCTCACAGATACAGAGCTTGGATTTTGAGTAATTCATTGGTAGAACAAACAGCTTCTCAACCAGCCGAAGCCAGGCCTCAACAACTCACAGACAGTTTTTTATACATTCAAGGCAAATTAGCAGAGATTTACATACTTGTTTTTAACGGTGGCCTCTCTTCATTGCCAAGCGGATGTTCTAGTTCATTTCCCCTTTTGTTTCAGTCAGAAATACAATTATAACACTGAGCAGAATCTATTACTGCTTGTTGAAAGCAGCTTCTGCTGAGTGAGCTCAGCTCTACTGACTGCCTCCTTCTACCATCTAGTGGCACCTTCACCATATTGCTTTTCTCTCTCTGAAGAGTTCAGTGAGAATGGTAATAAATGTACAGTCCTGAAAAGAAAACAAAAAAACTTTTGAAATACGGAGCAATCTGGAGAGGAAATCTGGAGAGGAAATACCTTTTTTTTTTTTTTCCTGAGATGGAAAAGTTTTCATACAGAAACTATTTATGAGAAAATAGAAGAGATTCAGTGGTGTAAAGTACTAATGTCAGAGGAAAGTTCTGCACCCTGTGGTCTTTTAAACAGTAAGTTAAGTTTGTTGATTGATTTCTTACTTTTCTTTTGTGGAAGGACTTGGATTTTAATTTGAAGGTTGCAGAATGTCACTGTCAAATATCCTAAGGAAACGCCTATTTAGAAACACTTTTAGTTTGTTTTCTACCTGGATATTTAAAGGGCACAACAAAAATTAAAAGATACCATCAAATGTAATGCTTTGAAAGCGTATAGAACATCTACAGCTTCTTTTCTGATTATATAATTTTATTAAGAGCTTTCAGTGTTCCATTTTGCAATAGATGCTTCTGTTTCATTTAGGGAAAAAGCTTAAATGTCAATGAACTAGGAATTTAAGGCTTGGGATGTTTTCAGTCAAAAGGTATGTTATGATTATTTGTATGACTGAACAAACATTAATCATCTCAAATGCTTTCTGCTCTTTGAACTGGGTCGTTTTCACAGAGTGCAGGTATTGGTGAATTAGACTACATATGAAATCCAATTTTTTTCAAATTCCATAAAAAAGGCATATTTTTTCCTTTCCACTTGCAGCAAATTGACAAGGCAAATTGGTGGAAGTCAGAATGTAGAATCTCAGAATGCAGGATTTTTTTTTCCTTTTCTTTTAAAACGTGTTATTCTGTATCCTAATCATGTGTTATTCTGTATCCTAATCATACTGACCAGTTTCCAACCCATTTTCCAGGGTGGGAAGATCCCCATCCGGTGGACTGCTCCTGAAGCCATCGCTTACAGGAAGTTCTCCTCGGCCAGCGATGCCTGGAGCTACGGAATTGTCATGTGGGAGGTGATGTCCTATGGAGAGAGGCCCTACTGGGAGATGTCCAACCAGGATGTGAGTACTGCCCACGACTAATCTGCAACGGGTTGAAATGTTCTTTGGAAGTTGTTGCCACTCCCTGCCCTGCTTTGCCGTCTCATTCCCTTTCTAGGCTGGAATCTCAGCTCATTTAAATCATCATAATTCTGTCAGCTTCAATGGGACAGGTAATTTATGCAACCTGAAGACTTGGCCCTCTCTAGCTCAAACCTTGACCTCCCATGGAGTAAAGACTATTCCAAAGAATCATAGGCAAGGGGATGAAGTTCTCAGTGAACCTGTAAACCAAAACTCAAGGGAATACTGGAACTATTCTGATGATGGAGTTGGCCCCTTATCTCCATTGCAGTCTGACACTGCCCTTCAGAGGGCAGCCATGGTTAAATTCTGGGAGAATGAAGCTGCCATGAAAAATGTATTTGTCAATTTTCCTTTCTAAGAATTCAGTGCATTCTTCTTACCTTACAAACTATGTATAGGCTTAACCACAGTGATCCTCCCTCATAACAAACTTATGCTTTCTTCTGACTTTCCTCTTTTTTTTTTTTTTTCAAAGGTGGTGGCCAAATAAGCCTTCACAATTAAAAAAAAAAAAAAACAACCAAAAAAAAGCCCCACAAATTTGCTTCTAGTATAATTGGGAGCTTGTTCTAGAAAAAGAAGCATGGGAAAAGGGAAATGGTGGGATTTTTTTCTCTGCCACAATTTAAATTTCACAAATTCTCTTGTTTGATAGGTCCCTGTGACAGCTCAAACTGGTACACTCAGTCTTCACACCAGCCATCAATCTCTATGTCAAAATGTGGAATATCAGCCAAGCCACCTTAACCTCTCTCATATATGTGCCTAGAATATTCTTGCATTGGTTCTGAAGAATTGACAAGGCTTTCCCAGATGGCTGGTTTTACATTGTTGCTAAGTTATTCAGCTCTTCAAGTCTGGTTGCTTGTTAAGGCTGATCGGTCATTTGGGGATAAGGATCTGAGAGAGATTTTAATTTAAAAAAATAATCTCACTGTTTCAGGAAGAAAAGGAAAAAAACAACCAAACCCATCAGAAACAACACAAAAAAAGCAAAAAAAACAAAAAAAACCAACAAAAAAACAACCACAAAACTATCACAAACCTCTCAATTTAAAATATATTAAATACAGCATGAAGATAGCAACGTTTAATTACTCCTACATCCAAAATAAAAGTATCTGTTGATACAAAATAATGCTGCAGGCCCCAATGATGCCAGTTGCTGGGGGCTTTCCCTGCAGTTCAGCAGTTCCCAGCACAAAGAACTCCTTTTCTCCTACCCACAGGCTTTTAGTGCCAGAATGTGAGCAGTGAGCACCTGTGACTTTCTAAATACATTTAGTGACTTCGAGTGTCATTGGGAAATTCCAAGTTATTAGACATAAAGTAAAGCTTATTTTACTGGATATTGGGATGATTCTTTTAATACAATAAATTACCCTGAATTCACAGGAGTTTATTTTGCAGAAATAATAAGACTTTGAAAGGTCAGTGATACTGTACAGATGGAAGGGAAAACAACAGAGAGGGATGTGCACTAAACAGATTTATAAAAGACACAGGATGCAAACAACAGTTGATAAGGTCTTGCATGGTTATAGTCAGAGGTTCTGCTACATCAAAATGTCTGCTGACACTGCCATTAAAACACTTACTGAGTTTTGATCGTAACAAAACTCTTCTTTAGATAGCAATTAAAATATTTCTTGAATTGGGTGCATTTTGGTAGATCACCAAAAGTTTTCCAAGTATAAACTCTGCAGAGCCAGGTCTGGTTTTGGGGTTTGGTTTTTTCCCATTCCATCTTACCAACTGCTTTTCTAATTATACAACTTTGGGAAATTAACTCGCTTTCTTAGACTATGGTTAAGTGATTATGAGAAGTTTTAAACTGGTACCTGCCACCTAAATAAACTCAGTCTGGTGTTCAGAGACTACAGCTGCTCACAGGTATCCAGAATGACTCAACACCTCTGCAAATCTAGCATCCTCTATTTATATTCCTCAGCAAGGATTTGAAAGCTGAACTTAAGGAAGTTGAAAAATGCTTCTCATAAAATTAATACTGTATGTGGAATAATGCAGAGGCTTAAAAATGTTGCAAAGTTTGAGAAATGCTCTTTAAGTAAATAACCATTTTATTATTGTGGTAAGTCACTTCCAAACTATGTTGATGCTGATTAATGCACTTCTTAGATGTGTGGCAGGCACCAGAGGTGTCCATTAATTAGGGCTGCTGCACAGTCTGTCGTGTCTTATTGCTTAATTAATAAACATTAGCCAAGATATTGAACTTTCCAAGGAAACTAGTGTACTGATGAACAGATTGTGCTAAGAGCCTGGCTTGCTAATGCTCATGTGAGGGAAGGAAGATTTATATTCCATGCATTTGGTTTGTAGAACAGCTGTGAGTGAAGTCTACTGGGACACCTGTTAGAGGCCACCGTATAAATTAGTGCACGGTGCAGAGCTACAGCATTCAAAAAGAAGCAAAAAAATGAAAAGAATATTTAATGGATTGTAATTGGTATGCAAGAAAACTACTGTAGCAAACAGAATAAAACTCCTTACTCTCCTGAAAGTTTCTTGTAACACTGAAAAAAAAACTTATCCTAATATAGTTCTCTCAACCCACGGATATCAAAACACTTGGCAGGCGCCTGGGATTGGCTCTGTACCATGAGGCAGGAGCAGCTGCCTCTCCCTCCTGGTAGATTTTTCAGATGCCAGGAGGACACAGGGACAATGTCCCTCTGGACCCTCTTCTGTCTCTGTCTCATTAAAAAAGCTGTCAGTTAACTTTTGAAAGCAAGAATCTATGTTACTATTAATAATGAAACTATCAGGAAGATTACAGCTTCATTTTCAGATGGCATTTTTGCCAATTGCCAAATATTTTGAAATTAAACATGTATAAATTTTCTGTAAAAGTCCATAAAATACTGTTTAGACAATTTTGGTATCATAACCAATATTTAATTCAAACTTCACAGCCATGTCTAACATCAAACAAGCTGTTGCTGTATCCTTCTTGTAGATGCAGATTTTGTGATTAATGTGATGCTTTGTCAACCTTAAACTGACAAGGGAAGAAGGCATTTGAAAGGAGTTAACAGTTAAAATCTTTACCTGTTTTATAATATATAATTTTATATTACTAAGAAAAACTTCATACTTCTTCCCTTTTAGGTACATGAATATCTGATTTCTCTGAACAGAGAGAGATGGGTGCTATGCATGTGGCAGAGCAAGAGCTAAAATAAATATATAAATAAATAAGGAACTAAAAAGCTTTAATTCTTCCTTTGAGACTTGATTCCCATTGCAGTTTTAGACACTTATCACATCTTTACTCTTGCTTCTTAGACTCTAAAAATAATACTTGCCTCACAAGGGATACTAATGAGGCAATATTTCCAATTTATTTTTTAAATGTGCTGGTATTAATGAGAAATTATAATTATCCCAGTACCAGCTGGCATTTCTCTTCATACCGAAATGTTCCTTTTGAACAAGAGAGGAAACAAAATGCACTGTGACTTCATTTTCGAAGTTATTTTAAAATAAAGTGTGGCAGAGAAAATATGTCTGGAAAATTATGGTTGCTTTTGGGTTTTTCCTGAATAAATAACTTCAGCAAAATCTCATCAGCCTTCTATTGTTGTGTTGAGCAAATGCTATATATCTCATAAAAGCAACGCAGCTCTCCTGTTGCCCTAAAAGGAAGATACATTTCATAAATTCATCATTTGCAACAGGCATAGTTAAAGGTAAGGATTACGGTATCTGCATTTCTGGGCTGCTAAGGATGGCCTCTTCCATGGCCAGTACCAACTAAGCTCTGCCCCTCACTGTCAGGAGTGTTTTTTGAAGCCACTTTTGACAGACTGCTCGAGATACATTAATAATAAACATAAAAATAAATGTGAGTAAAATTCCATGCATGTGGGGTTGAGTTTCGCCCATCCTGACTCCACGAGGGCATGTTCGTCATTGGGAGGCAAGGTTCTGAAGGAAATGTTTCTCAGGCAATGGGATGGCATTTTTTCCCCTAAGAGCAGCACGTACATTACAGGACCAAGGCACCTGTGTTTATAAACACAGACAAGCAGCTGTGAGCAGGTACAGAACCCTTGTTCCATTTCCTGCCGTGCCATCACGGGGAGCTCAGGTCCTAACACAGCTTCATTACTCTTATTTTATTTGCATAATGCTTGCAGCATAAGCATTAGGCATTGCTGAGCAGAGCCAGCATTAATTCAGAATTCAAATAGAGAACAGGGATATATTCCAGGATAATAAGATTGAATATATTGAAGCCAGAGCTGGTGCTGTAAAACATTGATTTGCTGTAAACAGTTTAATGTAACCCCTTCCAGCTGCATTAATGTGTCTGCAGCATGTACACACATCTGTGTGAAAATGATGAATGTCTCCTTGCAGCACAGTGGGGATCAATGCAGTCGGTATGTTCCTCCTAAGTGCACTGTGTGGTTATAAATATTGTGTACAATCATTTGTACATTAGGAAAAGTTAGCATTGGCTGGATTTTTATGTGGGAGGGTTATGCATGTGTGGTAGGGTTGGTGTTTTTCCTAGCTTTGTTTTTGATCAGCCACTGACTAGCTTTGCATTCTTTTTTATACAAAACCAAATCCTGACTGTGTAATTTGTAACATCATCCCCACTGATATCACCACTTGTTGCAGAACGTCCTGACTTTTCCTTGTGTTTTTTAATTCTTACATGGGATGAATCCATGTAAGCTTTTATGAATCCTTGAAGCTTTCCATGGACCTTACCTACTTTTGCTCACTCCTATCAAGCCAAGCTGTTACTCTTCTTTTGAAACAATGTTTTTTGCTACCCATGTTACTAAAAGTAAGGTTTCCTTCAACTCTGATCAACTGTAATTTTTCATACTTGTGATTTACCTGTGGCAGCAGACCTGTTTCTTTTCAAATCCTTACCAAACACATTTTCTCTACCTGCTGAATCTGAAGGTCTTGCTCACTTTAGGGTAATACCATAATTTTATTAACTTTTGTGTAGTCATAAACATCTCAAACATCCAGGTTTCTGAGGGAAACTCCAAAATAACGTTGCTGTATCTTGGTGTGGGGACATTGCCTTAATTACTTATACTCTTAAGGATCAGCCAAAACATGTGAACAGCAAGCAAATTTGTCAGGTGCCCCAATGTGTATTTGTAGACCTTGATTGTCGTTGCCACACACAAACACTTTGTCAGAAAGCAAATATTAGAGCATGGTGGGATGCAGTGGCCACACCAGGTGAGTTTGTGGCCCCCTGAAGTGGATGAAAATGATGGTGGTATTGTTGACTTCTTTATTGCCCAGCTCTCTTCTCAGCTGTTTGAAGAGTATGACCAGAGAGCCTAAAAAAATTTCCTACTGTGTTTCATATGCCTACAAAATATTTCGTGTCTCCTCTGGTCACACTCCTCCCTGCCAGTCCTGATTCCCTGAGTGAAGCCCCAGCAATGCATAAAGCGAGGGTGGCTGTGCCATTGATAATTTATCCTCCCTGGTTTCTAATTGTCGGTGTCACCCCATCCTTTCAGCATTTAATGCCTGGTAATCATACACGTTGTATTTCTGTAGGTTATACTGTCCATTGAAGAGGGCTACAGGCTTCCAGCTCCCATGGGCTGCCCAGCTTCTCTTCACCAGCTAATGCTTCACTGCTGGCAGAAGGAGAGGAACCACCGTCCCAAATTCAGCGACATTGTCAGCTTCCTGGACAAGCTGATCCGCAATCCCAGCACCCTTCATACCCTAGTGGAGGACGTACTTGTGTAAGGCTCTTTTTGGTATTTTTTATTTTAATAACACGTCATGGCTATCATTATGTGGTTTAGGGCATTAAGTAGGGGTGGGAGAACCACAAAGTTCCAA
The DNA here is from genome assembly GCA_013397915.1 of Daphoenositta chrysoptera. Taxonomy (NCBI): domain Eukaryota; kingdom Metazoa; phylum Chordata; class Aves; order Passeriformes; genus Daphoenositta; species Daphoenositta chrysoptera. The sequence continues at coordinate 139,139 of VZRO01003929.1, read as the reverse complement.
GTTCATAAAATCATGCAGGTTCAAATAATTTTAAGTCCTTTTTAATGTTTGCTTTATTGTTAATACACTGTTGTATAAGGAGATTTTTTTCTCAAGCCATGCAGATTATATTAGGCTCTTTTATTATTATTTTTGTCTGAGTTCTGTTTGTGCACTGTCTATCCTTAATCTTTGTGAATCTCTTTGTTCTTTTTTTTTTTTTTTGGCGTTTTTCCTATGTGCTTGCTTTCTCTTTGTAATTTTTTTTTTCTCTATTCACCAGCCTGTCTCTCCATCTAACAGTGCTCAAGCAATTTCTGAACTGCCTTGGAGTAATATCCTGCAGAAAGTAGTTGTGCCTTAGCTTGCTAAATCTTTATTTATCTGCAGCAGAATGGCAGCAGTGACCAAATAAGAGATTATGCTGTTACCATTCCACAACAGATTCTTGATTCTGTTGCCCAGGGGTTTGTTTCATTAATAATATTACAGAATTGAATGCAGACACAGGACAAGCAAGGCTGTGGTGGAAGAATTTGTCAGTATTCGTAGTCTTATTGGTCCAAGGTCCAAGGTGTCCCTGCACATCAGCTGAAATCAGTGAAGGTCCAGGTGGCCTCACTCTCTTAATTCACTAAAGTCACCTTTAGATAACGGTGCTTTCATGGAGACCCCCTGGGTTTGTAAGGGGTCCTCAAGCCCTGAGTGGGGCTTGCTGAGAACCTTTAAATGCTTTTGAGAAGGGCTGAGCAACAAGGCAAAACTGGGGCTGGTACCTTGCTGTGGGAAAGGCTGAATGGAGAATTGGTAGGAAAACCTGGAGTTAGGCCTACAGCCATTTCATCAACACAGACTAGGGGGACTTGTGGGAGTAAATATCCATCCCCTAGAGTTAGCAGCCTCTATGTGTACATGCATATAAATATATGTATATTACTTACTCTTTGTACTTAGAGCACTTTATTTAGCATCAGAGTAATGTATTTTTATCTCTTTTTATTTTAAATCATAGTTTAAGATCTAAAAAATTTACGCTTTATTGAACTATGATTGACTTCACCTGCTTGGGAAAGTGTTTTTCATTCATTTGAGAATGTTTAATGCAGTTGTTAGGTGACTTAGAAGGTCAGCAGTTATTCTGTAGAATCATAGAGTAATTCAGATGGGAAGGGACCATGGGAGGTCTTTAGTTACAGTTTGTACTTAACAGTGTTCTCATGTCCTTCAGTTTCTCCCTCTGTCATTTTGAAATATGAATGAAAATCACTGTACTTCATGTATTTGAATATGTGTGGGTGAAACTTGGTACATTAAGACACTGGGCTGTGTTGCTTCCTACATTACACATTAAGTCATGTTCCATCCGTTAATTTTGGCTGGCTTTTGCTGTCTGAATTTTCATTGTCAATAAATTGTGTGTTTCTTCTAAAGACTATCATAAAGCTTTTACAAGCAGCAGTGTGCATTTTCTGCATTTTGTTCATACAGTTTCTCTATACAAAATGCATAAAGCCAGTGGAAGTTGTAAGCCCTCCCAAGTGTGGCACACAACAGAAGACTGGAAATCAATGCCCCAGAATTGGAATCCTTTTTCTTTCCATCTTTCTGTTTCAGTTGTGATAATATTAAGGGAAAGAACTCAAAAAGAAATATGACTAAATTAGCTCCTTCAATTTTATTTGCTACTCTGTGTAATTCTATGTAAAAGCAAAGATACAACGTTTTATTCTTTTTGCTTCTTTTAGGGTGAGTTTTAGTTTTTGAGTACTGTAATCAAAGTGTTCCTGTAGCATAATGGTATCACAATAAGGAGCCATGTGGGGTGGGGGGTTGTAGATAAATGTAAAAATCATCTCATGGTGGTTTGATTTTTTAAATTCCATCTTATGCTAAATTTTCTTTGTCCTCTCCATTGACTAATGTATTAACCAATTATTATAATTCTGAACATGTCGATCTGCAAAGAAACGTTCTGTGGAACAAAAATAAGAGCAGTGGGAGAGGCCTTTTCCTCAGTGTGTTACTGAGCTGCAGTTCTTTTATAAAATGTATTGTTTAAGTAGTGCAACTTGGCAGACTAACATGATTTATAAGTTTTAGACAACGGGTTAAAGAGATCCTCAGTTAAGGTCTGACCTTTACAGCTCGAACTCCTCTCTCATTCCTTCTGTCTTTTAGTAAAAACTGTGTCTACCAGAGTAAATTGGGTGTCACATTTTGTATTGCTTGGTAACCTTTGCATTTTTTTTTTTTTTGTTTACAGAATGCCAGATTCACCTGGTGAAGTTTCAGAATATCCTTTGTTTGTTTCAGTCAGTGACTGGCTGGATTCCATAAAAATGGGTCAGTATAAAAATAACTTCATGGCAGCAGGTTTCACAACTTTGGATATGGTTTCAAGAATGAATATTGAGTAAGTATATAATCTATTATCCCTACAGTGGCTAATTAATCTGAATTTGTTTGGATGCTGCAGAGACATAAATATTGTGAGGTATGGAACAGTGCTTTCATTTCCTTTCCCACCTCAGCTAACTAAAGACAAATACAGTTATTTACCAAAACAACAAAAAGAGAAATGTATGATGAAGAGACCCAGAACTGATAGTTCCTCTCTGTGACCACACCAAACTCAATCAAAGGCCAGGGATGAGCGTGTTTCTTGGGGAATTGGTTTTGATCTAGACCACTGAAATAAGTGGCAAAAATATTTTTTTACTTTGCTATGAATATTATCAAGTCCTTTTCAGTCCTGATAAGGAAGTTGCTCTAACCATCTCTGACACCGCCCTATTAGGTTTTCTTAATGCAACCCCTGCACTCAATGTATGTTTGGGCAAACTATGGATTCATATTGTAGTGTGATGATGGGATCTATTTTGCTCTCTATTCCCTTCCCATGAATGCCTAATCTTTTATTTGATGCTGGAACTGCCTGTATTAATAGTGGTAGCTGTCAGTTAAGATTGAAGAATTTTACATGTAAAGTTAGGACTGATTTTATCCCACATGTTTCCCTTCACATTCACCTACATTGAAATCCATCTACTGCACTATGGCATAGTCACTTAGTCTTGTAAGATCCTTCCAAAATTCTTCACAGCTGGCCCTTTCTCTTCCTACTCTGAACAATTCAGCCTCACCAGCTGAGTTTTTCACCTCTTGCTCACCTGTTTTCCCAGACCATTTACTGATTTGTTGAACAATAATCTTCAACATTATCCCAGCAGAGGTCCCTGCAGATTAATATCAATAACTACTTGTAAAACCTGACAATTTACTGCTAACCTTCTGTCTTTAAACCAGTTATTTAGTCATGCAAAGAGCACATTATGCTACATATTATGTTACACCTTATATTCCATAGAAGTTGCTCCTTATTTTCATTATAGAGCTTTCATGAAGAATCTTCTCTAAAGCTTTTGGAAATCCAAGTGAGGTGTATCAAATGGATCATCTTCATCCACTGGAAACAAGTAGTTTCATAAAATAGAACTTTTATTAGCAAAAGCCATGGTGACTCAAGTAGATGATTTATCCAAGCATCCAGTAATTTTGTACTTTCCTGTAGTTTCTCTTACGCCCTGATCACAGACTCACGGGTCTGTGGTTCCCCAGATCTTCCCTGGAAACCTTTTGTCTGGCACCACACTCCACACTTCAGGCCCCAAGAAACTTTTAAGTATGTGGAGCACAGCTGATAACTCCCTCTCTCACAACCCTCATAGTACTTCCATTATTTCACCTTTATGTTCTTTAGGAACTCTTGCCTAAATACAGTCTTGTCTGAATGTGGGTTGTTGGTTGTTTCTCAGTTTGTCCTATAACCTCTCCTGCAGTCACTTCAACTTCAGAGAGATACTCTGGCAAGTCCCCCAGAAAGGATCTGGCATGGGAGACATTTCAATTTCTTCCACAGTGAATGTCAGCTCAAGGAAATGGTTCAGTCTTCCAACAACGGCCACTCTTTCAGTGCTCTTTTATACCCAAATTATCATTAGAATACAAATTTTCTGGCAGGTTTCTTGTACCCAGTCAGTTTGCAAAAATATTTATTACAATTTTTATTTTTTGTATTTTATTTGTTGGGGGGGGTTTCTCTGCTTGTTCCTCAAATTCTTTGTGTTAGCCTGCCTTACTGTGCTTTTACAGCTAATCTAAGGTTATCATCCTTTCTACTTTCTTTCTTTAGATGCCATTTCAACTTTTTGAAAGATTCCCTCTCTCTTCAAATAACCTGTGTTACCCAAGACCTGCTGGCTTCTTTCTGTGCTTTATCAGGCCTTCCTTGATAAGTGCTAAGCATTGGTCTTGCACTACTAAGACCAGTTTCTACTGTAGTTTTATTCTTTCAGCTGACTCCTTTCAGCTTCTCAGATGCTCAATATGTTTGCTGACCTCAAGTGTTGTGTATCATGCCTCACGTGAATGTTAAGCCTAAGCACATCATAGTTGCAAGCTCTCTGGTGGTTCCTCAGCTGGAGGATACAGAGGCAGATATCTGGAACTGCAGATCTGAAACTCCTCAAGGCCATGCCTCATCCCATGAGCTTCTTTACTGGTTGTATCATCATAGAGTTTTTGAGGATAAACAGGCAATATCTGTGCATGTCCCAGTGTGGGATTTGCACAATTGACAAGGCCTATCTGAAGTTTCCCTGCCCTCGTCACCTCTGGGATCTTTCTCAGATCTTGCAGCTGGGGATGTTTATAGAGCAACTAAATTGGTGGATTATGCTGAACTCTGGGGGCTTTTGACTTCATACCTGCCAAAGAGTCAAGCCCTACGAGTGACAACAGCTATCCACCCTAGGGTGCAGGTCTAGATGAGATGAAGGGAAACTGGGAGGGAAATCTGGGTCAGGCTGGAAGATTCACTGTTAATTTGATCTTTAGACCATCTCTCACTACCATTCCCCAAATCATCAGAAGCACAACCTCTGTTCTTTCTGCCTCAGAACTGCAATACTGAGTGTATAAGCCCCAATCATTTGCAAGTATGAGTGCAAAGCAGTTGCTACTATCACATTGCTAAAGATGGGCTATTACAATCACCTCTCTGATTAGTCCTTGAGATGTGGAAAAATTAACTGACCATTAGTATCACAAGAGCCCCAGTGCTGTAACTACATTTTTTATAGTATATTATTTTTCTTAAATGACTGTCTTTAAAAAACTGAAATTGACAGATGCAGAAAACATGAACATTTGCAGCTTTCTTATATGCCCTGGTCAGGAAGTTAAATTCTCCTGGAGAAGAAGTCATTGTATGTTTATATTCTTTTGTGCACAAGAGGTTTTATTATATTTGCATCCAAGATGAATCTTTTTATCTTGCAGTGACATTAGAAGAATTGGAGTCGCACTCATTGGACACCAGAGACGAATAGTCAGCAGTTTACAGACTTTGAGGTTACACATGATGCACATACAGGAGAAAGGATTTCATGTATGAAAGTAATAGAAGCAACTGTGTTTTGTGCCTCAGCATTTCTAAAATGGAAAAATATTCTCATTCTTCCCTCCTGCTCTTCCCAACTTCAAGAACTGCAGTCTCCAGTTCAGACTATACAAGTACTTCCATGTTAATGCTTCCAAACTGGAATTTTTAATCACACTGCACAGTTCCTCCACCAGTTCTCTGCCGATAAAATCCTGGCCTACTGCAAGACTCTTGCTACACATTGATGAATAACTCAGCATGGATGTGTAACTTTGTATAACAGTATTTGGGAAACTTTCATGGACGTACTTGAAAGTAGTAATCTATTTGGCCTGGTGTGGCTTCTTTATCGATGTATTTAGAATTTGCTGGTAGATCAAAAAGTATTTGACTTCTTTCATGTTCTGTGACCATGTAACTTCCAACACCAAATGTGCAATCAAAAAGAAGTTTAACATAAGTATTTATTTTATCTCTTAATTAAGTCCAAATGTATGGGTCCTATCATTATATTACTTTATAATAGTTTGAATGCTGGTAAGCTGGTGCCTCAAAACATTAGTATTGTTTGCAGAAATGACTGATGATTTTATGTAGCGAGTTTTCATTGTGTGAATAATTGGAAGCATAGTGAGAGTAATCCATTTGAAATCTTAAGGAAGGTTCTTGATTTTCAATTACTTTAGCACTTGACACTTTTATGCTTTAAAGTTTAGATTAGGTTGGAAAACTTGTTTATCCTTGGGATTCCTCACCACCCTAGAATTCTGTTTTTTAATGTAATACTCAGCATTTGCTTCTACTACATGGCAAATACCCACTGGAAAACCGATTGTAATGTTTCCATGACCACACAGTTGTCATCTCTGTTGTGGACACATAGATTTCAGAAAAGCTTTCTCTTTCAACCATGCAGGTCTCTGCTGCTTGGATAGGGAACCACCTCCAGCAGCAGCAGACCTCGGAGGGCCAGCCGTGGGTGGGGTGGTGGGATTATTCCTGTGGGAGCAGGCTGGCCATATCCTCCTCCGGCGAGGGCAGCGGTATAGCCCCACTGCTGCTGGAAGTTACAGGCTGCAGGATTCAGTGACCCTGCACAAAGGCAGAAAAGGAGAAGCAGGATAGCAGTGTGGTAACAGGTTGCCTTGAGTCTACTCCTAGCTGCTTGTAGAAGTAAAGAGCAGACTCTGCTGAAATGGAGCTCTGGTCATTCCAGGCCAGATCTTCATTTAGTACAGATCTCTAAAGGACATCCGAGATATTACCTTTAGAACCCTTCAATAGCCATATTTACATGCACGAAAACGTCAGCAAAGGCCTAACATAATATTTGTACCTCTCTAAGACTTCCAGCTTCCATGTTTTATTCAGACAACTGACACAGACGGGCTGGGCTACATTTCCAAACTTTTGCATGGGATATGCACTCCTGGGAGCAGGGGCAGGAGCGCATGGCTGTGTGCTGTGGGAACCCCACGCAGGTCAGCAGTGCATGTCACACCTAACCCTGTGCTGATGCTTCTGTTCATTCCTGTGTCGTTCAGAGGGTATTTTTGAGTTCCGTGGCATTCCAATAGACTCAAGCATTACAACTCTTCTGTTAAAACGTGCATTTGGGTAATTAGTATAATCTGTGTGTATATCGAAATGAACTAACTACTTTGTCTAATCATAATGGTATTTACCGCTTAATTTACAGCTTGTAAATCACAGTGTATTGCCTAAGTCTTGGAAAAGGCTGCCCTTGTATATCAGTGACAAAGAATGGAAATCAGAAAGCAACCCAGAAAAGATTATGCTTCCAACCAGATCACAGAGTAAGACACACGAGGCCTGATTCACTGTTGTCACTTTATGTTGGAATAATTGCATTAATTTAGGTGAGATAACAGTAGTGCGCTAAGTAAATTTTTCTTTCTTTCACTAAAAAAAAAAAAAGGGCAGATTTAACTGAGGAGCAGGTTTTCTAAAGATCAGGAGTCACTGGTGTTCTACAATGCCAATTTGATGAGCTTGTTTAAAGAAGGGCAGCTCCAGTCCTATTGTAGCCCCAAAGGTAATTTTGCCAGCATGAGGAGTCCCACTGAACCCATGAGCACAGGACGTTTTGCAGGATCACAGCCCTTCAGTGGGGAAAAAAGTATTTGTTCTTTTCTGTGACGGTCACTTGAAAAATTCTGCCCAAATTCCACATCTGAATAATTTTTTGGTAGAGGTGCTCTTATAGAAAGAAAACCATACTTACCTGAAGCCTTTCTAAAAATAGTAACACACCATAGAATAATTTAAAGGTTGATTTTGCTTCATCATTTTATTATCCATTTTGCCTATCGTTTCCATGGCCAACACCAGGACATCTGTGGAAGGAGCCTTTCTCACAATTAAATACATTACTGAGGAGGTATGAGTCTGTTATTTGTTAATGGGGTTTCAAAATCATTCATAGCTGACCCAAAGCACATATGTGCACTTTTAGATGGTGTTTTGCCAGTTTTTTCACTCCTGGTAGTGAGGATGCAGAATTTACATCTTTACATGCACACAACCTGGATATATTTCATGAAAATTAATTTCAAAATTTATCACACTACTAAAAATATTTTTTCAATAGAAAAAACTGTAACAAAATAAAAACATTTATTAATCAGATCTATTTTTCATATAAACAAGAGTTTGGGTAACCAGAAAGGAAAGAACAAGGGATCCTTTGAGTGAGGACATTTGTTAATCACATTGTAAATCCAGGATTTTGTGAGTTTATACAGCTTGTTTTTCTGTTGTTGTTGTTGTGGTGCAGTATGACACTTCTCTAATAGTTATCTTGATCAAATTTACACGTCCCCCATTTTGGAAATATTTATTTGCTCTTGTGATGATTCCAAATCTATTCTTGCTTTAGTTTGGAGTTTTTTCATATTTTTTAAATTTTAAAACAAAAAAATAACCTGAACAGGTGTTATTTTTCAAATGTGAGCTTAATTCTGTACAGGCCAAAAATGTTTATGTAAAATTAGAGTAACTTTCTTTGTTGCAGGAAATTCTTTCTTCAGGAGAAAATTAGCTCTAATTATCCTGCATATTGCAGTGTGCAGCTGGAGTTTAAATTTTACAAATTTAAGCAAATTTAGCAGACTGTTTTTGAGAATCTGGCCCACATTACAGAGTGCTTTATGACTAAAAGTACTCACTGAAAGTTCACAAAATAAAGTGTGTGATATGCAAGCAACAAAAAAAAGGTGTTAAAATGTGGACATCATAAAGAAATAATTCTTATATGTTTCTCTGCATTCAGTGATAGCTCATCCATTCAGGCATCTGTGCTTGGTCAGATGAATCTCATGCCTTAATTGTATCCAGTTCTTATGCTGAACCTGTGAAAAGAGAGGGTCTTGTTCATAATGTTCATGGTGTTAGAACAAGTCACAGCAGAAGGTTTAGTAGAATTTACTCATGAGGTGTTTGCACATTGAATTACTGAGAAACAATGGGATGCCATAAGGGGAAAGGAAGGAAATTGAGCTACATCATTTAAAATTTTCCCAAACAAAATTTACCCTTTTTGTTTCCCATGAACTTAAATCCAGTGTCTGTCCAATAAAAGCTTAGACATGTGCCATGCTTCATGACACCAGCCAGCATAAAACAATCCTTTAACAGCAAATAGTGCACTCAACAATAAATTCAAATATATTAGTTGTTCTGGCTAAACATGCTGTATCCAATATTGTATTAGATATTACTTGGATTATTCTGATACAGAACTCATAGACTGCAGTACTTTGATTTTTCCATCATTTAAGACTGACAGTCCACTTGCCATTTTTTATGAGAGGAACCTAACACAGGGCTTCATTATTTCTTTTTCAATGCAGATTCCTACAGGATCCAAAGATGGGTCGTAAGTAACAAACAGATAAAGACCCCCTTTATCCAGAATCAGCTGAGATTACCATGAGGAATAGCTGGGACTGGAGGTGCCTAGTGAGACTGCATTACCCACAGCAATTTCCATGTCAGAATGACCCCATGGGACCCCATCAGCCACCAAGGTACATACTTAACAGCACAGAGCATACTTAACCTTGTATTGAAGAGCAGTTCCTCATTTCCAGCTGGCCCTGCTGCAAACTGCAGCATTTCTTGAACTGTTTTACCTCAGCTGATGGAATGGTTCTATGGAACACATTCTGGCAGCTCAGAATTTCTCTTTATGAACACAGGGTACCTGTGATTACCCTGTCATGGGCTCACTCTGTCCTGGAATATTCCTTCAGAGAGTGGAAAGCAGGACTTGCCTCTAATACAGTCCAACTTTCTCTAGTTAAAATCATAATTAAAAGTTTGTCTTCCATTGCATCTTCCAGGAGAAGTACTAAAAATAGAGACACTTGTGGCATTTGCACATGCTTGAAGAACTCTGTATTCTGTTAAACAGTTTTCTTCCAGAATACCCCTGTTCACCAGTTTTAATGGATCTTTCTTGAATAAATGGCAGAGGTAATTTCTTTTTTATAATTTCTTTTTTATAATAGTACTATAATTATTTTTTGAGAGTGAGGGAAAGATGTGTTGGGCTGGGCTAACTCTAAGTAGGACAATGGTCTTGAAATCTCCTGGGGAGACAAATGAATCATCACTGAAAAGGAGAAAAAAATCCCTAAAACCTACAATGAGGTAAAAAGGAACTGTCCATACTGTGCCAAGGAGTTCCAACAAACACCCAAAAGAGATGCATAAGACAGTGCCAGGTACTTACAGCTCACACACTCCTCTATGATTATATCCTGTATTTAGTAGTACACACTGCTCATCCAGGAGTGTTGTATAGTTCCTCAGATTATGCACCAGGGTATGTTGAACATGTTGTGGTTATAAAATACTTGTCTATATGTACATAAAGGATTGTAAATAGAATGTATATCCTTATGTCAGATTTTTGAAACCTACAGAATCAATTACCTATTACCAACAACAGTAATGGGGTTTATTTGCTCCATTGGCTTTTAAAATTTTTAGTGGCATGCACTGTGTGTGTATAGTTCTTCCCAAACTTCCTTGGCTTGTTAGCTGGAAAGGGACAGTCTCTCTTTTCCTCCACTGGAAGCAAAAGCATCTTCAAACTGGCTCAGAGAAAGCTGCCTGCTCCCCCTTCTGCTGCCACCTCACCCAACCCCTTCCTGCTGATTCTCTTCCATTCAGCTAATTACTGTAGAAATTAGTGATCCCAAAGGAGAAGCAAGGTGCCCATGAGCCAGCAGAACTAGGAAGATGTAGTCCATGCTATAAAGAGTTTTGAGTTCCTCTGCTGAAATCACCAAAGATGTTTACAGAGTATATAAATTATTTTCTTTTAAATGGCCATTTATAGACACTTAGGAGGTTAAAATGAGAGAAATTTTCAAAGGGAATATGAGTAAGGATATGCCAACCTATAGTATAAAAAGATATGCTGAATTTTAGAAGGGAAAACCAACAAAAATAGTTGATGAAAAACCCAAGGTTAAAAAATTGATTCAAGTATATTAACATATGTTATATGTGAAATAATGTAGCACCAGTTCAGTGAAATCTACTTGTGTGTATATTTCTTTAAATGTCCTACATGAGTATATCTTACTTTCCTTTCCTGCAAGAAATTTCCTAAGTACCTATCTCTTCCACAAAGATTTAGCATATTATCTGATATTTTCATACCTGAATAATTAAACTGGAATAAAAAATGCAAGTTCTGACAGTGAAGATATTCAGGAAAAAATATAATTTAAAAGATCAGTCTCAAAGCAATTTAAAGTTTTCACATCTGTTCTACTCTGCTCCTGTCCAAAATTTTGACCTATATCTATCTGAGAATTTTGATGAGTTCTGCTCTCATCTCAGTGCCATCTCAGAAACTCCTGAATCTGTACACAGTTATGTGTTTGTGCAGCTTAATTCATATAAAAAGGCTGATTTGAATTTATACAAGAGTAGAGTTAGGCATAATCAAAAATCAAAATCCCTATAAAATATTTGTAAGACACCGTGAGATAACATATTTTGCCTTATTATATTAACACCTCTTCATTTCTGACAATTCAGTGAAGAGCTGTTCAGCAGCAGCATATATGTTGAGTGGTAGATAAGCCAAAACCCTGAGACTGAAAACCCACAAATGAAAGAGAAATCCAGATCTCTGCCTTCTGAACTATGGGATGTCAAGGGACTCTGGAGAAAGTAACCTTGAATCTAGAATCTGGAAAACCAGGCTTGGGAGAAGTCTGCTTTGGAACCCAAACACTCATTTCTGGTTGTGGAGGATGAAAAAATGCCCATTGAAACAGTCTAGGGACTATTTTCATAGTATCATCACCACATAATGCTCTGAGTGATAGGAAGAAAAAAAAATTATTTTCTGATCTTTCAGGATCCAGCCTAGGACAAAAAAAACAGATACAGTTGTCATAATTTATATTAGAATGTCCAGCAGACAGATTTCTGAAGGACTAATTGTTCTTATAGCTGCATACTGACTTTCTTGAGAGTAACCTAAATAAACAGTAAAATAGTTAATGTTGGCTTAGAAACCAAGTTTTCAGTTTTCTCTCATTCAGATTGAGCTTTAACTGAAAATTAAGAGGCAAAAAGGAAATGCATAATAGGATTAATTTTTTTTTTCTTTAAGAAGCTGGGTGCTCTGAGCTGTATAACTTACCATCACAGTCTCTTTGTGTACAATAGGATTAGCTGAAAAAGACAAAATGCAGCTAGTGTTCCAAATGTGTAGATTATTTCAGTCACTAAATGTCAATTTGGGAAGTTCCATTTTTATCTTGGGAAAGTTCTGCTGTAAAACACCCGGTATTTCCAAACCCTGCTGAATGATTTTAATGAACATCTTGATTAATTCCTGGGACAGTGATGTAACTGTGAGGAATTAAAAGTTGCTGTGTCAACAGGCAATAGTCTTCCTGTGATCCAAACTGGTCAGAGTTTGTTACTGACTTCCATGGCAGTGGGATGAAGCCCAGTGTCCATATATTCTGGAGGTAGGCTCCAGCTCTGCAAAGAGACTCTCCTTTCCTGCACCCTGCTACTGCCTTGGTTAATTTGTTGTTAGAGAACCAGCACTTGTTAGGACACGAGCTGTCTTGTCATTCAAATGGATTGCTAAAACTTTTTGCTGGTTTATAATTTTTCTGTTGAAGCATTCCAGCTTGAGAGGTAGCTTGGTCCCTCAGGGCATGATCCAAAGTCAGTTTTATCTGTAGGAAGAGGTCAATTGACTGAAACAGGTTTTGAATCAAAGGTTTTTACAGATCTGTGTGGAACAGATGGCCTCATTTAATGGGGAGAAGAGAGTGCACTGAGCCTAAAAGTCAAGGCTGCTACCTCAGGGATGTGATCAGATAGGCTGTGGTCACCTTCAACATGGAAAAGATGAACTGCAAGGTACAAAAGTTGGGTGCTGAGGTGTTTGTTGTTTTCTTTGGAATGGGCAGTCAGCTCTGACTTTGGAATTAGTAACCTAAATGACACATCTAATAGGGTATCTAGCAGAAATGGTTTAGGTTTGTGGGGTTTTTTTCCCCCAGATAATTTCCCAAACTTCTCAATTTAAATTCAGGATGAAACCATCATCCCTATCAAACAAACTGAACCTACAAAACAAATAGGACTTTTCTATCTTTCTTCTTTCCTAAACATAAACCGTGATACAATATGATATCCCTTCTATAATACAAGTTCTGGCTGATCATTTGCCTCTTTAAACAAGCTGCTTCACACTCCTGGTGCACTGCAGTCCCAGTTTTGAGATCTGCCAGGTAATGAATGGCACAATAACAAATAATAACGAATGCCCTCTTAGTGGTTCCATTTATTGGATTCTTTCATTAATTCCCTATCTGAAGAAAACCATCCTACTCCAAGATTCCTAACAAGGAAATGTGTAAGCATTTTACAGCTTAATGGCCATGATTCCCTATCTCCCCAAGAAACAGTTAGCTTTGAATTGGCAGTGTAGCATTTTTACTACCGTTTCTTCTGTAGCAATTTCTCCTCCCAACTTTTCTAAGTAAGGTTGAGAGGTCTATTTCACACTAAAAGTGGGAAAAGTTGTTTCTTTGTTAACTCTGGTGATAGATTTCTGTGTTTGTTGCTCTTACCCAGAGACTTCCATCTGCTTCTGTTGAGGCCAATATCAACATTCTCTGGTGGTATCAGTTACATCACACACAGCAGTGCCGTGACTGAAAACCCAGAGACATAAAAAGGGCTCATTCTTCTCTGGTGTGGTATAAATCCTTTTGACTTTGGGAACTTCTCTGCACTTCTCAGGATTGCACCTTCAGTTTAGCAAGGAAAAAAAAATCTTTAAAAGATCATGTGAAACCCTGTTTACTGAAAGGCAATAGTTTATTTTCTAGCAAAGCAACATTCATTGATCTAGTTGGAATTAACAGTTTTAATTTTGTCATCACTTTTTTTTAAAAAAAACAAACCACTTTGACTTTCAGAAAAAAAATACAAAAAGAATATTTTACTACCTTCCAAACATTAGCTTTGATTTACTTTTGGAAGATAACGTGGTTGGTATGTTTTCTCAGGATAGCCTCTATCTATTTCTGTGTGTTGGTTTTAAATGTATCTGAATTAAAAGAGATTTTAATCTCTGTCTCTTCTGTGAAATTAGATTGTACAAAACTAAATATGACTGCTCTTCATAGTTTGCTGTTCTAGCATAGCCATAAAATGTATCAATGTATGTGTATATATGAATAAATATTTGATGACGGACACTTTAGATTATATATTTAAGCAGCCATGTCAAAACTTCAGAGGTAGATGGCTTCAAAAGCAATGGTATACTCATAATACTCGCAAATTATTTTACAAAATCAAACCATGGCCTCAGCACAGATCTCATATCCTTACCAGTAGTCTGAAACCCACCTTTTCTTTCAAGACCCCTGCTAAGGTTTGTTTTGCCATTGCTTCTTTAACCAAGACGTATTTGAATAATGACAACTACCCGTGGCTCAGTCTTCAGCACTCATCTCCCAGCAAAGCAGCCCTGGTGCTGCAGTGCCAGAGGCTCTGGGTTACTCCTCCCTCAGTCCGAACTCGCGTGGCACCGAACTGCTCCTTCTGGGAGACTGAACATTGCTCAGCCACTCTCCATGCTTCCCCCTGGGACTGCCTCACTCTTCAAATCGCTTTTCTTCACCTAATGTATCTGCCATACACGTCCCACTGCATTTTCTTTTTGCCTGTCTGTAACAGTACTGTAGGAATATCCATGAAATAAAAAGCTTACCCTACTGATTTGCAGTCCCAAGGGGAATTGACATTAGATGTGAAGTTGTTATTATTTGCTGAAAAGTGGTGTTATCTTCTTTTCTTTATTATTATGATTCTATTCCTACGATGCTATGATGTTTCATGTAAATTTTCATGTGCTGGCATGCCTACAAGTTAATAGTGTAATAGAATGCTCAGCTCTCAACATTAGAGTGTTTTTAAGGTGAATTGCATCACATATGCCATCTCTTTGCAGAAAGAATATGGGGTTTGGCAAAACTACCTGCTGAGCAACATAATGAGATTTTTGTACAAAGTACAAGTTATTGATTATTATTGTATTTTATTTTTCTATGATTTCCTAAGAGGCATTATCAGGTCTTACAGATGAGGTAAGCCTGTTTATTAAGATATTTATTAGCAAATAAAAGTTACAGTACTGGTGGTTATTTTTGAGTTAATGGTGTTTGTTTGGCCTTAAGTTACTAATATAACAATCCACAGTGAAGCCTGTCATACATGACCATGCAAAAAAAACCCCAGCTGCTTAACACAGGGTGGTGTACTAATAAAGATGGACCGGCAGTATGCTCCAACACTTGAGATGCTTTGGGGTGGTTTTGTTTTTAAAGGTAAAAAATGCTCTTCTGTGCTTACCACTGAGCATTTACGCTCGAAAAGCACACACAGTTCACGGCATCAGGGAAAAAACTGTGCACATTAGAAGTTGCAAACAGCAGTGTTCTCTCCTTCTTGGGAAACACTGTGAATCTGAATTTTAAATGGCTCTTAATGCGCTATTAAGATTCTGCAGTACTGTTCACCCTCCTCATGGTGATTCACTGAGCCATGCAACTCCTCGAGTGTTTGTCAAAGCTTTCACTGACAAACGCAGTTTTAAAACTGATCATATTATGTAAATAATGTCAGGGCAATGCACCATGATTCACAAAGGACTGAACACCATATACAATAGCTAGACCCTACCTCAAAAAGCTTAAAGTTATAATGAGCCTTTCATTGCATAAAATCACATGCATGCAATGCAAAACTGAACAGAAGTAGCTGTAGATTAACAGGAAATGAGTGTTAGATGTCCACAGTCCATTACATCCTGCTTATTTTACATGGGAAGAGCTTTCTCACCAAGGACTGTCAGGTTTAACACAGTGTACATAATGAAGAATGAATATTTCATTTTAGATCTGGTTACAGAAATGCCTTTGCCATTCTGTGTTCTCCACTGAATTTAGACCTGCTCCTTAGATGTGGACTGATTTCGAATAGAGAGAACACCCTCCTCTACCGCATGTATACCTGACACCTGATTAGCTTTTAGGAAGTGCTTCATCACAGAGTTTCACTGTGGGATTTATGCTCCGTGCCTTTTCCTTTAGTGGCTCATAATGCCACTACAAGAAATCTCATCCTTTAGTTGGAACCTTCCTGATACAGGAAATACGAAATCACAACTGCAATTTACCTCAAATCTTTAATAATAATGAAAGCAACAATAGGAGTTAGAAAGCCAAACAGTAGACAAAATATCTGTCGTATTTTTGAGCTTTGAAGGTCAATGCAAAGTGTACTATAACTGAAAGCTCCTGACATTATTTTTAACAAAAAGGACCGTCCACTATCAAACAGTTGTTTCCTTTGCTCTCCCTCCTCTCCCCAGGGCAGAAGTTTGGACTGTAGTCTAAAAGTTGTATTTAGCATATGTGAAACTAGATTGGAGTTTTTCAGAATGAAGGGATGGAGCTCCATGAAGGAAATTTGCTTATTCCAGTCAAGGAGCAGCACAGACCATCTTTTGGTAAGTGGGAGCAGAACCGTGCACTCCACCCCACAGTCATTGTTTATCTTTGTTCAAAAGTGACGGGCAAACCCAAAAAGGCACTTAAAATGTGTAATTTCAGAAATACAAGGCTGTAGTGAGGTACAGCATAGGGGGAATGGGTTATTCCAGCTGGCCTGTACTTCCAGGCCATGCAGGGTGAGTACAGAACAGCGTTTACATCCTGGGAATCCCTCAGCAGAGATGGGAGTGTGAGGGAAACTCCTGCTGCTGTTCCAGCTAAAAAATGGAGAAATCTTTTTGTCAGCACTTGGTAAATGCAGCAGCATGGGAAGCCGCAGCGCTCACTGTTATAGAAGTGAGAACAGTTTTGGCAGCTAAATGTAAGTATGCGGTAGAAAAGAGACTGGGTTTTAGTCCGTATGTGCTCCTCTTCAGCGCTCGTTTTAAGTGATTTAAGTGAGTTTGTGCAGCAGACCTAGAACCAGTCTGATGGCACTGCGCTACGCAGCAAAAAAAAAAAAAAACAAACAAAAAAACTTTCCAAAGCGTATTTGCAACCTCTGTGCCTGGCCTGGCCAGGCTGCCTTCTTCCCAAAGCCCTGCTGCTGCCATTGCCCCAGTGACGCGGTGATTTGGGATTTTCCCTACTCCGCCAAAGCGCCCGCTTCCGAACGGGCGGTGCTGGCAACGCCTCGGGGGACCGTTCTTATTTAGGGGTTTCCTTCTATGTTAACCGCAATCCTCAAGGGGATGTACCCAGGCACTCTTGTTGCAGCTGTGGAAGGAAGAGGAGCAGTGGCTGGAAAAGAAAAACAATTCCATAAGGGCTGGGCACGGAGATCGAAAAGGACGGAGAATGAGGGGCGCGCCCCTCGGCCGCGCGCTCCAGCTCCTCCCCGCCCCTCCGCGGCCGGGGCGTNGCCCCTTGGGGAGAGGAGACCCTGTCCCGGCCTGGGTAAAAGGACCCGCTGCCGGCTGCCGGGGCGGCTCGAGGCCTTGTGCTGCTGAAGGGAGAGAGGGACGCCCTGTCCTGGGAGCTGCGATCCCGAGCACGCAGGTGTTTTCACGAATTAGGTCCTTTTGTCCGGTGTGCCTGAGGCCGAGCCGTGCACAGAGCCGAGGTATTTGATTTATTTATGGTTCTGCGCAGGAAGGGGCGCTGGGCGGCAAATCCACCAAGCCAGCACGGCGACTCCCGAAGCTTTTCGCTGTTTATACATTTTAGCAACCAGAGGTGTTAATGTTGACTGACTGCAAGTCACTTAGTTCTCTTATTAATTAGTATCCTGTCTTATGTTGGTTAATGATTCTCTCGTTTCCCATGCTAATTAGTTCGTATGCTCAGTCTTTCCCTTCTTTTGGATCGGAGACCACTGAAATATATCCAGCCCTAAACCTAAACAGGACAATTTTACCGAAAAAATTCATTTGTCTTTCTAACACCTGGACATCACTTAGAGCTTGTTTGTTGGCTGCTCTCTATTTCATGGATTAAATTTCCTTTGTTGTTGATTAGGCTTGAAAATAGACAAAGATCAGACATGAAAGAACATCGTTTCTTAAGAAAAAGGCTTACAGAGTTTGCTGATAAGCTCTCGGACCAAACTGTGGCTTAAATAGTTTTAGCAGATGTCTGATGTATGCCATATAGCATTGTGGGCAAAATATCAGCCAGAAAAAAAGAGGGAAAAGAAAGGTTCCTGTGCCAGCTGTAAGTGCTGTAACTCTTCACAGATGAGAAAAACCATGAAAAAAGGGACAGGGCAAGAAGTCAAGGGTACATTTTTTCCCCATTGTGTTCTTAAATAATGATTGTGCCACCTGGTAGGAAAATTTCCTAGAAACACATGGCTATAATTAAAATGTTGCTAGGAACTGCTGTGTGTTTAGGGTTTTGGATTTAAAAGTGAAGCCCTAGAAGCATTTTTAAGGGCTTGTATTGCCTCCTGTTTCGTTTCAGGAGTGCCTACAATGTGTTTTTTTTTATCCTATCATCTAGAATATATAAATTAAGCTCTTGGTTGATTAAGAAAGTAAAGTGTTTTGGAACAGGGTTTTGTCAGGTTAATTTGATAATAAACAGCCTTCATCTGCTTTCAGAGCTGTGTATGCGGATTAGAAAACGAGTGGGGCATAAAACAAAGGGAGTTAGAATGAGAGACTTGCTATAACTAATGTTGGGTTTGTTTAACCTGGTAATAACTCTGTGTAGCTGTGATGCACAAAGCACTCTGTAGATCACTACCAGTCCTGAATGAAAATGCACGCGATAAAGCTCTAAAAAAGATCTGTATTTAAAAAGGAAAAATCATCCTTTAGCCAAAACGATTACTTACGTGACTTTATTAAATGCAAAGTTTTAAAATTATTAAAAAGCAGTTAATCATCCTTTTGTAATCAGTTAGTGAAAAAGTGTGATCAAAGATTTGTTTTTGATGGGGGTTTTTTTATCTGCTATAATTTCCTGGGGTAATTAAGCTTGCAACCTGAGTTGGCCAGTGCTGTGTGTTTTTATTTTCACAAGAAAAAAAACCAGCCTTCACCACTCCAGAAAACTCCTCTGACATGAATTAAATGCTTTATCACTGAAGGCATCTCAGATATTTCAGTTGTCTGATTGCTGAAATTATTTCTAGTGGGATTCATTCAGGACAGACAAGGGTTATGCTCTTTTCATGGTGTGTTTAGCCAGGTATTGCAGGGGAACACGTGATGTAAGCTCCTTTGAATGTGCCACTGCCAGGTAACTTCTGCCAGAGTCTGGGCAGCAGCAGAGGTTTGGCATCTCCCTGATGTGTGGGTGAATGTTTTGGTGTCTTTTAGATCTATTTTTATCAGTTTCTATCTGTAATGAATGACGAGTTCCTAATTTATACATGTCAATGTTGGCCAAACCTGTTAGAATTAGAGTTTGAATTGAATCAGCAGAGGTTGCTTTATTTAATTCAGGGTTCAGTAAATTATGTAGCAGGTGCTGAAGAAGGGGAATAGTGCTTTGTTGTCTGAATGATGGACTGCTGACAATTTGAGGTGAATATAATGGTTCTCCTTTTTTCTTTGCTCAGTTTGGTGGGAGCCCTGGTGGCACTGCAGTCGTGCCCCTGTTGGGGCTGCTCGGAACGACGGCAATGTTTCTGCCCAGTGAATCAAGGGCACTGTGTGATACAGACAGGGCTATAAACAGCCGGTCTACTTTTGTATCGAGGCCTCCCGGCTGTAAGCAGCTTAGCCTCCGTGTGCTTATGTGCAGAGCCAGCCCCTGGGGCAGTGTTTGTGTCGGGTCCCGCTCACACCATCCTCTCGCAGCTGCGAGGCTGCCCAGCCCCATGCCCACCCCCGGTGCCAGCGCTGCCCTGCATGTAGCACTTTGCCAACAGCCATTCCCTGCTCTGATTCCCTGAACAACAGGTGATCCCTGTGCTGTTGGTCCACAAGCATGGGATTGTTTGACAAGCTGGCAGGATGGCTTGGGCTGAAGAAAAAGGAGGTTCACGTCTTGTGCCTTGGCTTGGACAACAGCGGCAAAACAACGATCATCAATAAACTTAAACCTTCAAATGTAAGTAGCCTGCTTGGTTCACTGCTGGGTGTTTGTTTAATCTGGGTTTGCCTGCTGTTATACTGGATCTGCCCATGGAAAAGATGTGAAGAGTTTGTGATTTAGTACAGTGGAACAAAATATATTTTAAAATTTTCCGACTAACTAAAACTAAGGGTAAGCGTTCACACGCACCTTATTTTCCAAAAAAACCCACTGTTAATGTGGCACACTTTTGTTAAGAGCACCCAATAAGGAAGGGTTTAGGATGGCTGAAATCAGGATCTGAAACAGTCACTTAAATCACTTAAATAGTTGCCACAGGATTGCACTTACAAGTGATGTTGAACGTTTAAGATTAATACAATTGTACAACAACCTGTCATGTTTATTTTAATCTCTTCCTGAAACATAATAAGTGCATAAGAAATAGTAAAATAAGAAATAATCTCAAAATGCACATTTAAGGGTGACGTCACTGTTTTTAAAGCACAATAATTTTCAAAATAAGTACCATTAATACTTGCAGTTCATTCATCCGGTGAAAAGTGTTTGAGGCCACTAGGAGTGCATAGTAATCTGAGCAAAAATGAAAGTAGGATTGCTTTGTTTCTAGATATGTTTATGGACTAGAAATAGATTAATTTTGGTAGACGTGTTCAATGGTTATATGCATCTGGGAAAGTGATTTCTGCTGTTTATATCAGGACACAGCTTTTTTTATTATTATTAATTTTCATTGAATTTTTCATATTAATTTTTCATTGAATTAATGATAAGTCTGCTGGACATTGTTTAAAAAGTGTGACATGGTGAACAGTCTGTCAGTCTTCCACTCCTGGCAATTATTCTTCCACTAAAAGTTGAGTAGAGTTATAAACAAAGACTATAAACTGCTTGCTATCTGCTGCCAGTTGTTTGGGGGAAAGGCTACAATTTGTACCTGGCAAATTATATCTCTATGTAATTTTTGAGACCTTTATTTTAGAGGGTTTTTATGTCATGCCTTAGGCAGTAAAGGATTCCTAACTGGAGTTGAATACAGATTTGAAGGTTTATCACAATAATGGGCACTAGAAAAGGTCTCAGGGGAATTACACGAGTAGAATAAATAGAATTTGTAATGAGAATTTACTTCATTTAACATATTGCTTTAGGAGGATAATTTTGCATCCAACTTGTGTTAAGTCCTACCCTTGCAAGACATGCCAAATATTCTAGCATGCAGCAAATGTCATTAGATCAAAGTAAATAAAATTGTTTATTTTTAGTAAGTTCAATGGACAGGTGATTTTGAGCTCTGGGTCTACCTAGTCTTCTTGAGAGCTGCTGCTTTGCCCCAGGAGCAATATATTAGGGCCTGGCAAATACAAATGTTTTTCCATCTCTCTGCGGTTGTTTCTTCTGGACCTGCCTATGGAAGGTGTTTGGAATAAGGGGCTCTAGGAGTCTGTGCAAGGATTGCATGTCACTTTCTCAGACAGCTCTGTAATCTATGGGATGTGACCTTTCTTCCTGCTCTAATATCGATGCTTCTTAGAGGAGCTATTCTTTTCTACCAACTTAGCTGATAGGTTCCTTGGCCAGCTCAGTAGTAAATCAGTTATCAGACAGATCTCTTAATAATGCTTTGTGTTTTGGCAATTCCAATAGTGTTCACTCTGATCCCCAGAAAATACAAGTCCTTGATCCTGAATTACTTTCCTTTTCTGGGAACTTTTTTAATATTGCACAGTGTGGGGGAAAATGTATCTATAATGTATTCATGTTTCAAATATATTTCAGTATTTGCATTTTCTAATTTGGTTGTAAAATTTATACTTTCTTTCCTTCGAAGGCTCAAACTCAGGACATCGTTCCAACAATAGGATTCAGTATAGAGAAATTCAAGACTTCAAGGTAGTACTTTCTTTCTTCATTAGCAGTAGTGATTATTATACAATAGTTGGTCTTAATTATCTCTTTCAGTGGGTTTGTAACTGAGTGTGACGTGTGATGGTGTACTGACATGACACTGCAGTTTGTTGAAATGTGGTACCCATGAGACCTAATCATGATCGAAGACTGAGTGTGTTAGAATATAATGTGTGTTTTGTCCTGCTATAAAACTATTATAAAAATTTTTAAAAAGTTTTTTAGTGTTTTGCAGTAGTGTGTGTAAACATCTGATCCCTGTCTGTTAAGAATTTTAGAACAGGGCACTGGTACAGACTGGAGGAGAGACAGCTGCTGAGGTGGCAGCCTGTACTCCACTCTCAATCTGGTAACCTAAATTTAACACTCTCACTGGAGGTACTCTGAACAGATTGCAGTGTAATCTCATTAAATGCAAAAGGATGGCTACAGCATTAGCAATGTAAAGGTGGCAGGAGCAAAGGCCAGGAAACAGAGTAATGAGTCATTAGTTGAGTGAAGACTAAGATTTAGATTAAGAATGTCGTGACACGAAGATATTTCAAGGAGGCAGCATCATTTTGTTATTCTGTAGCCTTCACTGGATGTTTTTAATGTGTGCAGTTAGTCTTCAAGCAAGTAGTGTGGCCTCACTGGGTGGGAGATCTGCAAGAATATTGTTTATTCCTTGAGCTGATGTGTGAGACTGAGAGGTTTCATATTTCTCTGAGAGGCTTCACAACTGAGCTCTGTCTCAGTAAAGCACATCAGACAGGTTTGGGACTTCCTGTGTGAGAATGTAAATTAATTTATATCTCTTTCTTTTATTCTGATCCTGTAGTAGGAGAGATGATGACCTGTAAATACACCATGTAGAATAATTTTTAAAAAACCAAAACAAACCCTAAAAAACCTACCCAAAACCTCAAACCCCCACAAACTGACAAACCCACAACTCTCTTGTCTGGACATCAAGTGGAAAGGATGTCTGGAGAGCTTCCTTTTCTTACCCTCCTTGTTGTGGTGTGGCCTCCACTATGGGAGCTACTTGGGACTACCCAAAACAGGAAAGCCTAATACTGAAGTCAATGTTGCCTCTGTAGACATCTCAGGAGTGGATGAGAATTTTTTGTAGTGTTAAGTTGCCTTGCTGTATGTAGTGTTTGGGTGAAATCTCGCAGTTGCAAAGACTTCTCTTTGTAGCTTGGTTATCTAAACTCACCTGTTTTTACCAGAATGTAATTTCTTTTTTGTCTAAAAGTGGAATTTTTTTTTTTAAGCCTTTTATTTTGCATAAATTTATGCCCATCTAGGGACAGAATTTAAGGCAGGCTGTGGGTTTTATGTCATGGTTCATCTGAGTTTCATTTACTCATAAACAATACTTGATACTACCATAATAGATTGAATGGGAGCTTATTTTGTATTTGAGGTAACTTTAAATAATGGGTTTGGTTCTTTTATTCAGATAATAAACACATTTTCCATTGTGAAATATTTCTATAATAAGACTGTAAAACCGAGTAGGATCATTTGAAGGCCAATAGTGCAACCAGAGTTCCTTAGGGAATTTTTCTCAGTTGATTGAGATTCAAGTTGATCTGGCCTTTTTATTTTGGGTTGGGTTTGGGTTTTGTCCTTTGTTTCTGTGCCTCATGCACTTTTCTTTGCAGTTTGTCTTTCACAGTGTTTGATATGTCAGGTCAAGGGAAATACAGAGACCTCTGGGAACACTACTACAAGTAAGCCTATAATTTATTTTAAAGCATTGCTGTTCATATTAGCTGTTTTGTAAGTTATTTAAGCAGAAGTATGATAATATCTGTGGTTAGAAAATGTTCAGAGAAGGCTTATACCTGGTGTTTGAAAGAAGGTCATTCTGGATAAATACAATTTTCTGTTCTAAAAAATGAAAATTTTTTATCTGCTGTTGTTCTGTGCTTTTGGAGACAGCTTGGGGGACCACACTAGAGATGAGATTTAAATGTTGAAACCTGAAAACCAATCCTGTAAGAAAGCTCAAGATGAGTTAGGTTTCCAATTTTTCTGTAGGTCAATGACTTAAAACCTACAAGATATTGGCCAATGGCTGAGATTTTTAGAGGTGAGGGAAATGAACCTCAGAGAATAAGGCACATGGAACTAAGAACCTGAATGAACATTCTTACATGTTATTTATTGAACATTCTTTGTACTTCATAACACTCTGGTATTGCCTTTTGGTAATAGATAGACACCATTCTCTGGTTTTGTAGCTCCTAGTGAAACTTAATCTTTATTTACATCATCACATTGCTATTCTGTAATGCCTGATCCTGATCTAGATAGCCATCCAGTACATGAACAGTACTAAACCATGCAGAAGTAGCTTGGAGAGATAGAAGGGAGAAATTCTGGAGATTATAATATTGATTAAATATTAATATCAGTTGTGACAGAGCTTAAATTGTTTTTTAATTGAGGATTGATGCTTTCTCTCCTTCCTGGGCAAATTGTGTTGGCATTGAAAACGTGTGGCCAGGAGATCTGCATTGTTCAAGAGTGTTAGATTTGCATTTCAGTAACTGATGCCCTCAGGCTGCTCTCAAAATGTTGGCACAGTGTTTCATAAGC
Source organism: Daphoenositta chrysoptera (assembly GCA_013397915.1). Taxonomy (NCBI): domain Eukaryota; kingdom Metazoa; phylum Chordata; class Aves; order Passeriformes; genus Daphoenositta; species Daphoenositta chrysoptera. The sequence continues at coordinate 114,593 of VZRO01003929.1, read as the reverse complement.
AAGTAATTTTTGTGATTGCTGTATTTAATGCAGTAACTTATCCCTTGTGGGGCATAAATGGCTTTTTCATCTTAACAATACCTCCCTAACAGTAAGGGAGTTTTTTTGGTTATGCTGACAGTGAAATATGCACTTGTATCCACCTCTGTTCCTGATTCAGTGCAGTACACACGTATTTAAGATTGACTTCTAAGAATAATATGAAACCAATCATTTGTATACATTAAATAAAAATATTAATAAAATAATGACATGCTGTTCAGTTTATAAAGTTAAGCAAGATTTAATTTTGCAAGAATTGCAAAATGGAAATCAAATCTGGTCAAGTGTCATAGTAGTTGCCTTGGAGTCTTTAAAGATTGGACTTTTCTTTTATTTGGCTTGAAAGTATCTTCTAGGTCATCCCTAAGTCTATTTATCTTTAATAATCCTAAACTCATGTTGTGTCCCTATTCCTGTTACTTCTGTTTGGCTTGAAAGTATCTTCTAGGTCATCCTCTAAGTACATTTATCTTAAATAATCCTAAAGTCATGTTGTGTCCCTATTCCTGTTACTTCTTTGTGAAGTTTTTTTTTTTAGTGGTAAATACATGCCAGCACTCTTGATTCCTCTGGTACCGAATGGAAATTACTTAGGCATTTTCAGCTGATATGCAAAAGCTTTATTTACTAAAGGTTCTGTACACCAGAAAAGAATGGGCCTTCTCATACAATCAGGTTATTTCTGGTTTCCAGTAGGTGTAGAACTGTTTCTTATCAAAATACAAAGATAGATGGTGCTGGAGGGTAAGGAATGTGTTCATAATGGTCTCACAGAAATGTGAAATGAAGGAGAAATGAGTATTACATTAAAATATTAAGCAAATATACTTTCTGTGGGTCTTTATAACTGGTGACTTATGAATTGGTGAGACTCTATTTGGTTTTCCAAACAAGTTTCAATAAATGGAACATCAAGTCATAAAATATCAGTAACATCCTGAAATAATGAGTTGAATAGTTGCATATATATTGTCACTGTTGCCATACTGCCAGCAAAATATCTTAATTATTTTAAATAGTTGAAAGCTTTTACCTGTTATTTGAAAAAAAAGAAAGATCCCTTTTATGCAGGATATGTAAAAGCTAAAATAACCTGCATATGCCTAGCTGTGGACACAGGTTTTTTATAAAAAGATATTTGACCTTTCTCTAAAGAAACTTTAGTACAGGAAATACAGAATTTCCATAAAAATCTGTCTTTATGGGTTTTTTGTCTGCTTGACCACACTGTCAAAATAGCAGCTGGTTACATTTTGAGTTCATTTTTCAGTCTGGGTAGTAAAATCAAGCTTTTCTAAAAGGTGCGTAGAGACTGAACCTTGTATGAGCAGGTAACAACCTCATGTCGAAAAAAATGATGCATGCTACCAAAAGATTGAATTTCAGAAGTAAGACTGGATTCAAATGTTAATGGTAAATAACAATGACAAAAATTGGAGGAAAAATCAGGTTTGTTTGGACTTTTTTCTTGGTGTTTCTTCTGAAGCCTTTTCTTATTCACACTTTGAGAACCTATAATTTGCCTCTTTGCTCTTTTTATGTTATGCAGAGAAGGCCAAGCCATTATTTTTGTCATTGATAGCAGTGACAAATTAAGAATGGTTGTGGCCAAAGAAGAACTTGACACCCTTCTGAATCATCCAGGTGAGGAGGCTTTTTTCCCCTTCTGTGTCCATATTTGTTATGTTGTCTTAAGAAAAGCCCGTATCTGACACATTCTGAGTACTTTGCAAATATTTTAGCCATTCGTGGATATCAGCACAATAATAGTCTTCAACAGTTTGTGGGGTTTTTTTTACCTATTCACATTTACAAATTGATCATGCTTCAGCTGTCTACACTGAGTCAGACTGGTCTCTTATTAATCAATATAGATGAAAGTTTTATTGTTTTCAGAAAGAACAGACTTTGAGTCTACACAAAAATGTGTCTCCCTGTCTGCTTTTTCTATGAAGAGAGCTCATTCCTTTAATGTCGCATTTAATTTTCTTTTTTTCATCTTCAGGATACTTTTTTATGCTTTAGCCAGATTAGGGTCTTGGTTTTAGGGGTTTGGTTTGGGTTTTTATACATGAGACTGCACCTTAATTAAATTCTGAAATCAGTCAATTCTTTGCCTTTCCATGTAGCCAGAATTACTGGGATGTGTCTGTAAGCACTATGCAATTTTCACTTTCAGCACTTCAGGTAGTTGTTCTGCCTAACCAGAATAAAAAACTGCATCTAGGAAGTTTAAAAGTGAAATTATCCTGTAATTCCTTAATTATTTATTAGCCTGATAGAGCCTTAACTTGTGGGATTCCCATGCTGAGAATGAGAAGGGAGAAGCTGACTTGCATTTCTAAGAAAAGTAGTGTGTGATAGGGACAAAAATGTTCCCATGACTTTATTTTCCGTGAAGACTGTATATAACACTTTAATTCATCAACAAAGGTGCTGGGGCAGACTGGGCCTTCTTATTCTCATTCTCTAATTTCTTATTTAAGGGTATGGGCTACCTCAAATGCAGACACTGAAAAGGCAGTGTTGCAAAAGTCAAAGGAAGGATGAGGTGAGCCAAAGGCTGCAGATGGATTACACAGAGGCCAGGGCACTTGGTACCAAATCAGGAATTAACTGCAGCAGTAAAAACCAATTCTGTGGTTCCAAAAATGGAACCACACAGGGCCAAGGGCAAGAGTTAAAGGCTGCTGGAAGAAGTTAGTGGTTTAATAGAGGGCAGAAGAGTGGAAATGTTTAGACTGAGTAGAAGCAACCTTAGGTGATGCTTTTCATTTAGGCATTAATAGGTCACTAATGCTGACCTAGCAAGTCAGTGCTGTTCATGAATTTGTGTCTTCAAGTTACAAAAAATCAGGCTCTGGCCACTGAGTGCATTCCTGAGAACCAGGAGACAGCAGCTGTGTATTCCTGCCTTGCAGTGGCTTAGCTCCGATACAGCAACAGTGTCACTGGTTTATCAGATTTTGATATATCACATCTAAGAGAACCAAAGAGCTTAAAAAGTTCTTCTATTTTAATGTACAGTAACAGTAGCTGTTAGGTGAATCAATATATAACTGGTTTACTATATCAGTATTTTTATTTGTATTTCTGTGCTGCCTTTCTTGCTGCATACCCTACTTTTTCCCCATCTATGCTTCTGTCTCAGTCATCTTCCTGGAGTGGTTTAAATGTACATGTTTACTTAAGTTTTAAATGGAATTGAATGAATTCCTATCTCTGAAAATCTTAGCAATCCCTCAGTAAAACAGTTCCCTGCCTTTTTGCTGGACTTTGCCTGAGGTTGTGAAGTGGAAGGGAATGTGTCCTGTGAGGCATTAATGGGGTTAGAAGTTATACTAGCTGGGACTCTTTCGTGAATCAGAGCTTTAAATTGTTTTTACTTACATAAATGGACAATGCACTCTTCAAATAACAGCTTGTTTAATGATAACTACATCATATTTTAGTTTTTTACTCAAACTTTTTTCTTTAGCACTTTGAAAGATAGTAGTCTATAGATTACCTGGATTAGATGATGACTCTTGGGTCACTTGACCTTCAGCACATGCTTCTAAACTAAACTGAAATTCTTGTCAACTTGAAATTCTTTGTATAAAGTTGCACATCACACATCTAGAGTCTGGAATATTTTTTTAATGTGATAATTCATAACTACTTGCAGCTAGAAAATGTTAGCTTTCCATTAGTAACTGTGAAAAGTGTGGGAGGGAAATACTGCACATTAGGAAATAATATAGATTTCTGTGATCACCACTTTATTTAGCAAATATCTTTGAGTGTGCATTATGAATCTGGGTGAGTAGGTCGTGCCCCTTTCTAATTGTTTAGAAAAACACTGGAAACTCCTTGATTAACTTGGCTGTTTGCATATGTGATGCCAGCTAATTTATGTGGTTTTAATTTACCTGTAACATGCAATCTGTGAGTACCAAGGTTCATTTAATTATATTGTAATAATGTAAAAGTTTCAGTCAGGAGACTCAATAGCTGTTCAACTATGAAATCAAAACAGAAATGTAATTATGCTGTGCTTGTATTTTGAGGCCTTTGACTTGTGTTTATGGATATCAGAGGAGAAAAGAGCTCCAGGTAGGGTAAATAGTTTGTGAAAGTTGTCAGTGTTTTGATCAGCACTTACCATCTCTGAATAAATATGGGGAGGTAGTGTTATCTCCACTGATTCTCTGGAAAGGTTTAGTAGGCAGGTAGAAAAGAACATAATTAGGAAAGTTGAAACCACTTCAGCACTGACAGTTTGTTGGGATTTTTTGGGGTTTTTATGATCCTCCTGCCCATCAGCAGGGCTGGATGGCTTATGTATGACATTTTAAAATAAATCCTTGCTTTGTTTCCTATGTGAAATAACCTTTTCTTTTTACTATTTTAAAAAGCCTGTTTAGCAATTTTCATTGGGGTGGTAGTGTGTAAGTTCTTTTCCTATCAAGGTTTGACTGACAGACTAAAATCTAGATTTTCTTTAATCCTGTATATCATCCTTTGTATAAATAATATGAAAAACTCTGAGAGTTAGTCTTGGTGCTGGTAATTTTTTGGCAGTGTTACATCTGTAACTTTGAAGAGAGTAGGCTTTGTTTCCTTTCAATGACTATTTAGTCTTTTGGGGTAATCAGTGAAGTTTATGGTAATCAGTGAAGGTTGCCTATGTGTAAGTATCCCAGAAATTGCCAGAGTATTTTGTTTAGTGTGTAGTTCTCACTGCTAGCTGGAAGAGCTTTAAGTCCTTCAAGGGAAGGGAGAATAAAGGATGTCCAGACATGTGCATTTTTTTCCGATTTTGTAAATTCTCTGAAGTAATGGATGCTTTCCAGGCTGCTGAAGGATAATTCAGACTGCCCTTCTGAACTGTTGTTGCGATATTGTGAATGAACACAAATTATTTTTTCCGTCCATTTTATGCACCCAGTCCTCCCTGAGCAGAGATGTGCAGTGTTTGTAGGCAGTGGTTTGATCTCTTGCTCCTCAGCTTGACCAGCAATTCCTACCTGCAGCTTGAAGTGTGGGTGTAAGGTAGGGGGAGAGGGGGTGGAGGATTCCAAAGCCTGCAAGGAAGTTTGTGAGCATTCTGGAAGCGTGCAGCAGAGGCCAGGTGACCCAAGAGTGTGTGCATCTTGGTAGGATACAGCCTTCAGAGAAATGCAGCTACAGGTGAGCAAAATACCTTCCTGTGTTGTCTGTACCTGGTTACATGCAGAGGCTGATGAGCGTTGCCTCCTGTCCTGAGGGCTCTGTCTCTGCTCATGCCTAGATATTAAGCACCGTCGACTGCCTATTCTCTTCTTTGCTAACAAGATGGACCTCAGGGATGCAGTGTCATCTGTGAAAGTGTCTCAGTTACTGTCCTTAGAAAACATCAAAGACAAGCCCTGGCATATCTGGTAAAGTTCTCTTTTTCTATCCCTTTTTGGCATTACTTTGTGCATTCCTATTTTAGCCGTGTCATGCCACTCGCTACTGTATAAAATAAATAGCTAAAGACAGATTCCATATGTGAAAACAGTAGTAATATAAAAAAAATAGGGTAAAACTTGTTTTAAATGTACAATGCGTGCATTTAGACTGTGCCTTGAAAGTTTTCACAGCAGAACTGTTAGCCAGGTAATGGAGTGGAGGATTTCCAGTGAAATCAGAAAGCAGGGTTCATATCAGAAGAAAAGCTGCCATTATATTTTGCTGGAAAATTGAATAGAATTGTTATCAGAGGGCTCCTGCTAGATTACTTTGCAGGTTTTAGAATATCAACAATAAAACCTTTGCAGTTTTTTTCCGCTCTGCAGATGCTTCAGTAAACTGCTGTTGAAAGGCCACTTAGTAAACTCTTCTCTTCTGAATTCAGAGGGACACTGTACTCCTTGTACCCAGTCACGTTTGAGGGGATTTTTAGTTGTAGGAACTGGAGTCTTTTCTTCCTGAAGGGTGTAAGCTTTAGAAGGACTTAGTGATAGTGTTCACAAGGAAAAAACTCTGATTTTATCAGAAGTGTTTTATAGAAGTTAGTTTTTTGTCCTGTTGAAGTTCTCAGCTGTTACAAACAAAAGTGAAACCAGCAGCTAAATGCAGCTGAAAACTACAATTTTCATTTTAGGCCCTTTAATATTAAACTTGATTACCTGGACATTGTTTTGGGGTTGCTGCTTTTTTTCCAGAAATCACACACTGATGAATTCCCAAGCCTCTTGGAAGATGATTTTATAGGGAACCACACTTACAGTCCAGATTCACTACTGTGCTGGTTTTCATAAACTGGAGAATGAAGGGCATTTAAACAGTGATCCCCCAGTGATTCAAAAGGTAGATTTACACTGCTCTCAGTGTAGCAGAATATTTTTAAACATTGACAGACACTGCTGGGGTTGCTGTTCCAATGAAGTGTGTACACACACACATAATTCCTTCCTCCAGCATTCTCACCATGTGTAGGAACTGCGTGGGAGGACAGTTGGGCTTGATCATCTTAAAGGTCTTTTCCAGCCTTAATGATCCCATGATTCACGGCTGCTGTTGGAGGGAGTAAACATCTTTCACAGCGTGGTCTGAGGAAGGAGGTGCTGCAGGACAATGTGTCTGCCTCGTGTTCTAGGAAGGGTTCCTTCTGCTTTGAAACTGGAATTAAAACAGATCACATCATGAAATGGTGTTTCCCTGTGGGGAAGGCACTCTGTATCATTTGAGGAGCAGTCTTCTCCATGGGAAGAAAAGTTAAGGAAACTGTACCTGATGCTACTTTGCAATTATGTAAATTACAAGTATAGTGATGACTCAACTAAAACTGGTATTTTCACAATGTTTTTGTAATTTGATTTGTTTCTTTCAGTGCCAGTGATGCTCTTAAAGGAGATGGATTACAAGAAGGTGTGGATTGGCTCCAAGGTATATCATTTGTAATTCTCTTGCTCTATTTTCATTCTGTTAAACTTTTTCATTTTGTAAGGTTTTTTCTTTATTATTTCCTTTGTTTTCTTTCTGTCCATTTCTGCTGTCAGATCAAATTACACAGTGAGTACTAATTCTCTATCTCATATTTGCCTTTCATTTACCTCCTTAATAAACACAAAACATCATGTGGGCTTCCCTGACCAAAGTGTGTATGATGAAATACTAATACACACTCTTGAAACAGTGTAACACTTTCATTTAAACAATAACAGCTCCCTCACGTCAATTTCTTACTGTGGTAGTTCAGTTTCTTCTTCAAATTATTCTTAATGTCCTTTCCCAGCTTTACATAACTTAATGTTATGTATCAAGAAATGGTGAAAGAAAATAAGCCAAATACGCAGACAAATACACTGGTTTTAATTAGACACCTTCAGCTCTTTAATCTAGAGCCAAAAGAAGAACATCTTACACTATAACGATTATAGGACATGCAGACACTCATAACTGCTTGGAAAATAGCAGATCCAGCTTGGATGATGTCTGACATCCAGCATCTTTAATTTCAAACTTGGTACCGATGTTGTGTAATGACAAACTTGGTACAGATGTTGTGTCTCCTCTGTTGTGTGTTGGTAAGGCTCTGGTCTCTCTCGTCCTGCTGCTCAATGTGTAGATTAGTGAAGTGTGGCACAGCTTTGGCAGACTCGTGCCGATTTTAGCTCCCTGCCTGGCGTGTTTGTGCCGTGAGCGCTGCGGGCGGTGCGGGCTCAGCTGCGCTGCCTCGGCCGCCTGTGCTGCGCCCCGCCGGCCGCCGGGTGTCAGCGCCGGGCCGGGCACGGAGCCTCTTCCCAAGGCAACAGCCGGCCCTGGCCCGGCTTCTCTCAGCCCCGCTGGTCCCGGGACACCAGGCTGTCCTTTCTACTCAGACTCGTCCTGCTGACCAGGAGAAGATGGTTTGTTTTACCGAGTTATTGTACAGTACAAAAACATTCGGTCATGTGTTCAGAGGGAGGGCTGCTCACCAAACAGTCTTTTTACAGAGATTTACTGCCCTACAGAAGAGCAGTGATGTATCCTATACCAGCTAAAATAATTCTGAGGTGTGGAACCAAGATCTTAGCATTGAGTTTCCTCCTCTGCTGTATCCTATCATCATAGAGGCAGATTCCAAATCATAATTCTTCCCAATTTCAGGCATGGTTCTGGCTTAGTAATGTTTTCTTGTGATGTTCAGGGTCTCTGCTTCTCTTGGAGGAACCTTTTAAGTTTCAGTCCAAATTTTTGTTTTGTACATAGCTTCATGTTACTTAAAAGGATCTCAAATGCTTGTGTAAATATTTTCTGACAAAATATTTAAGTTATAGTAGATTTTTTTTGAAGCAAAGCAAGCAGATGCTTCTGCTGTCACTCACACAGCCCTTCATAGCTGTTCACCTCTCATGGATTCTTAATTTTCTGACCTGAAATTCCTCATGGATGGGTTCTATCTGAAAATTTCCTTAAACTCCCTGGTTCAGTGAACCCAAAAGCTTAAGAGGGGTTGAGTTTAACTGTACTGATCCCTAACCATGTGTAGTTTGACAATTAACTGTTTAATGGCTGAATACTTTGGTATTTCTAGAACAAAGTTCTACGCTTGATTCTCCTCATTCCTTGAGCAGTAGATGGAAATATTTGGAACAACTCTGTAGTTATTGTAGTCCCTAAATCACAGCCTGGGGATGCCATAAAATTCAGGGGAGGAAATGACACCTGGTGAATGAGTGCACAGTTCTCCTTGTCAGCAGCCAAGCTTTCCTTAGTTACCCTTTACAGACCCATTTCACAGTTAGGGTGACAGGGGCCAAAGTTTTGTATTTCTTTTTTTTTTCCTACTGAAGGCTGAGTTTGCTATTTTCCTAATTTGGAATGGGGTTGCTATTGCAACTCTGCGTTGTCCCCCATTCTTGTAACTACACCAGAATATCCATTGTAACTACACCAAAACATCTATTTTATGTTTTCCAAAAGCAAAATACAGCAAGAATTCATCTTGTGCTAAGACCAGATGTTTCTTTTTCTTAACAGATCAGATGCAAGCAATGAAGACATGAGAGATAAATAAAGGATCTATGGCGTTCTTTTACACCCTTTGTCAGTAGGTGAACAAGTACCTTGGAAAGGAAGAATGATTTGAAGAAGATGAACAGTTCAGCTAAAATATCCTTTATTGACTTGTTTCAGTTTAGTATCTCTTCCAGGAAAACTGATTGTAGACAACCTAGCACCTCAGGTATGAACATTGATGAGTTAAACTGAATCTTGTGACTGGAGAGCATATTAAAAAAAAAAAAAAAAGATTTGTGTTAACAGTAAACATCTGCATTCATTTGAGTTTTAGGTGATCACCAGCCATCAGGAAATGCCCCTCTGTTTTCTGGGGGGACACCTTCTGAGCAAATAGGAATACTTATTTTCCAGAGAAAGAATAATAAGCACTTCCTGAAATACAGCTACATGAGATACCTACTGATTTTAGATGCCCAGTTCTAGGCATCTCTGCCATTTTTTTATATTAAAGTTTGACATTGGTTTTTATTATCCATCTATAAGAGACTTCTATAAGAATATTTTGATTAAAGATTCAAGGATGTAAATGTTCAGTTAATTTGTTATAGATGATTGCAGATGTTTTTAAGGAATTGCTTTTAATGAAATGTTATGAATTGGTTTTGTGATTGTGCCATGGTTATATTTGCATTCCCATCAATAAAACTTCTAATATATTACATGCCCTGGTTGGGTTTTTTACCTTTAATATGCTCATTGATGGTCTTTGGATCCTAGAGTTTTTTTAGCTTTCTGTTCATTTCACTTGGAATTTGTTTATCCGTTTTCCAGTGGATATAGCACTGTATATGTAATAAAATGGTATCTCTGTTGCCAAGGTTTTTTTATTAATTGCATATATTTTTTACACTACCCAATCAACTAGACTGCTCTTCCATGTACTTGAGGAATGTATGAATCACAGAATGGGTCAGGCTGGAAGGGACCACAGTGGGGTCATCTGGTCCAGCCTCCCTGCTCGAGCAGGGTCATCCCAGAGCACAGGGCACAGGATTGCATCCAGCTGGTTCTAGAATATCCCCAGTGAGGGACACTCCACAGCCTCTCTGGACAATCTGTCCCAGTGTGTGGTCACTGCACAGTGAAGTTCTTCCTCATGTCAGGTGGAACTTTCTGTGCATCAGTTTCTTGAAAGTTGTATTTTGAAAACAGAGTTAAGGGACAGCTCACTAGTTTACTAGATCATTACTATGAAATGTGTTATATACTTCTGTTGTGTATAAAGATGGTTTTACTTTCAAGAATATATTTAGTAAACTTTCTGGCTTCAAAGATGGTAAGGTAAGAAATTAAAAACTTTATTTTTGTTCTGCCACCTCTTCCCTTCTAATCCCTCCTCCCTCATACAGGAAGCAAATAGACTGACCCTGGCAGTGCTGAAGCCTCCATTTAACTCAGTGATTAGCTGATTCCTGGGGGACATGTAATATGCAGCTCTTGCAAAAGCTTCCCCCCACACCCATTAGCACATAAAACACACAAATGTTCTGTCAGCATGCCTTCTAGCCCTCACCTAAATAGAGGAATATTTGGAGCAAAGGGAGCTGTCTGAAATGGGAGAACAGTGTTGTGTACTCTCAGTTATTAAATAGTTAAAATTAACTCCCCTGCTTTGCCAGAAGAAAATCTCAGTGTAAGAAATCTTCTTTACACGATCCTATGGTTCTTACAAGTGAGTTTGTCACGGAAGTATTTTCATGTCTCTTTCTGTGACACCTTTGGCCTTTTGTCAACTCTGAATCTAAGTATACAAAAATCAAATACAAAGGAGGAACAGTAATGTATAATTCTGAGAAGTTTTCCTCTGAATTGTGGGGAGATAATTTTCTGGTTTACTTTGCATTGGATAATACAGTAATTAAAATAATGATAGAATGGGTTGGAAGGGATCTTAAAGATCATTGAGTTCCAACCCCCCTTTCTTGGACAAGGGACACCTTCCACCAGACCAGGTTGTTCAGAGCTCCATCCAGACTGGCCTTGAACACTGCCAGGGGTGGGAAGACCACTAATTCCTTGGGCAATCTCTGCCAGTGCCTCACCACCGTCTCAGTAAAGAATTTCTTCTTAATATCTAATCTAAAACTATTCTCTTGAAAATAATAGTTGTAAAACTGTTTTTCTGTGTATAAGTATTTTGTAATTATTGTGGTTCATTTATGTGTCTTACCTAAATGAAACATTTAATTTTAAGTTAATAGTTGGTTTTCTACCAAAGAAAGTTTAAGTTCTTACATAAAATCTGCCTGCATTTCTGACTTCCTTGAATAGTATGGATCTTGATGGTTTTCTGGTTATTTTTGTTTATTTATTTTTAACTACATAAAGTGCTATGTTTATCTTGTGGATTGCCTTTACTGTCATGGGAAGCTGTTTGAACCTACTGCTTTGTTCTTCCATCCACAAATCTGAGGGAAGTACTCTAATACCTTTTATTTATTGCTCTCTAATGTGGTTAGTAAGTGCTTTTTGAAAACAGCAGTTAGTTTTTTATTTTGATTATTGTTCCCCTTGATTTTGTTCTGCTACATCTTTTTCTGTTCCTCCCCTGTGGGGCCACTGGTCTGAATGAAGACCTGTTGGAAGGAGTGTAAGTGAGAACAGTCCTATTAGCAGAATGTTGGATTTTTAATTTTTCTTTCCTCATTACTGTTTCAACCATTTGTTGTCCTGTTCTTTTAGAACATTTGTGATCATTCTGTGAACATAAAACCTCCTGAGGGGATCTCTGCACGTTCACCTCTCCTTGCAACCTTGGTGTACAGGCACAGCTCACCAACATCTACAGGTGCTACAGCCCTGAATTGCTCTAAAAACGTTGAATTTGGTACAAGGATCACATGTTGCACGAAATCCTCATGTATCTGTGCAGAAAGGCTGCTTTGGAGTCAGTTTTTGTGGCTGTCAGACTTCCATGCCATTCTCCCATTACATTTAGGATGTTAAAGCAATGAATGAGTTCTATCTGGGTGCTCCAAGACAGTTTGCATTGACAAGTTCATGGTGCCTGAGGAACAAAGCAGACAGGGAATGTTCCCTTTTTTGATCCATGTCACTGTAGGTGTGTGCATTAAGTGGTCACTTAATGAAGGGCAATGGAGTGACTGAAAGAGACTTGGGGAATTTGGTCTTTACACCCCACTCAGTGTTTTGTTCTGTTGCTTCTGTGCACGCTGTCCTTGTACATAATTATTAATTTCCTTTAAATATGCCTGGTCAGGCTTAAGACTGTAGCATTTTTAGCTGAAATATGGTGCAGCTGTTTTCACATACAAAGTGATGCCTCCTAGGTCTCTTGACTGAGGAGGGGGGCAATCAGGTAAATGTGTAAATCCTGATTTTCCTAGCTGTACCTCTCTAACACTGAGAACACCAGTCCATGGGAACCTTGTGTTTAACTACTACTTGCAGCTGTGCTGAGAGCCTGCATGGCCTCAACACTCCTGGGCAATTTCATATTGAAACAAGTGTAGTTCTAAGCATGAGGATGTAAATGTAATGGAGCCTTCTTTTAATCTCAGCCCTCTAACTGTAATTTGCTTGGGGTGTTTTATTTACTAATATGAAAGATAAGCTGCTGTAAAAGACCAGACGTAGCAGCTCAGCTTAGTTGTCTGCAGACAGGCATTCTGATGTGGTAATATGTGGAATGGTAACGTTGCACTTCAGAGCTTCTGTAAAACAGCTGTGCAACTGTTTTGGAAAGCAGCTTATCTCTTAGAGGCTTTAACTAGGAAATATCATTTTGTTGGTAATAAGAAGTGAAAGGAACGCCGATTCAAAATGCTTGTCCTTAAAAGCAAACAGTTATTAAGCCAAGAAATGGTGCTTAATCTCAAAAGGGGTGGGGTTGTGGGAGGGGGGTTGGTTTGGTTTGGTTTTTTGTTTGTTTGTTTTAAGTTGTACTTGTTTTTAACGTTTTACTTGGTTGGAAAATCAGTCTTTTTATTATTAATTCCTGTCATCAATTTATGTAGTTCTTTCTGGCCTGCCTTATTTCCGTGTTATGGAAATCCTGACAAATCTTGCTCCTAAACTTTTTGGTCTGCTTATGTTAACTTTTGCTGAATACTCTGCTAGTGAAACTTTGCAGCTCCCTTCCCTGTTGTTTTGGTTTTGGGTGGGTTTTTTTTGAGAAACAAAATAGATAATGAGAGAAGGTCACAGAAGACAGGACTAAAATAAGCAAAAAAGGGTACTACCAAGAAAGTCTCCAAGTGTCTTCTTTCAGAAAGCTCAGGAGAGCTTGCTTTCAAAGGTTTACTTGATATGTCCTGATCCTTTTTTATTATTTTTCACAGCCCATGTGTGACTACTTAAATTTAGAAATGCATTGTTACCATGCAAAACTAATATTGTGTTTAATAGCTAATCAGAGTTCAGAACTTTAAATGCTCTCTTGTAACAAATGCCAAGTGTTTTTAGTAACATTTTGTAACCATGCTGTAGTTCAAGGCTCTGTAGCTCCTGTCACAGTAAGTTACATCATGAAAGCATCTGTGTTTGTGTGAACCAGCATTTTGTAATTAATTTGCCACTGTTCAGTCAGATGGATTACTATTTAATTAGTTGAATTTTTCTGGCCATATGAAATTCTTGCTCTCACAAGTACAGCATGTACGTGATGATCTTCTGTTCTCCTTCAGTGGATGTCAGGATCTCACCATGCAAATCAGCCGTGTTTGCTTTTTCCACTCTTGTAATGACAGCATGAAACCCCCTCCCACTACTCTTTTTCAAAATCAATCCTTGAAATGAAACCTGAACTCTTAATGTCTCTTGTCTACCATTAAAGGATCTTGTGTTCTCCAGACTGTTCACCAGAAGATGAGGTTAATTGTATTACAATCACATTACTCAGGCACCAGCTCAAAAGGGGGTGTTTGCAATTTCTCTGGGATTCAGGGAGCACCTTTGAATAAGAACAGGGTAACTTGTGTAGTAAAAGAAGTATAAATTTAGCAACTTCATGTTAGACAGTCTTTTTGCAAACAACTTTGTCTTTGAAGATCACTAAGTAGATTGAAGGCCTAGCAAAATAGTAAAATTTAGTTGCTGAAGAGTTGCCTAACAGTTTTCAATAGGGGGGGAAAAGGCAGTAAGGAAGGATTTTAAAAAATCAAGGAAATTGGGATGTGTGGAAGAAGATTCTTTGGGCTGGAGTCATGCTAGTGAATATTAAAGAAACCTAAGCCTCATGAGGCTCGGTGAGGTAACCATGGTAAATTAGGGTTGGTTTGGTTTGGTTATAACGCTCCCTACTGATGAGAGCAACCCCATCAAACTGCTTTTATTATAGAGTGAGAGGGCTGGTGCTGAGAGCCTGATGTCCTCATCTGTGTGGCCTGAGTTTCCTTCAGCCTGAGCCTTTCCAAGGGCTTCTCAGTCCGTGGAGCAGGCTGTGCACTCTTGGCTTTGAGGTGTATTTTCATCCAAAAAGAATTCAGTTCATGTCCTCCCAGCCAACTCTGCGATGTAAACAAAAGCACTGTTAGTGAGGATTATCTTTAAAATACCCTTGTGACCTGAATTAATGCACGAGTGGAGGCATGCCTGTACAAACTTAAGAGGGAAACAATCCCAAAGTTTTAAAACCATGGAGTTGAAACCATGTGAAAGAACTTGGCAAGAGGTCTCCACAAACCAAGGTTCCCCAGGAACAATGCCAATGAAATATTTGGGAAAAATACAAGTTTGCAGTATGCTTCACTTGGAACTGGGAAAGTTTATTCCACAAATATAGGATATAACCATTGGATATATCTAATGTGAAAAATAGGCAGTCATGAGTAAATAATAATAAACATTTAAATCTTTATGTCAATAATAAGAGAGTCATCTGTCAGGCATCCTTGCTGTTCCTGGCATCATCTGTATTTATGATCACACAGGTTTAAAGGTGTTACTAGGAAAATAACTTTGCAATTTTTTTTTTTTAACTTAAAATATCACTCTCCAAGTAAATCTCTCTTTGTTTTAATTTTATCCACCAATATTTATTAGCATAAACTGAACAGAGAGAAAGTGTCTAAAAATTGGAGTAATGAGTAACAAACGGAATCAATGAACCAGAAAGTGTGTATTGTTTTCAGTGATAACAATATTGCAAGGATTTTTTTCATCATTTATTACATCATCAATGGATTACATTAAAGCATCTTGGTCCCAGTTTAACATTTTTATCTGTGAGGTGATGTTGTTGGCCAGTTATTATTCTTGCTTTAGAGAAGTAAGGACTGTTGAAGGGTTTCTTTTCAAGGGTGGAATGTTTCTGCTGGGAAAGGTGGTGCTTTTCACTTGTAATACTTGTTCTTTTTCCTCCTTCACCCCCCCC
>VZRO01003929.1:0-91926 GCA_013397915.1 Daphoenositta chrysoptera | reverse complement strand
CGGGCCGGCTCCTCCTGGCACAGCACTTTCTCTCGCTTCTTCTCCAGGAGCCCACCCGGCGAGGGGGCGGCGAACAGGTACGGGGGCGAGGGGGCGGCGCGGTGCCACCTGCGCGGCCGGGGGACACCGGGGGGCGCGGGGCTGAGGGGGGCCCCGGCCCGTGTTGCGACACTGGTGGGTGGCGGGGCAGCGGGAGGAAGCGAGCGTTCGCCGCGGGGAGCCCGGGCGTCCCGGGGGCCGGGGGCGGCTCCTGGGACAGCGGCGGCTTCTCCGGGGGAGCTTCGGAGCGGGGTGGGTGCGCGGCTGATCGCCGCTGCCACGGCCGGAGCGGGCGGGCTGGCCTGGGGCAGCGCTGCGGTGCGAGCACGGCTCCTGCTGGGCGCTGCGCGCCGGGACATGGGGGCTCTCCGGGAGGGGCACCGAGCACCCCGGCCCCGCCGGGCTCAGCGGAGTCCCTGTGGAACCTGCTGGGAGCAGCCCACCCCCGGGCTTCTCCTCCGCCGCCGTCAGCGCGCTGTGCCCCGGGCAGCAGCCCCTTCCATGCAGACTGAAAGCAGGTCAGGACGCTGAGGTCTCTGAGGGGTTGGAGGGGTTGGTTTGTTTGTTTTTCCTTTTCAGTTTTCACACTGAAAGTTTTCTTTTGGACTGGTGTAAATCAGGCGTTAATGCAACATAAATATTACTGATGTGTTTAAGTCTCAATGCAAAATTTGTGGTTTATGGAAACTTGGTTATTAATAATTTTTTTAGTGCAGGGAGACTTTGCAAGATGAAAAGGTTTGGAAACTTCTTGTGTATTTGTTCCTCTTCCTTTTTTTCTTTTTTTTTTTCCCTTTTTTTTTTCTTCTGGTGGCTGATTTCTGTCTGTAAGTAGGAAAGAAGCACAGATAAGTTTCCTTCAGTTTCTCAGGCAGCCTCACTGTTGGCCCAAGTTAATGAGCATATTTTTGTGGTGAAAAGGTGTTAACTGCCTAGGCCTTACTTCCTCGGGTGTAGTATTTATTTTTTGCTTTTAACATGTTGGTTTTAATCTGAGTCATTCTTGATAGTCCATAGGTTTGTGTTTAAACTGACAGACAGTAAAGATAGTTTAATCAGATAGACGGTGGCTATCACAGTAGTTCTTTCAGTGAAAAGCTTTAGGGTCTTGCATTGCATATTCTCAGCAATCATGGAAAATAGAAGAGCCCATTGCTGTCTTACGCTGACAATCTTAAACAGTCTTGTGATGAGTGCACCATGAGGATTTTTAACTTTGGGGGTTTTGTTTTCCTGTAAGCATTTGACATGCCACTACACCACCAAGGATGCACTGGTCGTTTATGAACAGAAAGCATTGCTTTTTTATTTCCTGAAAAAAAAGAAATCGGGAGCAAGGCTGCTGAACCAAGGACATCTTTACAATTGCTGGGATATCGTGGCTATTTTGTCTGGCGGGGGTGGTTAAGATTCGGGAGAAGGAGAAGGTTTGGATGTGGCTGAGGACCTGGAGAGGCAATAGGAGAGGTTTCATCGGATGATGCCTTGCCAACTCCCTACAGCTGTAGTTTGGGATAAACAAAAAAGCCTAGCGGTCACCTTGGTAAGGAGAAGAGCGATGCCACTTCAGTGGTTTGTGCACTAAATGGCCTATCTGTAGGTAGCACTCATGGCAGACCTACTCCACTTAACTTGGGGCTGCAGTCTAATCTTTATCTCAATCACAGTTTCATTTCCTGCAGCCAAGAGCCTTTTCTTTATTCGGAAGCCGGGATAGTCCAGGCAGATATGAAAAGGCTCTGGCCTCTTGGCCTCGTTCTTGAACTCCTCACGAGGTTCGCTGCAGGGTGGTGGCCGTGCCTCCTTCCTGGAGCGGAGGCAAGCGAAAACCCTCGCCATCCCAAGTCCCATTTGGTATGGTAAGGAGCTTTTCCTTGTTGTGCTGGGCTGCAGCGTGGCACGTTAGTCAGGAATGCTGACGTTCTCGTATTTGGTTTCCACTGGCAGCCTTCTTCGCAGATTAGCGTAATTGCATACATTACCCAGCGCCGGGCTGGGATGAGGGCCGCAGGTTTGCGCCTCGTGTTTGTTTAGCGAGCTGGGCCGTGTAGCAGAAAGGATCTCTGAACAAAGCCCGAGTGCGGGGAGGAGGGGACGGGGCTGCTCTGGGTGTTTGTTGTGAAGGTGTGGAGTGCGTGGGCGAGGTGGGGAATGCAGCTTCTCGAAGGGCTCTGAGAAATGTATGCACCGGCATGGCTTCCCCTTCAGGTTATCGGTAGGATGTGTGTTGGAACCAGACCAAGTTTGAGATAGAGAGAGAAACTTTTCTGTGGAGGTATTTTACCTACTGATGGGTTTCAAAAAAGTAGAAGAGCTGAGTAAAGGGGGCAGGAGAGGGAGTAGTACATCACATCACTCTGTGTACCTGCACTGACCTCTACATCACACTTCATGCCTCTGCAGAACATGATGGTTTCCTAAGTTTCAAAAGCATGCAGAAATGAGCCCGTGTCTGTCCAGAAGTCATTCTCCATCTGCTCCCACAAATTAGGCAGTGGTGGGTGGCTGGAAGCTGCCAGCTTTCCTTCCCCCAGCTGCAGAGCTGGCCCTCCGCTTGCTGGGGGATGGAGCTCTTGCCCACTCGTGCTCCAGACCGTGTTCAGATTTACCTGTAAAAAACACACGAACCAAACCCAAACCTACTGTGACCCTGGTTTAAAATAGGAGGAAGGGGATGGGGGAATTAGACAGTTTATTAATCAGTGTCTTAGACTCTTCTGAGAACCTCATTTGACGAAGAGCTTATGTTAATAACTTGCCCTTACAGCAGTTTGTAGCTCTGATGAACATGAGACTCGCTGGAGGCTTGCTTGCTTGCTTGTGGAAAAAATAAGCCGTGCAGATTAGTTGCAAGTTTTGTGGCAGCAAAAAGCACAGCACATGCCTTGAGAGTTCACTTGGCTTTTACATAAAATGTAGCCAAATGGAAAGCATCTCCTACCCAGTGCTAGCCTGGTTCATTAAGTGTGTTCTTCAGAGTTGGGCTGCTTTAAATGGCTTCAGTGCTCATCATCCCAGGTGTTTATCATTGACTTCCATCAAAGGAAGTTATTGTAGTTACAGCCATTATGCCCTACTGGACTATTTGCTATTTTCAGTAATACACAGTTGGTTATTGGTTACCACAGTGTTTGTCCTGGAGCAACCTAAATCCCCAGGGTGACAAAACCCAGTGGCATTTTTACTGTTCTAATAGGAGTCTTATAATTTTTTGGGTTTTTTTTAAATTAATATATGTATCTTTAGTCCATCTGGAAGAAGACAGCTTTTACACTGTAAGTCAACCCACAGCAGATTCTTTCAGAAATATGTGGCTTCTGTGGTTGAGCAATTGTTCTTCTGTGAATAAATGTGACCTTTCAGGGAGGTGTGACACTTTTTACTGAGGTACCATCAAAATGTCCTTTAAACTATGGGTGCATTTTATTACTTATTCCATGCAGAGTTTACCAGGTTCGTTTCTGATTTCTCTTTTTCCCTCCAAGTGCTGTTGGCTGGTCACAGAACTACCAGTGGAAGTTTGGTTTGTTGGGATATTTCATCTGCATTGCTGAAGTATACCAGAGATAGCAAATAGGGAAGAGCAACCTTTTATCTGGTTTTAGAAGGGTTTTGGGGAGCTGATTTGTTTGTTGGGTTTTTCTTCAGGCTGAGATCGTTGTTCCATTCATCCATTAGTTTCTTACTGAGAGCTTTCAGAGATGGAGAACTTTGTTTATTCTGCCTGAGGAGAGATTAGAGAGTCTTTTTCTTCCTTTGGGACTTGCCAGTCATTGTTCCTGTTTACAAAGAACATGTATTTTTGTAGTTGTAAAAACTGTGCATTTGAGGGACTGCTGGAAATAGATGGAAAAGGGAGTAATAAATTGCAAACCTAGTTCTTCTGAAATTACTGCCTCCTGGCTGGGTTTGATTCAGATACCATTGGCATCTTTGAAGAAATCCATTGTCTGCTGGAAAAATCAGTCTCTGCTTTCTAATAAAGAACCTTTTTCTTTCAAAAGCCAGAGAAGGATTCTTTGTGTTGTTAAAATTTGGCTTATTTATGAGTGTACATGAGAGATGATGCTTTGTGGAACCAGCAAGGGCAATACTCCAACCATATAGAAGAATTCAAATTAAACTTGCCTAAGTAAGGTGCGTTATGAAAATTTCCTGTACATTTGTTCATCTTCCTCTCTTTTTGCTTCCTAGATTTTTCTATTATGGCTTCCATTGCAGGATAATTCAAAATAGTATGAAAGGCCCTGATTCAGCAGGGTACCAAGTGGTTGCCTATAATTAAGCAGGTAAATAGTTGTGTGCACTCCAGTGGGACTGCTTGCTTGATTAGAATGAGGCCCATACTTGGATTCCCGTGGGGCTGAGACCAGGAGGAGCAGGGCCAGCAGCTGGCCATGTGTGTGAGAGACATTTCCTGAAGGAAATGTTACTAGAGTCTTAATTATAATAGAAGCTCTCCTTGGAAGAAACAAAGCAACGTTTTTTCCACTATTTTAAATGTTAACAGCGTTGTCTCCTTTTCCAGTTATTGGCATAAGTGCCAGAGTTAATGCAGAAATATTTCCAAAACAGCTACAAGTCAGTGATTTTAAGGAACAGTTTGAAAATATGAAAACTCCTCAGTCTTTCCTCTAGTGAACAAAAGGCTCCCAGGTGGAAAAAAATTAAGATTCCAAAACATGTTGCTGTGGGGATTGTATTTCTAATTATTGTAACTTCTTAAAAGGGTAGAAACCGAGATACTGCTTTTAATTTTTGAGGGGCTTTTGGATTTCCTACAGTTCAGTTAGTATATACTATTATACTTGCAGACAGTAGCACAGCACTGGGTTGCTTAGGCTTTAACTCAGTTCTTCTGGTATATTAATTTTCATTTCTAATATAATTTTGACCTATTCTAACTGGCTTTGCAGTATCCCTTTTGAAGACTTAAGGTCGGAAATGTTGGTTTCCTTATGCTTTTCACTTTATCATGTCAGTTTTCAGACACAAGATATAGTCTCTAATGGTGTTGTGTTATTGTGATTTCATGATTTGCCTTATTTTCAAATGGAATGTTGTTTTTCTGAATGTTCCACTGCTTCTTAAATTGCTAAAATATTTTACAGAGGGCAGTATATCTGCTTAAGGAGTTTGGAGGTCTTGAAGCCTAAGTGTGTGAACACCCTGTTCTTCTGCACTTCACCTATGGACAGGGTTTTGTTGGGAAAAAATGTAGGAAGAAATTATTTCTTGTGAGCACACAAACAGAAAAGGCAGAAAGAATTGCAGTGATAATATACTTTTATTTTAATCATCAGTTACAGGCTGCAAATTTAGCCATACAATTAATTTTGCTTGGACTGGAAATGCACTCCTTCGAAACAAAAGAGGGAACTCTGGTGTCTGTAGGATGCTCCCTGGTGTATATTTTGTGAGTAAAAGATGGGAATTCTGGAGAGTATTTTCTTGGGTTGAAACAGTAGCCCTCTGTACCTCTACCAAGGGTTTTCTCCTCCAGCCTGACTAGAAGAGCTTGCTGCATTTTACTGGTGACACCAGTCTCTCTTGCTTGTTTTTTCCAGAGAGCTTTTTCTTAACGACATCTTTTTGAAATTCTGGTATGCTCTGTTTATCAGGACAACAGTTGCTGCTGCTTTAAAGCTGCCCTGGATTATTTTTCTTTTAATATCTCCTATTTTCATGCCATTTTGTAAGTACCACTGTTGATCCCCAACCCTGCAAACATGCCATTTGAAAACAGATCTATTCCCTATTAATTTGATAAATTTAACCTTAATAAATAGTTTGTAGATCTGTTTCTGATCTTATACCAAGTTTTTGTGTTAGTGACCAGTAACATACCTACTTCATAAGAGTGCTGGTAACCATCTAACCAATCAGACTGGCAAATAGGGAGCAGCAGATTCCACAGCAGTGTTGGTTACTATGCCTGACAGATGCCAGAAGAAAAACCTTGATGTAATCTGGTATAATCACACTGCCCATTATTGGCGTAAGCTCTGCTGAGAAACATTTATATTTCTTTCTCCAGCCTTTGTAGGGCTGTTCAGTTCCCTCACATGTAAAACAGATTAAGTTATTTAGCAAGAGTCATCATATTTATTTCTTTTAGTTCTACCCTTTACATGTTCAGTGTAACGACATGGTTTGGTTCTTGAATTTTTTTCATGTAAACTTTAATTGTAAAATGTGGCCTGAGATTTTTCTGATGTATTTATTTTCCATTATATTTTTAGTTGCTCATTTTAGTCTTCATTTGGTACTAACACACTTTGTGTAGCTAACATGAACCATGTAACAGAACACTGCTATTGCAGAACACGAAGCTGACCCAGCTTTGCTGCACAAGCAAAGAACAGTATGTAAATCAGCTGCAGAAACAGGTCTGAGAGGAAAAATTGTTTCAGTTAAAACAATCTAAATTGCTTATTGCTGTCTCTAATCAAACCAGTTTCGAAATGAGGGTAGTGTAATTGAATATGATACATTTTGTGCTATTTCAAGACTTAAATTAATCAGCAATTGTAACACTTCTGCCTAAGTTCCTGCCTTTTCCTCCTCACTCCCGTTTCTCCTTCCTTACCTTTCTCTGCTTTCTCTTCCTTTTCTTCCACTTCCCTTCTTTATTCCTTTTAAATGAAAAAGCAGCTTTTCTTTCCCTTGACTCTCTAATTTCAAACTCAATAACTGGTTTTTATAATTTCCATTTGTCTTAATGCCTTCATTTCTCCTCGCCTATGTGTGTGGCCTAAGCTTAAGCACAGAAGCAGCAGCCAAAAACTTCACATTCAAATTTCTGTGCAAAATTCTCCCTCTCTCTTTAAGAAAAGCCCCAACAGTCTTGCCAGAGACTAGAGGCAGATTTTTGTCACTGCTGCTGCTATTTGGTTTCCCAAGACATGTGTGAGCCTTGGGGATCTTGATGAGAGGTTCACTGAAATTTTTCATTTTGGAGCTTTTCAGAAAATGGTAACATTGTGGTTTTAGGGGAGGGGAACAGAGGAAAGAGGTTTTAATTAAATTGTTCATTGGGGTTTTTTTCTGCCAGAATGATAGCATTTTAATTTTCTTTTAAGTACTAACATATTTTAGCTGTCACTTGATGCACAAGGCAATTTTTTGCATTCAGTTGTTTTCCTCACGTCTTGTTGCCACTGAGCTTTATAGTAATATTTTCCTTTCAGTTAATTTAACAAATGGTTACTGTACCCTTGCTCATATTCCTCAAGGTACGTGCCAGAAGTTGGACTCTTAAAAAATTGACTTTTTAGATTAAGTTTTGATAGTTCTCCTGGCTGCACAGCACACAAATGGCTTCACAAGTGTGATGTTAGTGCCTAGAGGAAGATGTTCCACTTTAAAGTCTATTTTATTTAGTTGGATTAAAGGGGAAGGATAGGAAAATGGATTTGAGAAGTCTCCCAGGCAACCTGAGAAGTTAATAAACATGGTATTGATTGTAACATCACTGAAAGATGGGAGTTGTCAAGCTCAGTTTTGATGATGAGATTACAGCTTCACTTGACAAACTGCTGAAATACCATCCTTAGATGCTTAAGACTTGGCACTGATGCTCCACTTAAAATATTTGCAAGTGTAACAGCAGCGGGCTAAAACTCAACATACAGAGGAATATAAAAAAAACCCAGATGTAATAAATAATTTTCTACTTGATCTGTTTGAAGAAAATGAAAAGTATGTATTTTTAAATCAATTTAATATCTTCACAAATAATTTAAAAGAGGACAGAACTGTAGCATGTGAAGTTTGCAGATGATTCGATTGAAAAGTATAGAAATCACCATGCAGATGACATTGGAAACAAACTTTCCATGGCTGACAGTCAGTTAAACGTGAGCTGCCAAAGTGGTGGCTCAAAGAAAAAATATGATTGGTGGGTGTATAAACAACAAAACACATGGATTCCGTGGATTCTTTGGTTACTGCAGTACTGAGTCCAGTTTTGGTGGGCATGATTTATCATGAAAAAGATGCTGGCAAACTAAAAAGGGCTCTGAAAAGAGCTCCAGAACAATTTGATGTCTGGAAAACCTCCCTCACAGAATAAAATGAAGTAGCTCAGTGGCATTAAGTTTTGAAATGACAATGTTAAAGTTTGAGGAATGACTCTGCCTCAAGGAATATAACTGCAAGGAAAATCAGAGTTAAGTGCTTTATGTTATAGTAGACCTGTGACTTCAACAGGTTATTTGAACCCAAGACATTTTTAATCTGTCACATATAGATGTAGACTGATTGAGAGATGAGCCTTGACAAATCAGAATAGTAAGACTAATAAGTAGTGAAATTAGTAGTAGTTTACATGAAAAAATCTTATTTGCAAATGTGGTAGATATTCCATAGTTTGTTGTTTTTCAACCAAAGCTTATAACTTCTTGTCATGTGTTAAAGGCTTGACACAGGTCTCCCTTGGTGATATTTCATAATCTAGATTATGCAAGAGGGCAGCTGCAGTAATCATAAGGGTCTGTATGGTAAGCAGGGTAACTGTTACATATATATAAAATATTAATTAACAAGTCTGAATTTTTAGCAGTAATCTTTTTAATTACCACTTGGAAACTGGGACAAAGAAGAAACCAATACTAAGCAACCTATGGCTCTTTGTAGTTTTATAATAAAAATTTCATTACTACTGCTGGTCTGTGGATATAGTGTGAGAATCCCTGTAATGTGCTGAAACTTCATGGAGGTATTGCACATCTATATTTGATGGTATTATTAGACTTGTGGATTTCCACTCATTTACATTCTTCAGGGAGGCTCTTGCACAAATGGATTTTAAAGTACTAGGTGATGAAATCCTTGTTAACAATCTCTCTGTTTCTCCATTGAAATACCCTTCTGGAAGGTCAGCACTGAATGTGTCCGTGTTGGCACGAAGTAAAATTGGAAAGAAGCCGTGACATCAAAACCACATGAGGTGTATTTCCCAGAGAGGGGTGTTGGGTTTGTTCAGACAGAAAGGAAAGGCAGAGGTCAGGAGCTGGCATTACACCCCAGAATGCTGAAATAAAGAAAGCAAACCTAAAAGTCACATTAACCTACATGAGGTTAAGAGTGAATTATATCAGTGATCCCAAAAACACATATTCAGGAAAACTGTTTAGAAAATACCGGGAAGGAGGTGTCACAAGTGTTGTCATGGAACCTGGATAGATGGCTGTGAGGATAGGTCAGGCTGAGTTTGTTGCCATTTTGCCACTAAAGTCAGATGTAGGTGCTTTTTGCCTCTTGGCACCCTGGAGCATCTTTGAGGTTGGGCATTGCTTATTCTCTCACCATTAGAAGTCATCACATTTAATGGTTTCTGAGTTGATCTGAGGAGAAGACCAGTTCAAAACAAACAATGCCAGCCTTATGTGGTAGCAGGGAGGGTTTGGCTACTCAGGGAGTCATCTGTCCCTGAGAGAGGATGGCAAAATGCTGAAGCACTCACCTGTCTGGTTATGTGTGCACTGCACAAAAAGGAAATGCTGGAGCTGCTGCATTGGAAGAGATTTGATTCAAAACCATGGTAGAAGTAGGGAGGGTCAAAATCCACAAGTGCTGAACTGAAGTTCAGCTTTAGTCAGCTATCCCCATTTCCTTAAGGGAGTGCCTATTAATTTCCCCCTTCCCAAACAGCAACAGCAGTCCGTGCCTTCTCCCCATAAAAGGAACCTAAAATGTCACAGCAATTACTTTCAGTTTGAAGAGCTCTGAGCGTGGTCAGTCTCATCCAAACTTGTGTATTTGTGCTTAATTACTTGTGTGTTTCCTGTAGTTTAATTTTGTTTTATCTGTCACAACACATTCACAATCTGCTGCGTGCATAACATGGGTGGGGTGGATTAATAAAGGAAGAAGGGGATGGGCTTTTAATTTGCAAGTTCTGAGGGATTGTTACGAAGGACAAGGATGGAGGAAGCAGACTTCTCACACCATAGAGAGCTGCTGTGAGGGCCTTTTGAAGATGTGATTGTTTGTAATTGTCATGTTCTGTTCTTAGAGGCAGTTGCAAAAGACCTTGAAAGTCATGTACTTAAATATGCTCCATTAAATTGCCTTTTTTTTCTTGACTGTAATCCCTCATGTAATCTCTTTTTGTGTGAGTGGCAATGCAGAATATGAACACATATCTCATAAGAATCTCTGACCTCTCCTTCCAAAGTGTAATGATTAAAAACTTGGACCACAAACCTGCTTCTGGTTCAGACACCACCTGTCCAAGTATTACAGAAAGGTCAAAACAGAGGCAGCAGCAGAGGAACAAAAAGCAATAGAAAGTAGCACAAAGAAAGGTTTGTTCCAAAGATACAAAAGATACCATTCTGTAACTTAAGTTTAGTCTTGATTATTTAAAAGATAGGAGTGATGCTAATCAGGTTAGGCATGCTGGCAAGACAGTAGAAAGAGCAGTAAGACAGCTGAGGAGAAGAAATCCCTCTAA
Source organism: Daphoenositta chrysoptera (assembly GCA_013397915.1). NCBI lineage: Eukaryota > Metazoa > Chordata > Aves > Passeriformes > Daphoenositta > Daphoenositta chrysoptera. The sequence continues at coordinate 81,428 of VZRO01003929.1, read as the reverse complement.
CCTTCCTCTAAACCTTCGCTAAAGATTATTCCATCTCTGTTGGATGCACTAATATGTAAGAGAAAAAGGAATGACTTGCAGAAATAGCAACAGAAGGGCAGTAGATCACATATGTGAGAGGCTTGGGTTTCTACAATTAATTGTGACAGCATCTTTATTACTCGGAGTGTTGTTTAGTACTTCCATGCCTTTTTTTTCTCCTCTCTAGATTTGTAAAATGAGAGTAATATCTGTCCAATATATCTGTAAACAAGCGGTTGTGACAATTCGTAAATGACTGCCTGGATAGGTAAGAAGCCCATGGAAGCAAGTTGGCATGGCAGAGGTGTTTTTTGTTTTCCTAAGATCATGCTTTGCTCTTTCACTTCTTCAAAGCAAAGACAAGTAGATTCAAAACTTGGGTTCGTAGAGGCCTGTTTCTGGGTGTATAATGTAACACCAGTAGTTTGTGAAGCACAGAGTTGAAGATTAATTCATCTTCCCAACTGGACCAGTGCTAAATGCTTTCCTGAGCAGTGGCTGGCTATCTGTGGGTGGTTAAGCACAAACCTAACTTTACATGTGCTGAACTGGAGATAGCACTGGTGGTACCTGCCATGGCAAAGTGCTGCAGGAAGGCACTGCTCTGGAAAAGCTTAAAACTCTGTGGAGACAACCTTCATAAATACAGATGTAGTCCTAGTTCACAGTGGTGTCATGGACGCAATGATGAGGAGAGGGAAAGCCCTAAAATCAGTAGGGAGTTGCTAGAGGGGATTGGTAAGTGGCATCACGTGAATCAGATGAACAGTAACCAACCCTTCTCCAGTGCCAGGCGCTGAGTGTGGTCCAGCCCCTGTGTCTGTGGTGTTTTAGGTTGCAGAAGGTAACCTGGACTCTTTGAGAGAAACAAAGCCATTTTATCCTAAACAACCCACGAGGGCTGTGTGCAGCAAAGAAGCTTTTGTGCTGTGGACTTCCAGCTTTTTGTGCTGTAAATCTCAAACCGTTTGCTTTCAGTCAGAGATCCTTTTAGACCTGGGCTCTGGCTAAGGGGAGAAGAGGTTCACACCAAGCAGCTTCTGCGGTGATGTGAGGGGCAGTTGTTTGTCCTTCTTGTTCCTGCAGTTGAGTGACATTTGTTGCCCCTTTGTCTGTGCTGTTAGAACTCCCTGCACTATAAACTGCATCACTGGCTGGATTTTTCCTCATGGAAGCTTCTGCCCTCACCCTTGGTTTAATCCAAAACTGTGGCCTTACTGAGAGCCCTTCTTGGCTGAATTAAGGATGTAGAGAGATAACTGAGGCTGAGGAGGAAGGAGTGGAGATTTCTAAAGCTGCTTCTGCTGACAAAGTCAGCATGTTTGAGGAACTACACCCTAAAGCAAAAGGTTAAGGAATGTAGAAACGCTAGAATATAAACCATGAAAGGGTGTGAGGAAATGTTTCCAGAGTTAGGGTTATTTTATGTTGGAAAGTGAAGTTTTTATACTTCTATTTTTACTTGTTGATTTTAAGATGCTTATCTGCTGAATCGCATTCTTTCAGTTTTGGTATGTATGCTATGGAATTTCTATGGCTAGCTAGAAAAAAGTAATACAGGCATGTATTTCAAATATAAACAAGAAGTAGGAAAATGAAAAAAGTTTTGGGAGAAAAAATACATGATGTAAAGGGAAGAATATGAGGAACAAAGTGATGAAATAATTCAGCACTGGCAATGTGTGCTGGCAATACTTAATGAAAGCAAGGATCTCATTTGTGGTCTGCAGACCAGTTCCATAAAGAGTGATACACTGAAGTTAGGAAGAATATCTGGTAAAGATCAACTTCATTATTCCACTCTTAAGTCCAGGGAATTCCTGTTCATGTCAAATGTATCGACATCAGTTTGTTCCATGCAGATCTGAGAAGGGTGTTCTGGGTTTTGGGTTGCTTTTTTTAAGCCAACAACAAAACAAAAACTAGGAGGCAGAAAATAGGTTATGTGCAGAGAAACACTTTTATTAGTGTGCCAGACTGCCCAGAGTGATTGTGACATCTCCTTCATGAAACACATTAGCAGCAGAAGAAATTAATAGGTTAGACTATTAATTCATCTGCTCCGTCTTCCAGGGCGGCAAAGAACAGCCAAGACTTTCTGTCTGATGCTCTCCCTGGAAAAGCATCTTTGTGTTTATGAATGCATTATGAAATATTACCCAAGCTGATGTGAAAGTACACGATTTTCAACTTTGAGATGATCTATAAATGAGTGGAAGAAGCTTTTTTTTATGCATCTGAAAATATGTGAAAGATCTTGAAAAACTTAATAGCAGGAGAGTTCTGATCTCATTTTTATTCAGGGAATGCTGTCTTTGAGCAGCTGAGAAGGAAACTTACGTTTAGTCAGAGCGGCTTTTGTATTTTGTGTGTATATCAGTGTATATTGAATGCAGATGCCTCATCCACGATAGGAAGAAAACCTTTCATTTTGGGAGTTTTACTGAGATGTGCTTACCTGTGGTTTACCGTCAGGAGCAGTAGGAGTACAGCAGCACAGAAATTCCTTCTCCAAATCCTTGCAGAATTTCACCCAACTGCAAATGATGGGTTTTTTTATTTAAAAAGCTTTCAGTTCATCTCCTCACACGAGTTCAGAAATAAGGGCTTGTGCATTTGTCAATAGCAAAGTTAAATGTTTAAGACTGATGAAGACAGGTATTCAAAGTGATTAATTGGAATACTTATTCATGTGATATGTTGGTACAAAGTTATTTTTCTTCATGTTATGGTACACAATGCAGGGACTGATGTCTGTCATTAACATCACCTGATGTTTTCCTTGATACATTTTTGCTTTTAAATTGCTTGTAGCATAAAGGTTTTTATTAAAATGTTCTCTGCTGGATTGTGTGTAAGGATTGTTTTAAGAATTGGGGTTGGGGGCAGGGAGTTGGTTCCCTTCATTCCAAAGATGAGATCTCAAACAAATTTGAATGAATTTGGTGAATTTCCAGTAAGGACACACATGATTTTGGACTTCTGACTTTTAAAATGGAACAGCAGGCATTGCCTTGGTAATAAACATGTACCTGTTGTCCCCTTTTTAAAATTCCTTCTGTGTTTGCGTGGCCCATTAGCCATGTTCAGTGAAGAACTGTTCAATGTGGTGGCTGTGATTTGGGGTGATTACGCCTGCCAGGAGTGCATTCCACTTGCTCACAGCCCTGAGAATGGCATGTACCTTGAAGCTGCCAGGTGTGCCAGGTGCTCCTGTGGCAGTGAATGCTGCTGTGGTAGATCATTGTTCAACTACAGCTGAAAAATAATACACAGGCGTGGAAATCTTGTTATTTTTCAGCTGGAAGAGCTGAAATTCTGTGTGCTGTTTCTGAATGCTTGAGTTTGAAAACCTCTGTATGAGGTGAAACGGTCATTTTGTTTCTATCTTCAGCTTTTTGGGGCTTGGCTTTTTCAGTTACAATATGTGCAGAGTATGTACTATGGTTTGGAAAATAAGTTTTTTTGTCCTTCTAAGTTAAAGCTCTCTTGTGTTTAAATTGAATGTGTTGGCTCTTGAATGGATTTGAATAATGCAAGTACTCAGCATTGCAAAATATTTTGTTTTTCAGTTCTGAAAACAAAGGGAGTGAAGCCATAAATTTAAAGAGCAGCCAAAAGGAAAGCACAACTCTGCCTGCACTTTTGAAGGTAAGATTTTTATTGACTAATATTTATTTATTTTAGGTAAAACCTACCACCTCTGCTTGTGACTATTTGTTGAAGTTCTGATGTTGGACACATTCATGATGTGACCTGATTGTCATATTTTGGGTTAGGGTCCTCTATGCCTGGGTTAGGGTTCTCTAGGGTTCTAATATACATGCTGAAGACAGAAAAACTGTTTGTGCTTCACATTCTTAAAATAAAATTAAATACATGTGTTTACTTACATGAAAGAAGTGGGACTTCAGTGCTAATTCCACATGCAGTTAGCCAGTGAAGAAGAAAACTAATATTTTTATCAAACTATGTTTTGAGGCATTCCTCTAAAGCACCATTTCCGTATAATCTACGAATATCTAACCAGCAGGTCTTTGCTTGCCTGAAGGTCTGCTGGTTGCCAGCCAGAGCACTGTAAGATCTTCCTGCTGAAATTCGTCTGTACATCGGCTGCTCCTCACCAGTTACCCGTGTTAATCATGCTTGTCTTGTCCTGTAAGCCTTGTACTGCAAGAAAAGGACATGTTCCTCTGTGATCAGGCCTTTCTCCTGTGGCAGTAGGCACACCTCTAAAGTTGTGCTTAGATTTAGCCAAATATCATAAGTAGTTATGTACAGGACAGGTGATAACAGCTCTCTTTGCTGCTGTCACATCTTGCCCTGCACGGAGCTGTTGTAGTGACCCAGTCACTAAGCAATTTTGCTTGAATTTTTGTTCCTTTTCTAAGTTGTTTTAGTTCAGTGCAGATCATATGGTGGCTGTTTCCCCAAAAGGATCTTGGCTACTCTGCCATGTTTATTTGTAGGCTTCTTAACACACTGAATCTGAGATTTCTATCCCATGTTGCATTTATTGAACACTGATGGTGTATGGAGAAGGAAGTGCTCATCTTCTGTAGGGCCCACAGTCCCTGTGTAGTTGCATCCTTAGTATCTAGGGACCATTTGTTTGGGCTTCACCAAAGTTGGAGACATTGCAGTTGCCTCTACAGAGACCCCAGCAGGATTATTTGCTCAATAAAATTCCATTTTGACTGTGGTTTGTCTACAGAAGGGTGGAAAACGGTGTTTGTTCAGAAGCCCTGTGATTTAAGCCAACTCTGTCAGTTCAGAGCTCCTGGAAAATGCCACTGCATGCCTTCCTATTACCATAAATCATTGATTTTATGCCTTGGAATGCAGGCAGAAAGGCTTGTGATAAACCAGAGAAGATTATATCCACTATAGCAGAAGAAAATTTTCTCAGTTTTAAAACTCATTTTTCTGTGTCAGATCAGACAGAACTTCCAAACCAGATTTTCCTTTGGAGGAGGGTTTGGACTGAGGAAGGGGAAGCATTTAGCATACGTGCACAAGACTTCAACACTAGGAATTGCTTAGAAGGAAGTATGAATAGGGATAGGTCTCAAGGAAGAAGCAGGATGTGTAGGTGGAACAAAGCAAGCAAAGCAAGTTTAAGTTACCTAAGAGTAATTCTTTCTTGCCAAAAACTAAATCTCATTAATTTTTTTAATTTACAAAAGCCACAATTCAAAATCTTCCCCACTGAATCTAAATTTGTTTCAGCAAAGTCTTTTACTCAGAACTTGTGTTTTTATAATACTGTACTAAAGGTTGGTGCCAAAATTAGTGCTGTAAAGTTTTGTTCCAAATATCTGGTCTCCTCTTTGTCTTGCCATAACTTTTTATTTAATTATATTGTTTTAGACCTGTGTTTGAAAGGCTAAAACCATGACATTCTCTTTGAAATAATACCTGGTGTTTATATAGGCTTTAGGAAGAAGGTGTGGTTTTACATGTTACTAGAATGTGCTGGCTCTTCAGCTGTACTGAGAGCTTCCTGTCTAACTTTCCTCCTTCTTTAGCTGATCAAAAACCTAGTGATACACTTGAACAGTTTCATATGCATAGTAGTGAGTACTTTTAGCAACCTAATTTTTACCTTGTGTGCACAGATAGTAAAAACTTATTCAGAGGAGGTGGAGAAACTATTTGTTTTCTGTTACTCCCTCCCACCACATTTTCTGAGGAAAATATTTTTCTGTTTTTTCCTCTCACTGCTGTCTCCAATAAACACTTGAAATTTGGTAACACCACATTGGCCAAAATAAGCTGTCTTCTGCAAAGATCACCAACCAGGCTGCAGCTGAGCACTTGGAGAGAACTAAGATTGTCTTAATTGTGTTCTTGGGATAATTTTAAGAGTCTTTTTCAGCCTAAATGATTCTATGAAAAGTATGATCTGTGTTATTAAAAGATGCTTCAAGTTTTTTCATCCAGTCATCAAGGTTACTATGGGCTGACAAAAAAAAATGTTGTTCTGTAAAGTGTAGTTTGTGAAGAATGTCTAAATCTGTCCATGGCTCAGTTTTGTGCAGGTTTCCAAGCATGCCCATATCTCTGAGCTGTGCTTCTACCTCAGCATTTCAGGTGGATGGTGACTAAAAGTGAAACCATGTTGTGTCTGTGTTATCTGTCACCAAGTTAATGAGCCATCATATTTCTGATAGACTTCCATGCTGCGATTTTGTATATTCATTGGCCATCTCAGCAGGAGGCCAGGGGCAAAATAGCAGAGGAGCTGCAAGTCTCTGATTTAGCAGCAAAGGTCGAATGTCTAAATTATAACTGACTGGGTGAGCAGAGCTGGGAACTGTGCCGAGCTATGGTAGCTCTTGGATCCTTTTGAGCACTTTAGACACCACTTCTGTACTTTACCCCTGTTATTTTTTCCCTACAATGAAATATTTAGCTCATAAGGGGAGGAAAAGATATTTTAATCTGCACCTTTTGAAAATATTAAGCCTTATTTTTCTGTGCACCAGGGGGACTTTATCAGTCATCACTTGATCGCTTTCAAGAAAATATTACTGAAATGTGTTTGCTGTGTCTGTTAATTGATTGCAGAAAGAACACCACTCCCTCCCAATATTTATTTACAGATTTTGTTTTGGTGCTGTTTCTTTGAATTAGGGCTGTAAAGGGTGTCCTTTCTGAGTAAACGCTCCATTTGAGCGACGTGATTGTTGAACAGATGGTTGTGTGGATGTAAACAGTTCCTGAACTTCATGTTTAGTGTACTAAGTATCTGCACTACATTGTGTCCAGTACACGTTAGTATATCATTAACCTCACTTTTAGGGCTACAGGGACTTTGTTTTCAAAGGGAATATTGCAACAGTGTGTTTCATGGTCCCCAGATATTCTTCCTGTAGCAGCGTGCATGGAGGAAATAGCATGTTCTTCCATAACCCATTAGGAAGGTATTCTTGAGCATCTCTGCATAGGAACCACCATGTGGGCAGTGTCAGGCAAACCCAAAAATTCCAAACAGTAAGTGCAAATTTGATATACCAAATGTATAATTTAGATTTTAGTATTGCAGTAGCACCGAATATTCTATCATTTGGCCCATGGGCTCAAGCCTGAATTAACTTGAGACAGTCTCAACCTTCACAGAAAACTCAGGCAGAAAGTACAGCAGAGATTATCAAGTCTGCTCCTGTGCCCCAAGGTAAGATCTCTGTATCTATGTCATACCTGATAAAAGTTTGTCTGACTTGTTCTCAAAGACCTCCAGGGATGGAGATCTCTTAAGATCTCTGCAACCTCACCAGACAACTGTTCTACCAATTTCATAGACCTTATAATTAAAAAGCCTTTTTCTTAACATGCCATCTAAAGCTTCTGTGCTGCAAATTAAACCTGTAGCTAATTGTCCTCTGACAAGTGCTCCTGTACACTGTAAGCATGGAGAAGAGCATGGCTCTGCTTTCTCACATGAATTTCATTTCAAGGTGACATAAAGATGGCTGTATTTAAGCAGTAGACATGGTATTAAATTTTGATGGCAAAGACTGCAATTATGTGATAAGATGGAGCCAGGTTCTTTTTGGAGTTGCAACGGGTACAAGTTGGAACATGGGAAATTCCAGTCACCTATGAGACTTTTTTTTTCTGTTTACTGTAAGAATGGTCAGGTATTGGAACAGTTTGCCCAAGCGAGTTGCAGAATCTTTGTGCTTGGAAATACTCAAAGCAAATCTGGATGAACCAGAGCAGCTTTGTGCAGGAGCACAGACTGCATGACCTCCCCAGCCACATTCCTTTCAGCCTAATTTGTGCTGTAATTCTCTGTCACAAAATTTTTCCTCCAATGTGCCAATTTACAGAAGGTTTTTTTTTAAAGTCCCATGAACTTGCTGAATATTGGTATCTGTTCTTACTGAATGCCCCTTATTCTGACTGTAGTTTTAAGTTTTACAAAAAAGTTCGAAATCAAAATTAAACCTAGAGACTGAGTTAACTACATACTTTTTTCCATATAGCATGGGGTGAGGATTTATATTGTCATGGTTTTATTTCATATTGATCTTATTTCAGGAACCTCATCACTTTAAATTTCATCACTAATTATCTAAGTAATGTCTGCTTGGCCTGTCTGTGAATTCCTGCTGAATTCCTGACCTAATAATTAGAAATCAGAGAGTGGGATTCTTTGTCTTTTGGGAGTCAAGGGAGATGGACTACTGCTGTCAACCATGAATTTTTGAAAAACCTGAGGGTTACTTTTAAAAACTGTTGCTGTTGCTGTCCACAGCAAGAAATGAACAATAAAACAAAAATGGTTTTGGAGTTTGTATAGTCAAGACTTCTCGTGTGAAAGCTGAAAGCAGATCTTTCTCTCTTCAGTTACACTGTAGACTTTTGTTGGAATGGAATTTTATAGCTGAATACCTGGCACCTCCTGGTTGTTTCCCAGGACACTTTAATTGGTGGTGTTAACAGCTGTATGTGTTGAGGAAGATATTTCAAGCTCATCCCATCTAAACTTCTGGAAAATTCCATGGTCATACTGAAGATTTTTAGAGAGAATGATCCTGAAACATGCTTCCCTCTCTATTGCTTTAGTTCTTCAAAGAAGGGATTACGAGCAGGGAACTTTGTTTCAGGATGGGTGGGGAAAAAAAGGCTTAAACCTTGGTCTGTTTGGCTCAGAAAACCAGCAGACAGATGAGAAGCAGAAGTGTGACGCCAGATGCTATAATCTGCCAATAGAACATAAGTGTAGGTGGAAAGTCACACTGTTTCATTCTATTCCAAGTACACTGTCTCCTTCTCCATTGAAAAGGTAAATTTCACCTTTTCCCCCCCCACAAACTTCAAGAAATTGTCAAATAAAAAAAAACCCAGAAATCGTTTCATGTTTGTGAGAATATATTCACTAAAAGGCAATGAAAGTGTGGTACTGGAAGACTTTGGGGGAAAGAACAGGAATAAGACAATTTAATTCTGTTCTCTCTGGCTCCACAGTAGACCTTGTAGTAATAAGCTGATGGTTGCATACTCAGAAGTGAGTACCAATTTTTAATCTTTGATCAGAGCTTTACAATAATTTAATGAGAAAATTCAGACGGGAAAATTTTTGAGCAGCTCTGCAAATGGTGTGAAGAGAAACTTTTAAATTAAAAAGTTAATTTTGTCCTTCTACAGACTTTCACTAAGTTTAAAATTCTCTGCAAAGGTGACCTAGCAGAAACTTTATATCAAATTGTACCTCCTTCTTCTCCACCTTTTCATTTGAAGTGTTCACCCATACCACTTTATCTGTTCTCTTGTCAGGGAATGTATCTCTGGATACTTCCTCAGATTTTAGGAGAACACTATAGAGTTTCAGAGAATGTTTCATCTGTTCTTTCCTCATCTGACAAATTAAATATACATTAATGACTCCTTACTGTTTCAGGAATTCAAATGGATAAACAAATTTTTAAAATCCCAGTGCTGAACTTTGAACAGATGTGGTTGTCTTTCCAAATGTTAAATAGTCATTGACTTTAAATAGGTTTATTTTTAAAAATGCAAAACTAATACAGTTTAACTAAAAGTCTCTTCCTGTTGTTTAACTTTTACTCCTGATTATGAAGATGTCAAGATTTCATTAGTTTCCCAGTTACTCTTGTCTTCTGGTGTTGCCATGACCTGATTTTTTTCATGTCAAACCAAGCAGAGAAAGGAGGATGTGGAAGGAAAACTTCACAGTATTAAAAAGCTAAAATATTCAGGTTAATTGGGTATTTGTAGAGTTCCCCTTTAACTTAAATTCCCCCAAGCCCCCAACTCATTCTTTGTTTATTTTGGGGTTTTTTTTTGCTTTTCCTCATTAGTTAAAAGGTACTTTTTAGTAAAAATGGTGGGCCTCCCTTACATCTTCTACACCACCACTCTAATAACTGGCTTAAATAGGAAAAACCCACTTTAACCATGTGGTTTTTAAATCCATTTGTGTCGTGAACACTAACAACAGTGGACTTCTAGTGGTTCTTATTGTGTATTTCACTGTCTGATAGTACTTTTGCCTGATTTTTTTTGGTTTCTAGTTTCCTTTGACAAGTCTTGTTTCTAATCTATGTCTCACTATGTCTAATAGTTTTTCATTAGGTTTCCATTTGTTTTGCCTCCTGTTGGTTGCAAAAGCCTAAAAGATTTTCCCCACAGTACTTGAAAAAACAAAAGCTTATTTCACATGTGTGTTTAAGGCACCTCAGTGTGTCCCACTCACTGCAAGTGGGAGATTACACCAAACATGCTTTAACCCCCCGGAGAAAAGAAATCTGCTGAAAAACCTGCATTAGTGATTCACTGTGGGGATGAACTCGCCTGCCACCAACCCCAGCTTTATCACTGTGGATTTCGCTTAGCAGACAAAACTTACGTACCCTGTCAGTGTTCAGATTGAATGAGATGCTCATAATTGTTAAATGAAATGCAGCCATCTCAGTTATGCTTAAAGGTCAAAGCTAAAGCTAGGAACAAGATTAATTTTCCTGTACTATAGGTGGCAATACCTAAATGTGCTACTTTGTGCACCCAACACTTCAGCCTGAAGCTGTTAAATGATTTCTAAATGCCAGCAAACGGAAATTGAGGACTGGTGCTGTGGCCACTTCTCAGATGAGTAAATCAGGATGTTGGGATTAAATGACTTGTTGAAAGTCCCTGGGGTGAATTAGTGATGATCCTGAATTTCTGATGGCAGGCCATCTTCTGTCACAAGTACAGGAGAGATGAGGTGGTAGAAGTGTATCTGTGCAGGAGGCAGAGCGTTCTCCAGCAGCAGCTCCCAGCGCAGCAGCACAGGCGGCCTGAGAGGTCCCTGACCGCAGTTTCTGCTTCGTAATGAGCATTCATTCACGGGGAGGGAAATCCGAAATGTCTGGCAGTCGTGGCTGGAAGCTAATGCTTTGTTCATGGAGATCTGTGTTTTAATGCTGTTAATGTTTTCATTTCGCTCGTTAGGGCAATAAAAGAGGTTGTATTTTTGGCAGACGGACGTAGCCCTTGCTGACTGAGAACCTCTGGCAATTCAAACTTCAGCCACCCGGCTGCTGAGAAAAGGTGGTTCCAAGGGTGGCTGTTCCCTGCTGGTGCAGGAGGTGAGGAAAACCGAGGCAAACCTGGCAAAGCAATCCCTCCTCAGGGTGCTGTTGTGCCACCTCGGGGGATTGTTCACACTGGTGGCGAGCCCTGAGCCTGCCTGCCAAGGTGCAATTAGGCCGAGGGCGTATGTCTGTGCTGCAGCCAGGAGTGGATTACAGCCTGGAACACACACCTCGGCTGCCATGAATAAATTAGCTGAGATAAGAATCCTGCCTGAGACATGGCACCGTGGGCTTGTCTCCCGAGTCCCAGCTGCCAGGCTTGTGCGCAGCAAAGTGGGAGCGCAGTGGCCAGACACAGCGTCACTTACCACTGCAGTCTCCCCAGTCACCTGATTGAAGGCATAATCTTGTTTCACACTGCCAGGCTTCCCCTCTGCACCAGCCTCGTTGCATGTGAGGGCACAGACCCGTAGGATAATTCAGGTTGAAGGGACCCCAGAATGTCATCCAGTCCAACCTTAGTTCAGCTACGAGGTCAGGCCAGGTTACCCAGGGCTCGCCCAGTGAAACTTGGAGGAACGAGTTGCCAAAGGACTAAAAGCTAATTAAAGCTTCATGAAGCATGTCACAAGGAGGAAAGCTCACAGAGAGTGGGAACAGGGAGGCAAGGGGAAGGCGGATGACAGTTCATTACAAGAGGAGCAGAAAGACAACACTACAGCAGAAAAATTTTTTTCCTTGCCTGAGCAAGGATCTCAAAGGGGATTTGGCAGGTAGGTTTCCATCCAGAAACCACTGTTTGCTTGGTAAGCCCAAGAAACTATTCAGACTGCTCTGACACTGCAAGAGGACTTTTAAAATTTGTTCTTCTTTGACGACATGAGTGTAGCCAAAACAAGTCACTGGTATTCCTTCAGTGTTGTGAATATCAAAGTGCTCAAGCTTAATTGTGACACAGAATCAAATGCTCTGTCAAGGTCAACTAAAGGCCCCGAGTGCTGAAAAATGATGCGACGTACCAGGGAAAGGATTACTTTATGTATACCCTATGCCCTTGCCTTTTTTTTTTTCTGAGTGTTTCCTGGGGGCTTCTGTCAGAGACAGACTGGGAGAGCAGCATGGGGAATGATAAGTGGAAGTTTCTGTGATACTGGCTCGTGGAATTGCCACCGTACTGCATGTTCATCAGGCACTTGTGCCTGAAGGCTCCTGCTGTGCTGGAGGCTTACTGGCTTTAGTAAAGTAAAATCATGTGCTTTCGTCTCAGTAATTTGAATATGGCAGCATCTTAAAATACAAACTTCAAAATCTGCAGCAGGAACAGTGCTGTTTGTATAATGCCTAAACAGTGCTTCAGACTTTGAATTGAGATTTTGTGTGCAAATGATAAAATACCAATAGCTCAAGCTGTCTGTTATGGCAAAGTGGAGCAGGAGGGAGAATATATGGAGAGTAGGATTGATTATATTGAAGAGAAGAAAGAAGGATTTGCATAGTTTCTGTGTTAGGACTTAATACCCACATATATCTTCAAATAAGCACAGTGTGAATGTTCTCTGTGGCTTTTTTTCATGCAAGACGCTATTTATGGTTAAAGGTATGGAAGGACCCTTTCATATTAAAACTTCCTGTTCTTTTGATTTACCAAAAGTTAAGTAAAGAAAGGAAGATTAAAGAGGAAGGAACGTCTAAATAGATTGCTGTTTCTGGAAGCAGAGACTACAAAACAGCTTTTCAAGCAGGGCATAAATTATGCTCACAAATAAGCAGCACAGTCTTTACAAGCGTTATGTCTCAGAGCTGCTTGGAGAAGACTTTCACATGTAGAGATTTAACTATATTTGAAGTCTCAGTTCCTAATAGGAAAAAAAAAACCTCCACTACTTCCTGAATACAAATGGTTTAAAAAAATGGGCAGAACCCTACCAAACAAAACAACAACAGAGAAAAACACCTTTAGTACTAAACTGTTGTCAAATTTTTAATGTAACAATTTCTTTTATAGTTGTTAACTTCATAGGTATTTTAATAGTTAATATAAATGTTTATAGCTTAAAAGGGTTATATGTGCAGAGAAAACAATAAGATTTGTGTGCATTTCCTGCACTGAAATACTCTTTTAGATGAGACAAATCTGAGTGAATGGTACAAATCACAAAACTACTCAGAAATGCCCTCCTTTACTTAAAGTTGAATTAAAAGCTGGTATTGAAGAATGCTGAGGTGTTAGTCAAAGTGAAGGGAGAAATTATGACAGTAGAACTTTGAAGCTGACATGGTGAATCATTCACTTATCAAAATTTGGAAATCGTTTTGTTTTCTTGCTTCTCTTTTGTATTTCCTTATGCAGAGTACTCAGTTCCTGTGAGATAAAGTTAATTATTCAAGAGATTCATTGCAGGCTCGTGTGTTACTTGTCTAATACTGAAGCCAGCAGCAGCCAGAGCTGTGGCACATCTGCAAAGCTGCACTTTTGGCATCTTCATTTCCGGGATGGTTTTGGGTAGAGTTGACTTGTAAAGTGGTAAATCTCTGATACCCAGGGGTGACTGCATCCCTTTGTGATGCATCAGCTGTTGATCAGTGCAGTATGTGAGGGAACAGGTGGGGTTTGTCACAGGTGGGATGAAAAAAGGCCAGAATTTGACTTGGCCCTCTTTTAGAAGTTTACTTAGAAGTTCAGTGTGGTTGTACAAGTATCCTGCCTGTACAAAGAAACTTGAGGTTGTGTGGATTTCTCAAGGACAAATTAGTGCTGTTCAATTTCTATCCTCACATAAACAATTCCATTTTCATCACATGCATCTTTTAATATTAAATGACATCTGCTCTGTATTTAAAAGGTGAAAAAGCATTGCATGAAGTTCAAAGACCACTGCTCCAATATCACTAAATATATCTTGGAAGTTCTTAAGAAATTGCTGTTCCCCAAGGATGAAGCTGAGTTCATTAAAACACTTTTTTCATCATAAACATGATCCTAGATGGCCTCCTAACAAATAAGCTTGCTGGTTTATTTAAGATTACTTCAAGTGGAAATAGGATTGGTCACCTAGTGGAAATAGTAGCTTTCTGTGTAGATTGGATGAGTAGGTGTTGCCCAATTTGAAACAATTACTCTTATCCAAATGTATTGTTGACACAACTATAATTTGCATAGGACTTTTTGTTCGTGTTCTTTCCCACTCCTGTTGAGCAGGATAGATTTCATCTAAGAAAAGCTGGGATAACTTTAATCTCTTTTGACAAACTGGGTTGAATCAGGAATTGAAATTATAAGGGTTGTGCTGTAAAGTTAAAATAGGCAGTAATAGCCTATGTCACCCACTACGAAGGGTGGGGATGGGGAGGAGTTGCTTCCCAGAAAACTTCAGTCCAGGGAAAAAAACATGTGCAGATTGTGAAGCTGAAAATGTGGTTACATGTGGTGTTTGTGAAGCCTTCCAGTGAAGTTGCATCATCATTTTGGGCAGATGGTCTTGACAGAAGTAACATGAGCTTGGACAGCACTACTTGGATCTGTGAGAGGAGGTGACACGGAGGAAATTCAAGGGCATAAATTGGTGAGGAAGAGAGCTTGCCTTGCCTCTGGGTGTAGATGCTCAGCTGAGTTGAGGGAAGACATGAACGTGTGGTGTGAATGAGGTGAAGCCCTGCCTTGGTGCTCCTTCACTTCAGTTCACAGATAGGGCTGATGGGCAGTTCAGAAGGTCAGGGGTGCAGGGCTGGGGCTCTCTAGGACTTTTGCTGCATGGAAAACCAGGCAATTTGAGTGCTGGAGACTGGGAGACAACAAATCCGTTTGGAAACGGAGCTGTGCAGTTGAAGGAGAGCTGGCCAAAGGGTGTGACATCAGGTTGCTAAGGATAGCAGGTAGGATTCACCTCTGGGGTGCAAGCTGAGTCTGTTTTATCCTAATTGTGTTCTTGATTCTCCTCAGTTTTTCAGAAGTGCAGAAGGCTGTGGTGTGTTTGTGTTTGGCTGTGGTGTTCTTGCCTAAATTGCAAGCTGAAAACTGTTCTCACAAGCACGTGGAGGCTTGTTTGTGAAGCTGTGCTTTCTGAGGGGATTAGTCTGAAGTGTGAAATAACTGCTCCTTGCTTCTTCCCCATGTTTTTTATGCCAGTTGAAGCAATTGTTGCCATCTGTCCTGTATTTTTTTCCACTACAACTGCTTTGGGAATTTTCTAGCCTGTGTTAGTCCTTTTTATTTTTGTAGAATAGGCACCTCTTTAATACAAAAAGAGAAGACAGCAAGCAGTGGACTTTAACGTCTTTAAGTGACAGATCTTCTGAAAGGAATACAATGCATAGGCACAAATTAAAATCAAGGAATTTGGGAATGTGTGAAAATGACAAAAAACATATTTATGTGCTTTTTGTATTTATCTTAGGCTTGTCAAAATGAAGAGAAGAACCATTCCACAGAAGAACTTAGCAAGTCTGAAATCCAGGAGGAACTGAAAAAGGCTAATAGTCTTCCTAGTTTGACTCCTGGAATCAAAACAGCGGATAAAGACAAGCAACCCCGAGAAGGCTTTTTTCATTTCCTTGGAAGCTTATTTCATATTGCAACAAAATCTTCTTTGGTAGAATCTAAACCCTCTACCTTCCAAGATGAACCCAACAGATGTGAAAAGGATTTACAGAGCACAAACACCCTTCCAAAGGACATGCAGCCAAAGCATCCAAAAATTGAAGAGCCTACAGCCAGAAAAAAAGAGGATTCTGTAAATAAAGATGATGCCATCTTAAATAATACTGGGAAAGATCTCACACGGGATCTTCAAGGAGGCCGGAAGCAATCCTCAGATACAGAAAAGTAAGTTTCATAGTTTATTATTAAATATGTTGATGTTTGTGTGTGTGTGTATGCACAGAACTGTGCTGACCAAGTTCTGCTGAGTGTATGACAAATGTCTGTCAAATCTAAGGGTGGTTGGAGTGTCCCTGGCTTGACTTGTGCCAAACTCCATGAGCAACTGTCCTAAATAAATGAGGAGGGGAGAAGTAAACTGCAACAAAATATAACTTTAAAGAAGTTGTTTAGAAATGTCCTGACTAAATGTGACATTTACAAAATGTTAAGAAAAGTGTAAAGAGCTTATTTCCATCCATATTATGTCCTATATAAAGGCTTGAATGTTTGTCCTTTTTGTATCTCAGCAGCTCAATAATTTTATTTCTGCAAGTAAGGTTTTCTCACTTTTAAATTCTTTTTCTAGTTTATTTGACTGGATGATTTCTGCTTATGTGATTTTTTTTTACCCTAGTCTTTGGAGTTTTCCTGTGATGTAAAGAAGGTTATGTAAAGCACTCAATTTCAATTAGCCCAAATATGGAGCATTCTTTATAGTCCTGTAATATTTTTTTAATTTTTTTTTTTTTAAGTGGTGGCAAGGGCACCATTGTGTGTTTGAGAGTAGGAGAGTTAAAGCACTGACTGTGGTCAACAGTGTATATTGCAAAACTTTTTCTGACTGTCATAAACATAGGTATTGGTTTTCCAAAAATATTTGTCGCTGTAATGTTGAAAATTTGGCTACATGTGGCTCAGCACAGCATAGGTTTGGAGTTAGGTGTGAATGTATGCCTGTGGTACCTGTCCAGTTTTTGACAGGTGTGTAGAACATGGACTTGTTTGTGGGCAGTGGATCTGCAAGTGATGATTACTCAGGCTTTCTATAAGGCCCAGAGTATTTATTTCAAATTTAAGCAGAAAGCAGTGATTTGGGTTAACCAATTAGTCTCTATCACAGTGCTCCTGCTTGCATTGGAGAATGGGAGGATGGACTGAGAAGAAACACCTTTTTTTCTTTTAATTTTTTTAAATTAATGTGAGTTGTGCTCAGTCTATTTATTGGTGCCATGTGAAGTGTTTCATCTCCATGTAGGAGGTCAGAGACACCCAAAACAGCTGCTTATTGAATTCCACTTCCAGGCTGGGGATGTCTCCAGCACTCTGCCCTTACCTATTATTCGGCAGAGTAATGATTTGAAGGTTTATGTTATAAATGCAGTGGCTTGTCAGATTATGAATAGGTAGTGTGATACTTATTTAGGTGAAGTTAAAATTGTATTTCTACCTCCAAAATACGGTAATTAATAGTAATAATGGTTGTCTTCCTGTGAACACTGGTTTGGTCTGTGACGTGGTCGACTGGTTTTTATCGCAGATTCTTATCGTGGTATCACACATCTGACTGTGCTTTTTCCAAACTGCAGCTCAGCACCACCACTGCTTTGATCAGTGCAGGAGAAAAGTTCTCCTCCCCTTAGCTGTGCTCTGGAGAGGCCCTGGAGCGTGGTGTTATTCGGTCTAGTTCCTGAGCAAACTGTATTCCCTAAAACCTGTTGGACAAGCTGGGTTGCTGCATCAGTCTCTTGCTGCTCTTTGCTGTTTCTGTAGTATATCTTTCACTTTGTATGCACAATTTACAGGGTAAGATGGATCTCATTCCCCTTTTTCTTTTTGTGAATTCTTCATAAAAACGTAGATTAATAAGGTAAGGCATTAATAAAAGTTAGCAGAGTTTGGAAAGCATGGGTGTTAACTCACTGAAGTGACCTCTTTGCTCTG
Organism: Daphoenositta chrysoptera; assembly: GCA_013397915.1. Classification (NCBI taxonomy): domain Eukaryota; kingdom Metazoa; phylum Chordata; class Aves; order Passeriformes; genus Daphoenositta; species Daphoenositta chrysoptera. The sequence continues at coordinate 63,782 of VZRO01003929.1, read as the reverse complement.
TGCAAAAAGTTTTGAGTTATTTTTGTTTTCCTGAAGTCAAAGTTACAGTTGGATTTTTCAATTGACTATCCTTTGACATTCTCCTGTATTGTTAGATAATCTCTGGAAACCAGTGTAGATTTTTTTCAGTATAGTTCACGTGTCTCATGGCCAGACAAGCATGTAAGAATGTGTGTTGTTAGTTTGGAGGTAAGGGTGAGTTGACCTATATACAGAATGCAGTTTTTCCATAGAAAAGAACTTTTTTAAATGGAAGAAAAATCATGGGGTTTTTTTCATTGTAGCTGTTGTAAATTAAGGCAGACATTAAACCAATCTATGTCCTTTTAAGCTGATTCTCAGAAGTACAGTGTACATTCTGCTCTTTTTGGCTTGGGATAGTAAAAAGTTAGACAATCTCTGTGTAACTTTAATTATGTTTCTCTCTCTGCCTGACCACACAATGTGAACTGCTCTTCTGAAGCAATTAGTAAAGAGAAATTGGAATGACTGTGGGGATGCAGAGGCTTGCATTGTTTACCTTCCCAGAAAGTTTGAATCAAGGATAACGTTTTTTTCTTTTATGGAAGTGGTTATGCTGGATTTGTTCTCTTTTAGTTTACAAAAGTTTAAAGGATGTAGTTTATTCTTTCCAGTGCTAGCTGGGTTTTTTACTAAATATTAACTAGCTGGGATTCAGTTAGCATAGCTAAACTGTAAAAATGCTCTTGGTTGCTGCCAGTTGGCTAAAGGGTCTTGTTGGAAGTGGGTGCTACAAGCACATGAGGAATGATGGGGAGAAGGGGTAAAGACGTAGCACAAAGCATCAGGAAGGTGTGGAAACCACGAGGAGCAAAGATGGTGTGAACCTAGAAGTGACTGAGTACTAAAAGTCATATGAGATGTGCTAGTGAGCCATATAAAGCCTAAGGTATTGATTCCATTGATTGTTGCAGTAAACTGCAATTTTAGCATTTCATGTAGAGGCAGGATGTAGCAGAGGGCTTTACAAATCCTTGTGACCACTGCATTATTAATCTTACAGCAGTTTCCTTCGTCCCGAGGAAGATGTAAATGAATTTGTTAATTCTAAACTACAGTGAAATACTGTGTTAGGGACTCTGTGGTTAGCGAGGAGGTTGCAATGATAAGTGGAAGAGGGATGAGTTATTAGATTGCATAATCCCCATTAGAGTTGTTTAAAAAAGAAAGCCTAAACCAAACAACCTTTCAGATTTTAAAAACCTACCAAATGGTCTCAGAGGCCCCTACTCAGAAAAGCTCATCTTCCTCATATCCTTAAAGCAATATTTTGTGAAATACAAGGATATCAGAGTGCTCTGACCTGTAAACTGAAGTTAATTTTGCCCTCTGTGGGAGGTCTGGCACTTGGTAAAGACTCAAGTTTCCTTGAGCCAAGGAAAGTGGAATTCATGAGCTCGGTCTGTGGAGTACATGTTTGTGAGGGACAGAATGTGTAGGTCACATTATTCCTCCATGGCCCTGGCTGGTTGGCTCAGAAGTAATTTATACCTCAAAGGCTTTTGCTCCTTTAATCCCAACAGTGGCAAGTGGTAAAGGAGGAGCACAGAAGACAAAACTGTGATAAATTTGGCAAAGTCTCTAGAAGACAATTACTGTGGACAGTAATTGCAGCACAGAAGATGAGTGAGGAGAGTTGGGCTAAGTCTGCAGCTACTGCATCCCTCAGTCTTCCATTTCTCTGGGATGGTTAAAGGTTTCTTTGCCTTGGAGAAGCAAAGTGAAGTGGACCAAGTAACTGCAAAGTAGGGTGTTTGCTACTTAGTGTAGAAAAACCTCTTACTTAGGTAAGATGGCAGCTTCTGGGTAGAAGAGTCCCCCATGGCAGACTGGTAGGTATAAAAGTGAAAACTTCATGTTTAGTCTTGGCTTTTGCACTCCTTAATGATGTTAAAAGCCAACCTTTAACTGATGAAATAAGCCCTGAAAATCAAACCATAGAACAGTGGGGGTGCACTTCACCTCATTTCCCATTGCTGAAAGTCTGCATGAAAGAGATGATGATTTCATGAAGTAGGTGACAAATATAAAACACAGATTTGCCCCATTATCTTTCTCTTCTATAGTGTAAAATTCATTCACTCACACATACATTGCCTGTCACTAAAAAGCAGTGATTTGGCTTCAAAATCGAGAATGCACTTCCTGCAGTGGGTACCTGCCATCTTCTCAAGAATCCCATGGTAATGGGTAGTACCTTGTGCAGGTGACTGAGGACAAGACTTTGACAGATGTTTTCCTTTCCCCCTGACCCAAAGACTGATGACCCAGATCTGTTCTATTGACTGCTTGCCATTTGTCCATCTTCCAGTAGATTTTTTTTTTTTTTAAATATCCAGTAACAATAAGTGGATGTTGCAAATAGTGGTGTGCAGAACAATAGTGCTTGTGAAACTGCACAGCTTGTTCTGGAGTTCAGCAAGGAGGAACCTTAGTGCATTGCTGAATGTGGCTGAAGAGGCAAAAATCAAAATTGTACCTACTCTGAAAGTTTTGATGAAATAATCCTGGTTAAGACATTAATACCCCAGTTCAACAAAGTGTTTTAAGATCCTGTCGTTTTCCTTCTGTTATGAACCTTGTAGATTTGGATGTGAGAAAGAACTCTGAACCCCACAACTGCAAGGATTTTCCAACTGTAGGTAGAAAAGAGGGAGGCGGTGATTTCAAAAGCAGATGCTCAAAATATATGTTTACATTTCACACCTTGCTAAGAGCCAGGTACTAGGAATAATTTAGTGAGAGCATTGCAGCCAATGTCATTCAGGAGGGAGGTAGCCCTAAGGAGAAAGAAATTTCAGTCCATTTACAGTTCTACTGTGTTATACATAATTGGGTTCTGTGAGGGATTTTTTTTTAATTAATTATTTTTAAGTCTAATAAGCCTGTTGCTATACATCTAATTGATGTATATTAGCATTAGCAATTAGTATTTCCCACCTTGGTACTGTCAGCAAATCCTGCTCTTTTATTTTGCTCTGATAGAAATACATCTGATAAAATCCTTCAGGTTTACATAATTCTGGTTAATAAGTTTGTTTCAGAGCTTGTAATTCTCCTTTGTGTTGCTTGTCAGAGGCAGGCTTGAGGTGATAACAAAACACAGCCCTTAATTTGTCTGATGGATTGTTGTGTAGTGTGGTTTTGATTTCAGCCAGTAGCAGCACATTCATCTTTCCCTATAGATGCCTTTGGCAGAAAATCAAGAGTAAATGAACGGAAATTAATTACTTAATTCCAAGCAGTAGTCTCATCAGGTAATTCTCGAGAAGTAGTGTAGGGGAGTGGGGAAGCTACTGCTCCTGCATTTGTTGGTGTTGATTTGTTGATCTTTTGATGGATTTCTGGCCATGGAAGTGCAGTGTTGTTCAATTGCTGGTGCTCAGGTGGACAGGGAGTCACTGCCAAGAGTGACCTGCTGCCACTTAAGAGGGGCATAAACTATATGGGCAGCTCTGGGTCAGCTGAAGACCACCCAAAATGAGAAGGCTGTCCCAGGGAAGGAGCAGGATCATCCTGCCCCTGATTCCCTGGGTGAACTGTGGAAGGTGGTCACTCTCAGGACCGTGCTGAAGGAGAAATGCAGACCCCAAAGCATTTCTCTACCTGCCAGAGAGGGGTGCCTACCCAGAGATGGGATGTGATCCAAAGGCCAAAGCAAAGATTTTTGTGTTTCTGAAGAACTAAATTTTATATTTTAAGAGTAATTCTTAACAGATGCGTGGTGCAAAATTGAGCTAAATAGATTAAGTCAAAACTTATTTCACTGTTATTGTTTTCTCCACTGAATTTTTTTTTTTAGTAGGGTTGTTCAGCTGTGCATTGTATTGAGCTGAGTCAAACCCTTTGCTTTCTCTGCCACACCTGAAGCTACACTCTTGGTTGAAGAGAGTAAAGGAATGCCCTGGCTTTGATTCTTCATTACATCTCAGAAGAGGCCAGGAGTGGCTTTCTTCAGGCCTAAGATGAGAAGCTAAGGGGAGACCTTACTGCTGTCCCCAGCTCTTGCACACCAGTGAGAAGCAGCACAGGCTCTGCTTGTCCCTGCTCCTTGGGAGGGGCAAGTCCTGGGCACCCGAATCCCTGAGTGTGACAGAGGAAAAGGGAGGGGCAGCAGGTGAGGACCCTTCCCACAGGTATGGGGTGGGAAGGCTGGCTGCTGCCAGGTACTGGGGAAATATGGCAAGGGAGAGCTAGGAGTGATCCCAGGCCCTTTGTGCTGCTCTTGGTCTCGCAGCCTCTGGTGTTTTGGGTCAGCCTTGATGTGTGCTCTCTTCCTTCAGACTCAATAGGTTTTCCCAGATGTGGGAGATAATCAAGAAGTACTACCCTAAAGGGCAAGGGGAAGGAAAAACATTCTTTCCAAGGTCACAGAGACTGTGTTTGCTTTTATTAAAATTGTCATTGACTCTTAATTGCCCTTATGGAACATTTGCTTTGAAATTTCCTGCAGAATCAACTGTGTGTAAATCACTTTGTTCAACCAAACTTTTGACCTTTTCAAACATACATTGTGACGTCCCAGGACATTAAGTATTTCAGACTGCAGATTTAAATCATGGAGTTATCCCCTCTGGCTAAAAAATTGTTTTCTTTCATCTAAGTTCTATATGGCAACTATTCAGTTAGCCCACAGTGTCTTTTTTCTAGCAAATCTTTCATTTTTCCCATTTATGAATAGCATAGAAACCAGCTGGCTGGCTAAGTTGGATTCCACCAGAAGGTTTTTCAAAGTGACTTTAAGACTAGTTGTTTCTAGATAAGTACCTTAAAACATTTTTTTAAAAAGTTGTCAGTTAAGTATACAGTGGAATAAAAGCTAAGTGGAAAAAAATTAAAATAACAGTGTATTTTTAAGATGGTCAGAGAGGGGTAGACAGGAACCACAAAACTCATGCTGATGTAGATCAGTGGTTTTCAGCCTGTAGCCTGCAGATCTCTCTGGCATCTCCCTCTGTGGGGTCATTGAGAAGAGATTGGGGAAATCAGGCATGGATATGCTAGTAAAAGCAGGAGGCTGCTGGGCTGGGGAGAAGATATCTGGAAGAGTGAGATATGGGGGGAAAATTGGCATGCTGTGGTTTGGGAGAGGCAGGTGTTGGATGCTGTAGAAGCAGGCTGGGCAGCAGTGCCCTGCTGTGCAAATGGGCTGTGCTGCTGGGGGCCTGAGATGCTCTGTCAAGCTCTGTGGTCTTCCTGCACCTTTTGGAAAATGCGTGGGGCTGTCTGCTTTCTGTGTTATTGAAAGGTACAGGTAGGGTTGGAGGGATTGCCATCTCGATGGCCTACTCTTGAAAAAATGCAAACAACGTGTTCTTCACGGGTGCCCTGGAATGAGGCATTCGAGGCAGCAGGTTTGCTCCTGCTTCAGGCCTTCCAAACCAGCAATGCTGTTTTATAACCACTGCCACTTGGGCAAGTTACACAAGATGTCTGTCATAGAAGATGTCAGAACATTTTCCCCTCTGCTCCTTGAGTTAGTCCCCCTTTAACTTTTTATATCTTTTTCACAATAGAAGAAATATCTACAAGCACTACTTTTGACAAATTTAACGTAACTCATGTTGACATCCTCTCTTGTTGCTGTCAAAGTCTTTTGTGAAACTGATTTAAGGCTTTATAGGGAATTGAATAGCTTCCTGTGAGGACAGGAAAGAAGGAATCTCCTACTATTTGAAATATGTGACAGAATGCACACTGGGTTCTTTGTATAATCAGGCTTTCATCTGCATCCTCACATGAGCTGAAAAAAAATTTTGCAAAGGCTTTTTAAGGTAAGTTCTGAACTGACATATTCTTTTGGTGATCAGAAATGAAACAAGTCTCTAGCGACACTTTCAGAAGATTTTTTTGTGCCACAGCCTGCTTCTAAATTTGTTTCATAAGACTTACAGCTGAGTTGCTGGTGCTGCACAGGAACATGGGTTTTCATTTTTTAAATGTCTTCTTGTTGCATGGGAGCATTCAGAATGAATATGCTTCCAAAAGGAAATGCATTAGGACTAAAAGGTCTGCTGGCAAATTTTTTTATAATATGCTGAGCATCAAATTCTTTACCAAAGGTCAGAGATCCTGAAGTTGCCTTGTTTGTGGAGGAAAGGTTGGTTCTGGTTGAAAACAGAGTTCACTGACAAAAGTGTTGGTAGAGTGAAGCCTGCAGGAGAGCAGAGCTGTGGGTTGGGAGACACTGGTGCACAGGCTGAGGCTCCACAGCTGAAGCAGGGCTGGAGCCAGTGCTCCTCAGGATTGGGTTTGTGCACAATTCTCCAAAGGGCAAATTGCTTGGAGTCTTGCTCAGACTCCAGATTGATCAATTGAAGCGTAAAATTCTCTCAGAAGACAGAGAGCAAAAAGAATTGGGAGAAATTATAAAGGTCGCCACATAGGCAAAAAAGAAGCTTTTGAGTACATTTTTTTGTCTGACCATCTGTAATGAATAGTGATTTGGGGGGATTTGTGGCTCCAATCAGTGTAGATATGGAACCCAATCATGCTGGGTCCTCCTTGGCATCCCTTATGTAAAATTTTCCTGTTCATCCCATATCTGGATGCTTTGGGTTTCAGAACTGCTGAGTTCATATGAAAAAATTTGAAGGCAAAGTTGGGAATGGTAGACAAATGGAAAGACGTGTCCCAGGTTTCTTCTGGAGCACTGGTTCTCACCACATATTTATGTATAAGTCTGAATTCTCCCCACTGCATATCACACAAAAATATCAACCACGGAATGAAAGACGCTCAGTAAAAGCTAATTCTTGTCAAGCTGTTTATTCAAAGTCATGCCTTGGTTTTGGTGGAAATGAGTGTTTGGCATCTTGCAATACCATTTATATGCTCACTTCAAACATGTATCATTACAGTTGATATGTTCAAGAACCCATAAAACTTTTTTCTTTTTGAGAAATGTTACCATTATGTGTTCTGCTTGTGTTTCTAAAAGAAATTCCATCTGGATTCAGGACACTTGTGGGACAGCTTTTATTTTTGAGGTTGGCCAAAGTATAGAGGAGCTGCTGGAGTTTGTAAAAGCTTAATAGTGATTATTTAAAGCAGGAAAGGTTACTCAGTAAGGTTAATTCTGAATAAGAGCATGATCAGGTCTTACATTCTTAAGACTTATTTTTAGTGTGACTATGGCTGATGCTGCACTGCAGAACCCAACAGATCCTTCCCCTCAAATTTTTAGGATCTCTGGAATTTTAGAAAATATTTTCTAATGTAGAAGAAAGTTTTCTGTGGAAAATAATGATTTTTTTTTTTCCTACCCTTTTTCCCACTGTGTTTTGGTTTTTTTTCAGTCAGAAATGTTTATGTTTCTTTGAAGGGTTGTGAATCCTCAAGTGAGCCATTTTAACAAATGGAGTGTGTGATGTTTAGCTACCACTGCTGGTATCTCTGGAAGCCAAACTGGTGCTGTAGAAGACTTAATGTAGGCACCTAATTTGGCAAGTTGGGAGATGTGCTATTTATACAGGACTTTCCTGTTTCCTCTGTGACTTAATATACTTGGCCAACAAACCCTATGTTGAGATTCTGCTGTGGCCTTCATCAGATATGACAGTGAATTTAGTATCTCCATTCAATCCCAATACAAACTCAATTTTCAAGTTCTCACAAAGTCTAAATTCCCATATTAATGTATTTTGGCATTAGCCTAAAGGTACCTGACCACATAAAACATGTATATGAATGACTGTTTATATCACTCTTTTAATGTTTATGAATATGAATGATTTCACATCTAGTTCATTTGGACTCTGTGTGCATTCTTTACTTGTGATTTTAAACAGCATTCAGTTCCCTCTACAAAATAAAAGTAATATTGAAGTAAGAATCTTGACTTCTAAAATCTTGCCAGAAAAGAGCTTCTATTTTTGGATTGGTGAATCCACTCCATTTTTATATTCTCCTCTATATTTTGAGATAGTAGATACTCAGAATCCATACAAGTGAGATTGGAAGTTACTCAATGGTACTCAAATGTTTCACTTTCCTTAGTAAATTTATTTTTTATTTCTCACTAAAATTATTTGTTCTCAACTCTAGAGTTGTAACAACTTCTCAACAAATTGAACTAATGGGAGAAGGTGCAAAGAGCTTTTAGAAGCTATGAAGCTATTTTTATATCTTGCAATGCTTTTATATTATAAATCAAAATCTTAGCCAACACTTTTTTTGTTGTTATTTTTGCCCAAGAGACTCTTCTGAAATGAGTATGACAATTTTTCAGACAGCTGAATGGCTGATTCCAGCCATTCACTGCGTTAGCAGATATAGGGCACACTTTGAAAGGGTTTCTTCTCAATTTATGTGGAGGCTGAGGCAGAAGGGAGTTTAAGTCTAGTCTGAGCATCTACTTCATCTGAAGGTGAAGAGTGGAAAAGCTGACAGTGACTGATTTTTGCAAGAATTCTTTAACAGGCAGAAAAATAGGGGGAAAAGAGAGAAGCACTTGAAAGAAAGGTGAGTATTTGTGATGTCTCCTAGTTTTAAGAAAGAAGAAAAACTGCTTCTTCACAAAATTTTTTTTGACAGGCTCTGAACTTACTCTTAGTATTATCAGAAAGAGCAGTGAAGGATCAGGATCCTAGTTCCTCTGTGGTGATTCTTTCTTTTCTTAGCTTTTGCATTCACTGTTTTTTGCTGCTAAATTTAAGACTAATAAATGGCTGGATCTACCAATTCCTTGTCACATTTCTAGTCTTCCCATTTTGGTATTCTCTCCAGCATTCCAACAGTCTTCGTTCTTACCCATTCTCCATTGAATCTCTTTCCTTACTACCCTGTGGATCAAAAAAGCATCCCCCATTATATACTTCCTTTCTTTTCCCCACGTTTTGTTTCTCCTCATCCTGTTTCTTAACAGTATATTGAGATATTGGGTTAAAGTTTAAATTTCAATTCTATATTTTAATGAGCATTAGTACAGTAAATTTTCTTCAGTTTTGATGTACAGGCCTGCTTTAGTAGGATATAACATCTTCAAAGCAGGATGGTTATTTCTTGTCACTGCAAATGTTGAGGTGACACTTGTCAATAGTAACTCCCTTGTCTGATAGAAAATAAATGATGGCAGTTGGTTATGGCAACATCTACTTTTTTGCTTATATAGTTTAAGTTGGCTTTTTTGGTAGAAGGTGGTGTCCATGTCATTTGTCACACAAACCTGTATTTAGCAAAAGGAGGAGGAAAATTATGTTGAGTGCAATCTGCAGTTCATGCTAACCTGTGGAGGAAAACAGTGGTTTACATCATCTACAGCTAGTGCTAAGCTTTGTTATCACACCAGCTATTATTGTCTGTCCTTGCTGATATTGGTGATCCTCGTTCCAGGCAGACACGTCGGAAGCCAGAAGCACCCGCAGTCACGTACGCAACGTATCGGGGTTCTGCGAGGATCCGGCAGCTCCTGAAGAATCAATCAGAAGCTGGAAAAGGAGAAAAAAGTCCTGAGAACAGAAATGCTTCAACAGTCAAAGAAAATGGAGAAGTCCAAACAACTCTGTCTGTGAAATCAGAATGCGTGATAGAAGAAAATGGAAAAGATGAGGGTACATTAAATTCTTCTGCAGTTAGAGTGGGAAGCAAACAGTCTGGTAAAGCTCAGCATTGCTCGGACAGAAGTAAACATGCAAGAACTGCAAAGGCCACAACTGCATCCACTGAATCATGTCATGAGTTAGACTTAAGAAATACACCTGCTTTAGCTGCAACAAAAGTTAAAAGGACGTATTCACTAGATTCATTGTTGCCATTTAGTAGTAGAAACAGTGGGATCCTAACCAATTCCTCTTCCCAGAGTACTCATTCCCTTAAAGTCAGTTCTGCAAACGATGTGGTTGGAAAAGAAGATGGACTGCTGGGAGAAGCAGGAACTCTGCTTCAGACAGACAGAAATGCCACTTCTAACTTTGATAAAGAAAATTATTGTAGTAAAGCAGCTAATAAGGAGTCTCCAAAAGAAATACAGGATGATGGTTTACATTCACCCAAGACAAAAAGCAAGATAGTTAATGAAGAACTGCTGGTGGGGACGGGAGAATTTTGCTGTAATCATCAAGTGGATAATCACTCAGAGCAAACATTGGATGTCCAGAGGCTTCATTTCAGTACCACTACATTTCAGCAGCAAGCAGATCAGCACACCAGGAGTGCCAATAAAGATGGTGATCCAAGAAATGGTGATACACAGAAAATTGTGACAGCTGTGGAAAGAGAGCAAAATCCACAGAACCTTCCTGCTTCTGTTATTTTTCCTTTTAATGAACAAATACCTACTTCACTCAGCATGGAATCCAAAGGAGGAAAGGACATGGCCACAGGCAATTCAACCACTTCAGTGTCACCTACTGGACATGATGAAGATACAGTCACAGGCAGGGGAACTTGTAATGAAGAACTGAGTGAGTTAAGGAAAGCAGTGCATGTACAAAATGGTCACAAGCTAATCCAGGTGGAGAATTTGAAGGATACTGCCACAGAGCAGACTGGTTTTCCTTGTGTAGAAACAGAGGGTGAGGAAACAATGAAGGTTTTGTCTGAGGTGGCAGTGGAAAACATGGCCAGTGTGTCACTGTGTGTACAAGGGTGTCGAAGTGTGAAAACTAATTTTGATGAGTTGACAGCGCCTCTCACCCATGAGTCTACTTCTGTGTCTGTGATGGATTCTCATTCTGCCATGAGATCTGAAGGAAAGCCCTTCACCAACCATTCTGCTTTCACCTGTCAAAAAGACAGTGTAGACTTGATTTCTGAATCTCTGCCTGTTTCTGAAAATAGGTGTGTTAATTTTTCTTCCAAGAAGGAAAACAGCAATAAACTTAGGCTATCACCCACAGTAATTGATTCTTCATCTGACAAACAAGAGAAAACTAACTCTGAAAATGGCCAGATTGCTGCTTCTGAGCAGGACAGCTTTATTTTTCCAGCTGCAGAGTCTAGGAGAACAATCCCTGTGGACAGGACAACTGAGGGGCCACCTTGCTCAGGAGACCTGAGAACTTTGTGCCCAGCAAGTTCTCTGGAACCTGAGATTACTCCTCCTGTGCTTGATAGCTCTGCTGATGGTGTAGATGCAGGGGCTGTTGGCATCCCCAGGCCCATTTCTCCTCCTCTGGTATCCAGAGAAGCCTCCAGCCTTCCTGTTTCTGCCTTGGAGATGTCTGGCACTGCCCAGGGAAACAGTAATTCTTCCAGTAACAGAGCCAGTGATGGGGCAGATGAGGCCTTCTCCACACAGCAGGCTGACAGCAGTGTCCTGGCAGAGGCAATGCCACCACCCATCTGTCCTTTGAAATCTTTGGAAACTGCATCCGAGTCAGCCAGTTCTGAGACCGTGTGCAGGGATGCTGTGGGACAGGTGATTCTTGGTGCTTCTGGTATCTTGGCAGCCCCTTCTGGCCAAAAAGCTGCTGCACCTGCCCAGGCAAATGGGCTCTGTTCTGGGGAAGGATGGGGAGATACCAATGTGAAGGGACAAGAACATTCTTCCTTCCCAGGTGCTGCTGTTTTGTTGAAGAAAGCTGAAGAAATAGTAGACTCGGTTTTACACTTGGCTACAGAAGAAATAATAGCAAAAGGCAGCTTTGGTGTCTGCCATCTTTGTGGGAGCAAGGATAGTTTAATAAATATGGATATTGCAAATTATCAGAAGGCTGAAAGTGTACAGCTGACAGCAGGAGAAATCCAGTCAGCTGTGCAATCATTAAAAGATTTTAGTGAGAATGGTGGAGGAGGCTCATCTTCGTTTACAGGAAATGAAAGAGTGGGTACAAATAATCAAGATGAAAAGATTCTCTCTTGCATCCCTGATAAAATTGACCTACATAGGGCACTAGCACTAAAAGCAAAAGAAACAGTTGATGAGGTCATTAACTCAGCCATACAAAAACTGGCATCCAGTCAGCAGCAAGGCACTGAGAGAAAAAGGCCTTCTGGAAAGGTTCAGCCTAAACCTGAGGCTGAAGTGCCAGACACTTTAAATCTGGATATGAGGTTTTCTGCCAATAAACAGGAACCAACAGAGATAGATAAAACTCAGACTGTAAGTGTAAACTGTGGAAAGGCAGATTGCTCAGGTTCCCCTTTGCTTCCAGTTTGTATGGAAAATGGCATAGATTGGCCCCAAAGAGATGAAAAGATACCAAATAATGCAATTACTTGTCAAACAAATGGATTTCTTCCCTCTGGCAGTTTAGCAAGGCCAGAATCAGATCTTCTGACACCAGCAAAAGAGAGGCACAATGGAAAGGTGTGTGACCATGTGGCTGCAGCAGAAACGTGTGGCAAAGTATCAGCAATGAGTAGAAAATCTGATGGAACTTTACATTTTATTGGTAGAGATGCTACTGTGACTGAAGAAATGCTTTTGTCCTTGCAGTTAAAAGGTTCATGCAATAATAAAAATATGCCAGAGTGCACACTGCTGCCAGCTGTAAATGTTAATTTGTCATCTTTTATGCCTGGTGAAGAATGGATTGGCCTGCAGAGTGAATCCGAAGATAAAAGCAGCCCTCAGATGTCTCTGGACAGCAGTGCAGAGGACAATTTGTATGAATATCCTGGGAAAGAGGCTGCAGAGGAAGTACCTGTACAAGGAAAAGCAACTTTACAAAATTCAAAGGCAGTGGAGAGTGAAAAGGAACTAGCAGAAGGGGCAAGTGAGAGTGCAGAGGTTAATATTGGATTAGATACACAGTCCATGGTACCTGAACTGTCTGTTCCTGGAGAGGGCAGTGAAGGGAAACACTGCTTCAACACAGTCTTTTCCCAAAATTGTGAGAACCTGAAGCAGGCACAAATGAAAGGTCAAGACATGGAGAGAAATGATCAGCTCAAAGAAAATGGCCTGGACTGTAGCAATGACATGAAGGAACGAACAGAACTTTTGGTCTCTTCTCCGCTGATAGAACAGTGGGAAAACAGTTCTTTTACTATCATTTATGAAGGTGCTCTTCAGACTGAGAACAAATCTGTCTCAACTGATGAGATGCAAACTGGTTCTCTTTCTCCTTCTGATTTGCCTTCAGATAATGCAAATCGTCTAAGGTGTGACAGAGCAAGGAACAAGCAGGAGCCAGCCTGTCTTTTTGGGCAGGACAGAGGGGTGAACGAAGCTGCAGAGGGCCGAGGCTCGGAGTCGTTCCTGAGCGTGGAGGCCAAGCGCTACCGAGTTTATCCTTTCTCTCTGTCTCCCATCTACGAGGACGACAGCTCCCAGGAAGATCTGCTCTCCACGGACGTGTCCCCAGACAGCCGTCCTGGGGCAGCCTCCAAAGACAGCTCTGACCACGCTTCTGTGCTTTCCCTCCTCCAGTCGGTGTCTGAGCGCTTGCAGTTCACTGCTCGCTTCAGCACAGAGGAGGAAGAGGAGGAGGACGGAGTGGAGGAAGAAGAGGAAGAATCATCGTACGAGGAAAATATTCTTGATGTTGAGACAGAAGACAACTGCCTTTCCAGTCAGTGCAGAGGGAATTCTAAAGCAACCCCTCAATCAAATGACCAAAGTAGATCTTCTTTTCCGGAACAATCGTTTCTTCTTTCAAAAGAGCAGCTTCACTCACAGGAGCAACCAGAGCAGTTTCCAGATGTGGCTTCTCCCAGTCAGGCACCTTGTAAACCAGTTCCAGAGAAAGCTGATGCTGCTGTAACACAGCCTCCAACAAGTGTGTACTATCAGTATTTGAAATCTGCCAGCAAAGGCCCTTCTGAAAAGGGCACCAGGTTTGGAAGCATTCTCCAGGAAATGCTGCAGCCAAAGATTCATTGGTTTCAAGACAACACCGTGCCAAAACTGGGAGAATTGTCAGCGGTAAGATGTCATGTCCCATGATATTTATAATCAAAGGGATTAGCCCAGATTCAGAGTTGCTGCCTCTGTGTTCTCCTTGCTACTTCTTAATTAAGTTTTTATCATAAAAGTAATCAAAATTTTTAATCAGAAGTTATTAGGCTTTTTAATGTCATAGTTTTAAAAAAAGTTTTCTGATAAAATAATTTTTAAAAGATAACAGACTTGGTTCAGCACACAGGTGAAAGTGATTTAACTGTAAAGCAGAATATGTGAACAGAAAGTAAAATAGGGAAATATGCGTAGTAACAAGTTTTTTAACAGCACAAGACAGACTTCTCCATGTTAAGGACATTTCAACCTGAAGATGATGGAATTGCCTTTTATATGAAAATTGTTCTTTTATTTCTTTCACTTCTGAGATTAATAGAGCTGTCTTGTCCAAAAAAAAAAAAAAAACAACAAACTGGCTTACTGGGCTCTTTGATTGTTTCATCACAGTGTCTTCTACAAACTGTAGCTCAGTTAGCAAGTACATAACATAGGTGCTTCCATAGATTAATATTCCTTTTTTTAGTTTGCTTAAAGCAATGGCACATGAGGATATGGAAACAGTTCTTCCCATGTTTAGAATTTGAACATGCCACATAGACCAAGTGTGTAACGGAAGAGGTCTTTCCACCATGTGGGGAATACTCCAGTCTGTGTTAGAGGAATCTTTTGTTTTTTCCTGTGTTAAGAAATGCAGTTTATTGTTTGCTGGGAAAGGGTACTACGTTTATAAAGGTTACACTTTCCATAACAGCTCTTCCTTTCTAGCACATGGCTGCTTTCTGCTGATTGACCCTGTTAAATAATTTACACCAACTCTGTATGGCAGTGAAACAAATCCTGGTTGTTGCTACTAATGACACTCGTGTACGTGTACAGGAATAGTGGACCCAGAATAATCTGGCAGTGCTTTGTGCCACTGCTGTAGGTGTTAATTAATAGTTGTTTGCCCTGTCCTTTTACTTTCAGAACCTCCTTGACAGGGCGAGACTCAAATACAACCCAAGACCAGGGAAGGTAAGCAGAGTTTGTGTCACATAAATCAATATGATGCATGGAATAATTTGTCATACTGTCATTTTTGAATGGAAAGCATCTGAAATCGTTAGTCTTAATCTTATGTATTTTTTATGTATTATGTATTATTATGTATTATAATTATGTATTATTAGCATATGCTTGCCCTTGCTAATAGTGAGAATATATTATTTAAAATCCTGCCACTAGTAGTTTTGATGTCTTTCTCAGCAACTATTTTCTCATTCAATAGAGTGTTTCATAAAAGAAGAAACTGTAACCTCTCAGTTGAGTGGGCACAAATTGCAAGCAAAAAATAACTGTCTGTGCTCTGTGTTGAAATGGGCCCTCACATTTGCACGCATTGTCTATTGTTTCAGATTATTATTTATGATACTTGTGGCAACAAAAGTAAGCAAGAAGTTCATTCTGATGTGCTAGATGCCTCATCTTGGATCTTTCCCATTGGAACAGTACTTAGGATAATTAGAGGATGGTAAGAAATCCAGGTCATACTTAAATAGAGTTAAAAGACTGCGTGTGTGTTTCTCTTGTATTTTTATTTCTTTTATTTGTATCACACATCCCATCTTCAGGAGTGTATTTTTCTTTCTTTATAGTTAGACTGATACCAATGAAAAAGCACAAAACAAGGCTTTAAATGTTTCACTAAAAAAAAAATACTGTTTCTCCTGGGAGCTAGCTTCAAACAGAAAGTTTCTAATAGAGCCACAAGTAAGTTTAGAGTTCTTGCCTGAAGTGCTGAGCCAGTGCAGCCATAATCATGATTAGAGAGGTGTATGACAAAAAAAAGGTGGATTTTTACAGTTCTGTTTCCTTATACAACAGCTGCTGCAAAAGGACCATTAAATGAACATGCTCAGCTGCTGGTTTTAATGTGGCATTTAAAGGAATATGGATGCAAAAAGATAAATACAAATACCTTTAAGTTTGCAAGTGTTCCTCAATTTGCTTTGGGAAGCTGGGTCTGTGTCAGTTGTTGCATTGGAATTTAACTGGTGGAGCTTACAGGGAATGTTTCTGTCAGCCATGCATGTCACATTTATGCAGTTTTGAGGCAGCCTTGTGTGGTTTTGCATACATTTCCTTCACATCCTAAGAAATGCTGAATGCCATTATTGGTATGTTTTATGCCTTTTATAGTATCTGCCTGAACAGGACAGGTTTTGACGTGACAATTAATGTATTTGTCCCGGTAAAATAAGGCTGTTTATTCACATTGTGGTTTAGCTGTATTTTTATTTTATATTTTGTCCTGGAGAAGAACTGTGTATTTTACTTTTCAATGCCAAAGTGAATGTGACTACTGAGGGACAGCATAAGAAAGATGTGATATTTGTCTTGATAAGAAGAGCTTTTTTCTGGGCTTTCCATCAAGTGTGTTCTACCAGCAACAACTCAGTTCATTTTATCATTATTGCAGTTGGATTTTTTATGAGAAACCAAAGTTCCAGGGTCGAAAACATGTACTAGAAGAAGGAGAGGCTGTTCTGGATCACCTTTGGGATCTCCCAGGCATAAAACATCATCGAAGAAACCTCACAGTTGGTTCAATCAAACACGTAACAAAGGTACAGACTTTCTTCACAATATTCTCTCATGCATAATTGATTTGTTGGTCACAGTGGTGTATTACTAGCAGTGGACAATGTGTATGTAGTGTTTCTGACTTTATTTAAATTTGCTATAACTCACTTGTTTTCACCTGCTAGGTGATAAATTCCAGGGCGTTTGCTGCACTAGGTTTCCCTTTCTTCTTTTACCTGAGTTAATGAGCAGGTGGATTATGTTTCTTTGCCACCACCCTCACATGACACAGTGACCTGTCCAGTCATTTTAAATTAAACAGAATTGGTTCATATTTTTGAATGAGTTTTTTTATCTTCAGCTGTCTGCTGTGTCTGTATGGCTTCTGCTTCAGTAGTAGTTGGGTTTCCAATCCCACTTGTGCAGCGTAGCCTCCAAAAACTGCTGCCATTCCCTCTACAGCTTTGTGCCACCTCTAGGGTTTCCACATGCACCAGTGGTACACCTACAGCACGAGGCTCTGCCTACAGCCATCAGTTTAGAAGGCTTTTTGTTGAGAAGATAAGAATCGAATGTCTAAAACTAAATATAATGCACCCATTGTTATTCAGTGAATGAGGAATATATTTTCTAGGTCTTGTGATTTAAGAAGACTTAGTGCCATCGTTGTTCAGTGTAGCATTCCAGTTACAGGGCAATGGCCCTTGCTGTGAGTGACTTATCATTTGTATCACAATGTGAAAGGTTTTCAGTAAAGTGGTTTCTCTGTTCTCTGCTGGTATAGAGGTCATTTTAAAATTGATAACCTTTTTGTCATCAGTACAGGGGCATAATGTCATAACAATTAGGAATGCTTCTTCATTCTCTTAAAAAACTTAGAAATTAATTAATTCAAAAGAGGCTGACTGAAGGCAAGAACAATGAAGTTAAAATTAATTTGAGCTAAACAAATTAAAAGCCTTTGATCAATATGTATTACGAATATTGATCAGTAATGGAGAAGGCAGCTAAATAAATAAAGGTATTCCACAACAACATGTGGAACTATGGTCTGAAACCAAGGGAAGCTTGGGTATGAAAGAAAACTCTTGGATAGGAAAGATACTGTGTTTAGCTTCATCATGCTTGATAAAAATCTTTGCAGTACAGCTAAATAGGTTTGACCTTGGTTCTTCTTCCAGTCTGTGGTTCATTTATATAGAACACAGATGGAAAGCTTTGTTACTGTACACCAGTTCAGTAATCAACACTTTCCTCATGTAAATTAAACCTCTGGCAGGTATGGTTGGTAAGGTTAGTGCACTCACTAAGCCAGGATTTGTCCTCTAAACTTTGATTCATGAAACAAGGCTTCAAACCTCATTTTTTAGGTTGTTTTTTAGCTGCCGTGGAACTACTTTTTGGAAGGTAGTTTGCCGAAGTGCTACCTTATTTATATTTGTGAAAAATACAAGCGTTGTTTTTATTTGACAAATAGTGAGTTCTTTTTCAGGCAGCTCATGTGTGTAATTCACATGTTTTACTGCCATTCTCTTTTTCATAGGCGGTCAGTTCCTTTTCTCCAGGCTTGTTTGGCCATACTGGCTCTGTGTCCAGGTTGTCTGGCTTGTCTTCTAATTTTTCAAGCAGGTTTTTTTTTTTTATGGTGGTTGTTTAATGGCTGCTCAGTTGCCTTGAGTTAGCAGATTTGAACATGGGCTAAATATTTGAGAAGAAAACAAGTTGCCAAGAAGAGGAAAACCAGATTTTTACTAAGGACACTGTAGGAGGTACATTTAATATTTTTATTTTTTACTAACATATTGACTGAAGAACAGTCTGCCAGTAGCTCTGTGCTCTTGATTTGGCTCCAAGCCTCCCCAAAAAGCAGGGATTCTGTTAACTTTGTGGTTAGCTTGTGGCCTGGCTTACTGTGGGTATGCATTAGGTGTATCCATGTGTATTTAATTTCAAGGAAATTGTGGGGAGGAGATTCCAAAGAAACAGATTGTGCAACCAGTAAAATGAAGACCTGTCTGAAATGATGTGGAGACTGAATTCCACTAAGGCAAGTCAGCATGAGCCAAGGCTGGCAAAGTCTGCCTGCACACACAGGTTCAGTGCAACTCCTGCAGCACAGTCTGTTTAGCCAGGTCAGTTCTCTGGCCTACTGTAAATGCATTTGTTGACCTTTTTGCACGTGTTGAGCTTTTTCCTATCTGTTTGTGGAACTCCAAGGAGGGTGCTAAATGTTGTGTTCCCAATAACAAGAGCCAAGAAGAGTTCTTGACACCTCCATTCTGGAATAATCTTGTAAACCACTATTTTGCAAAGTGACAAGGGATCTGAAACAACAGTTTATAATCACTGTGTGCAGGATGGTTGGGCAGGAAATAACTGGATTCCTTGTGGAGTCTCCTTAAGCAAAGCTCTTTATAATGGGATTCTTCACAGTATTACATGAAGGGTGTGTTTCTTTTGTTTGTGTGGTTTGCCAGGTGAAAGGAAGTTAACAATTTCAGCAGCGACTACTTTGTGGGATGCCATAGGAAGACACCCAGCAGCCTCAGATGGTTTCATTTGCTGACTGGTATTTACAGGACAGTAATCATTAATTTCCTTTGCATTATTTTACTTTACTACTAGCCCTGTTGATTTCTGTAGTTGGGTTTCATGTAGCAAGAGAGCAGTGCTGGAGCACTGAGAGTAAGAATTATGAATGGGTAAAAAAGCTTGGAGGACCAACAGAGAGTAATATTAAAAAAAAAATAAGCTCCAGAAGCAGATAGCATCCTAAAGACAAAATGTGTATCTAAAGTAAGGTGGTGTCTAGACTGTATTACAAAGCAATCATGTGAATACCAGAACTAATTAGGCCTGGTTTTCAAGACTCTTGTCTCATCCTTGTTTTGGCATTTCCCTTAAGAAGCCAGACTTCAGTCATTCTTTGTCCTGTTGTTGACACAAAACTACCCCAGTTAAACAGGGTAGGTGATTTGATCACTTCAGTCACCACAGCTGACAGGTCCAAGGGGAAGGCCTAGCAGTGCTGAATTTATTTAGCCCTGCAGGAGCTGTTAGATCCTAGATCCAGAAGAAGGATAAACAACCAAAACCTGAGGGGGTTGGAGGCTTTAGGTCTGTCGCTTCTGCTGGAGCTCTTGGTCAGGCTAGAAAAATGTCAGAGATGCCACTGAAGACGAATATTTCATGCTAAAGGCTTAAGGGTTGTGTTAATCTTCTTCAGAAGGAGCCCTTGCCTTTCTGCTGAGGGCCATATTGCTCTGTTGGAGGTGTCTGTAAGTGTTCCAAGTGCTTANAAAGGCTTAAGGGTTGTGTTAATCCTCTTCAGAAGAAGTGTTCCAAGTGCTTTGTAAACATCCCAGCTCCCTAAAGACCACGAGGGAAGCACAGGCATTCCAGGATGACTGTGGAGGCAGGAGGAGAACACCACAGAGTAAGGCAGGCAGAGAGGGATGCCCGGAGGCTGTGACCTACCTAAGCACTTGCTGGTTGTGTATTATCACTGGAAATGAGCACAGCTGCCTGATCTGTTTGTCTGTTTGTGCTTTTTATTCTGTTTTTGCCTGATGTGTCAGTAGGACAATGAATGATGGGAGTTTGGACTGCTTGTGATGGGGGGTGGCACAGTTTGGGGAGTGGGTTTAGGGAGGAAATGTCACAGTTTGGGATCTGGGCTGAAATACTGTGCTAGCAGTTTTGCATGGTAATAGTTTTGCATGTGGGTATCTTATTTCCAGATCTTGACGCCTTGCAGATGACAGGGCTTTGGACTGAAGGATCTAGTTCTCCACCTGAGTGCTGTCATATTGGTGTGGTTTTCATTTTGTTTCTAAAGATGATGGTGGCTTTATTGGGAATGTTAAAGGAGCCTCTGAAAGTAATGAGGCCTGTTAAATATGCGCAGGCAAATATGAACATGCTGGGGCCAATATTTACCAAGCAAAGTTTGCATGCTTGAATTGTATAAATTAATGGCATAGCACAGAGTGTACATCTGCAAATACATAGCATTCATCTCATTCAGTAATAATAAATGTTACCATTTTCTGCAGTCTGTGCATCAGTACAGGTAAATTGAACAGCATATTTAACTCAAAATGTGTATTTGTGACTTCTAAAAATGTGCTTAGAACATATGATGAACTTCTTGCTCAAACATGTTACCACCTTTAAAAATAAATATTTGAATTGGTTTTGATGAAGACCTCAGTTTACTGTGTGACACTTTATGAAAGAAATTTGTGGACTTAATCTAGAACACACACAGAAATACCATCACTATGAGTAGAGGTTTTTTATTGCTCTTAAAATCTGGCTGGAGAGAGATGGTGATAAATAGGACAGACTTTATTATGAGTTCTTGTGCTTTACCTACCGTGCTACATTTGTCATGTCTTGAGCTGGAGACTGCCTCATGAGCTTCAGAGTAAGGAGAGCAGACTTGAAAAGAGAATACGGACTGGCTTTTTCCAATCTTAAATGAAAAACAAAAACAAGAGCCTCCCACTGAATTAAAATTAAACATATTCCATCTCATATTCTGTCTGAACCCGCAGGCAGATACTTTTATTTTGCTACTTGTCTAGTCTTGTAGGTACTGTGTTTCAGAATTTATCTGAAACCATTAGGAGTCTGGCATCGTTATTTGTGGAATTCTTCTAGGTGCAACTTCCAATTTTCTGTGTCAAACTTTATTGTTGGATTTATGAATTTCAGCCTTGTTACATGACAGATATTTTTAGAAAAAAAAACCCCACAGACTTCAAATATTTCTCAGCTGTGATTTAGTAAGATACGTATACATGTGAAAACTATGGAGAGATTGTTTTTATTTTTTTTTTTAATCTTGTCTAGCAATACATTTAGAATTGAGGAATGGAATTTGTTAGCACTTTGCCATAAAGCAGCATTATACTAGAAAGTCTTTTTTCCTAGTTTTTCTGTGTTTGCTCATCTGAAAATAAAAATTCCGGTATTGCAGTTTTTGTTCTAAAAACAAAGAGTGTGCATTGTGTGCAAGGTACAATACAGAGGAAACGTGATTGTGCAGGAGGGAGAGTTGCCAAAACAGCGTTACTGTGTTACCTCAGGTCTCGGGAGGAAAGTGAAACAATATCCTGAAGTGTATCCATTCTAATTGCCACGCTCACTGCTGGCAGTTCAAGAGCTCCTGAAAAAGCTTTGCTGACCAAGAAGCTGTGGGATGTTACCCCAAGAAAACCCCGCTCAAAGCCCACCTGCAAAAGGAGAGTGTCATGAGATGAGGTGCTGTAGCTTCCAGAGCTTTTGTGCCCTGTTGCTGGGTTTCTCTGCAAGCTCTTGTGTTTATCCTTCCGTGGTCCATGCAGGATCTCTGTCATGATGTGACCCACCTGGGTCCTCCCCAAATCCAGAAATCAGGTGCTTCTCTGAGAGCACCCTCAGAGACCGCTCCTCATCCCTCTTCTCTAGCCTATGTGCAGGGGCCATCTTCCTCCAGCCACCTTTAGGATTTTGGGAATCTCTGTATGCTGTCCAAGCCCTCTGTGCTAAAGCAAATGGGCCTGTGGGTCAGGAGGAGAAGGGGAAGTGTTCTGGGAGGTTGTCACTGAGAAGTGGAGTTCTCCAGCTGCACACGTGAGCCGCCTTTCGCCGTTCTGGAACACCCTGCTGAAACAGGCACTTGCAGAAGATCCTCGTTGGTTCACGATGTGTTTGAGTGCTGGGGAAGAAAGTGTTGGCAATGCATGTAATATAAATACTGCAAAATGAGGGTGGCTCCATAAAATCCCTGCAAATTCTAGAGAAGAGCATGTGGTCACCAAGTTTGTTCTCCAGCGTGGTATCTCTCAGTAGTAAACCTCCAGGAAGGAAATAGAGGTTGTTGCTTTGTAGTGAGAGGAAAATTGCCAAAGTGCCTACTTAACAAAATAGATGTTTTCTAATGCTGATCTTTTTTTCTTCCTTCATCTAAAATGCTGTAGATTTATTTAGCACAACAAAAAAATTGAACTCGTGTGGCTTGATACTGTAGTTGGATTCTGCATTACAGAATTTAACTGTCATGGAGGGGGGGAGGTGGGAATGTAATGTGTATTTGTGGAAAGTTTTGGTTATTGCATGCATCGTGTGTATCTATAGTGTGTTATGGAAGCGTTGTCTTTTAAAAAGAAAAAAGTCAGTACTATAATATTTGGTGAATATTTAAACTGGCCTTTTTGAAAGTAGCCTGACAGGCAAAAATTCCTTCTTTGAAAGTTAGTGGGAGCTGGAAATTTACTTCCCATAGCTTTTCTAAAAATTCCAGCCTCCATTTAAAGAAGAATAAAATCCTTCTATCGCATGAAGCCTGGAGAAGGGTGAGAAGATGGGGCAAAAAAGGGAATGTCTGGGGGCAGAGTCTTCAAGTGTGGATAAACATTACCCTTGGATTTGTTTCCACAGGACTGTGGTATTCCAGAGGTGGAGTTCTGCATGGCAGCTGGTAGTACAGAGGGACTTCCCATCTGCATACAGGGTGCAGCTGCCAATTTAGAAGAACTGGATGTTGAGAAAAACCCTTACATAAGAGTCAGATCAGGAGTGTGAGTACTGAACCTTTTTATCAGCATTTTGCCAGCAGGTAAAAGAGTAATGTCATGGGATGAAAGTCAGTCAGCAACATGAACAATATTTGGGGGGTTTTGCTACAAATCAGCAAATATATACTAAATATTCCCAGCTCTACAGTTCAGCACTGTGCTCTGTGGGCTCCTAGTAGCGGAAGCAAATTTTTGAAGGCATTTTTTCCTAGTTGCTGACAGAAGTCTTCAGTAATTCCATATTTGAGTAGCTTTATAAATAGAAGAAGCAACTCAGCTATAATTAGCTTTTAGTTCATTAGAGAATAGATACTGTCTCCCGAGTCACCCACCCTGTTATAGCCATAACACTGTGGCTGAATACCAGAAAATTAGTATTACATCATCCAAGCATTTCTCAAGCTCCAGCCATATCCTGCCATTCTGGAGGGAGGTGATGCAATATGACACAGGCCCCTGGCTGGCCCAGCACTTCCTGTATTGAGCAGAATGGGCTGTTCCCTGGGCCAGCACCTCTCAGTGCCTGAAGTCTGGGAGTTGTGTGGCTCTTCTCATAAATCACTGCAGAGTGGCATGAGCTCTGCTATTGCAAGAGTCTTGCCTCTCCACGTGAGCCAAGTGTTCCTTCCCACAATCTCACACTGTGTCTGTGAAGCTTGAGGTGGTGAAGGAGCTAAAAACGGAGTCTTGTCTTAGTTTTGGTAATTTGGTAATTTTAAAATTTGGTAATTTTAAGAACATCGCTTTCCATATGGCTCCATGCCTCTTCCTCCACTTGTTATGTGGTCTACTAAACCTCTGTCCAGCTTCTACACTCAGCTTTCTTTTTAATTTAAAACAGTCTGAAGAACTCTCAGCATTTTAAATCCTATGGCAAAATTACAATAGCTTTCCAAAGGATCATTGTAAATAATCATATTTTAATAACTTCCACTGAAAAAATGAAACAGGATTGATGTTAGAAGCCTTTTAATTCATAAGGTGACAATCCTAGATAAAATTCATTGCAAATATCTCATCTTCAGTACTGACTTTTTTTTTTCTATACTCCTAGAGTAACAAGCTGGCTTTCTTAAGTGAGTGAACAAATTGGTAATTTTTTTCTCTTTCATTTATGTTTAGCTTGGACTGAGAAAAAGTGTCTGAGATCTTATTAGCAGTGATGTTGCCAGCATATTTAAATACAGCTTTGTTTTGATGTGCTGTCTAAAACATTATCTAGCTCTTATGAGTACAGAAAGGAAAATAATTTTAATAAGATCTTTGTATTTGGAATCTAATTAATGAACTTACTGAGTCCTTTATCCTTACTGTTCTAGATGGCTTGCTTATTCAGACTTGAATTACAAGGGAGAGATGACAGTTTTGGAAGAATGTAATTCACCAACTGAAATTCCTTCAGCAGATGTAAAATCACTGCGTCCCTTAAGAATGGTGAGGACTTCACAATTCCCTAAGAAGTTGTGTGCCTTCCTGGTTTTTTATTGTTGCTTCCCCAAAGCTCAAAATATTTTTTGACCTAAATACAGCTTGGGCTCTGATGTTCTTTCTGAGTTAATCCTTACATGTGTAACGCTCCTCCATGGTGTGTCTGCTTTGGTCACTGGGACTTGCTGGGCTTCTGCATCCCTAGCATCTTCCCGGGAAACTGCTGTTGTTGGGAGGAGTTCAAATAAGACAGGATTGAAAGGCTCTTCATTTTATTGCATCCAATACCAATTCATTAACCAGAAGGCCCTACCGAAGTTGCTGATTTTCTTTATTTCAGTTGTACAGTTAGATTTTCTTTCTTTTCAGTTAGAGACTACTGGGGATGGAAGACCAGATTAGGAGTTTATTACCCAGTAGTATTTCTCTGACCACAGATTGCACACAAATCTGGGGAGGTGCAGCTGTTTTTTGTGTTGATAGACAGCACGTGGCTCTGCATGTGAGAGAGATGGGAAGGGGTATAACAAATTTTACTGTGAACATACAGAAAGACAGTTTAAAAGCCATAAAGGAATAAGACCTAATAGCTGTCTCTTTAGCCACTCAAGTGAGGTCAGTATCTTATTCCCTCACAGAGCATCATTCACTCACATTTCCAGAGAAGATGCATTTGTTGTATTTGCTCTTTGACCATAAACATGAATATGTCAGACTCTATTTTCTCTCTCCCCTGCTGTTTTCTCTCTCTTCTAATGTTGCAGCATTTGTGCTTAAGTAATTTGAAATACATACAATAAGGTTTTAAAAGTTAATTTTAAGAACTGGTCGATATCAATTAGTTTAAAAACGTGTAGTAAATATTTACTGTAGATTTCTAGACCATGAAGGAGTATTTTTAAATTGCTTGCAATCTTAGAGGTTTGTCAGTGCAGTGATTTGTTTGTAGGTCAGGTTTATAGTGTGCCTGGCCTTTTGAAATTTACGGCCAACGCTGAAGGTGGTGAATATAATTGCAAAGACTTCATGCTCTGATAGTACTATAAAACACATGTCAAAGTGAAACTCTAAGTTTAATATAAATACCTGTTTTCCCCCCATCTGTTTTTAGGGTGGACTAAAGGTGCAAATGCCAATGAATGTCAAGGTAAGCACAGAGGGCATTGAGAATAAAATAGAAGCACATTGGGAATATAAAACCTTTATGCAAGCTCTTTTCCTTTTGTTTGGTGTGTGATGTTTGATAACTATTCAATGCTTGCTGCTGAAGAAAAATTCCCTAATGCTGTCAAGTTCACTTAGTGTTTGATGAGGTGTAAAAGTACCAGTAGTTTGGTTTTCACATTTTAGGAAAACGTGAATTTGCTATAAAATTAGTTTTTCTGACTTGACACATTAGTCACTGTAATGGTAAAGGGATTGGAGGAGATTTTCCCATTTAACATACCAAGTAAAAAAAAAAAAAAGGAGAGGGAAGGAAGGAAGGGGACAGGAATAGGACCTTCCCATCCTATCCCCTATTCCAGTAAAGAGCTGTGAGTGAGACCATGATCCTTCTGTGAACTGAGGAGCTGAAAGCTGATCCAGAGTTATTGCTCCTTTTTCCTCCTTTTCCTACAAAAATGTTAACGCTTTAGGGAACTTTTAATTATACAAATACATGCATTACTTGGGTGCTTTTCTAATAAATGCTGCAACAGATAAAAATATTGTTAACAGCTGATCTGTGTGATTCAGCAGATGAGGAATCTGCAGGGGCTGTTACCTGCAGTCATGGAAATAACTTCAGCAAAGTACAGGGAGAGGCTTCTTGTCTACTTTTGAAGGATTAAGCTCAACATCATGTTTTCTAGATAATAATATATGGGAAACCCCACTTTGGAGGATGGTCCAAAGAGTTTTCAGAAAACATCACTTCTGTCTCAGCACTGTTTGGTAGTGAAGTGGAGTTTCAGGAAATTGGATCACTACGTGTAATTGGTGGAGTGTGAGTATATTTCACTTTTTTATTTATTTATTTTATAAGAGAGGAGCATAATTAAATGCTTAGAAGTGCTAGCTAAGGGGTGATTGGAGTCTTCCACAGGTGAAATGTTTTGAAAAGCAAGGAGTGTATATTTCTTTGATTATCAACTCTTCAGTTATCAGCCTACCAAACTAAATGTGTGAAGGGTGTGAAGTCAGTGTTTGCCATTTGGATGCCAATAAATTAGGCCACTTTGTTCACAAAGAGCTTTACTTTGTATTGCTTTATATTCCTGATAGTCTCTACTTAATTTTCTGAAACGACCCTGGGTAGGTGTGCTCAGTCTTCAGTTTCACGTTTTAATACCTCTGAAACCTACAAACTGTTTTATTGTCTTAATGGTTTTCCTGTGCCACCTGTTGCATGTTACCTGGAATTGGGAATGTGCTGTTATTTCCATTAATGGAGGTGTTGGATGGATTCTGCACTCCCTGCCCCTCCCTGTGTCACACACACCCGGGGCTGTGTCACACCTGTAACAGGTGGATGCTCTGAGGCAGACCCAGCTCCAGCTGCCAATTCCTCCTGTTGTTCTTTCACCCTCTCCCAACAGGACAGGACTGTCTGAGAGCAGGCAGGATGGTTGCTTCTGCCAAAGACCTCAGTAATAAAACAGCTTTCAGAAATTGTTTCCAAAGGGGTTTTCCACTTCAGTATAAAGATGGAATAAGATTCGTCCTTCCAGGCTGTTGTCAGAATTTTACGAGCACTAAATTCAAAACGAATTTAATTGTTAATACTCAAATGATCTATTCATAAGTGCACTGTGTGTTCGCTATCTGGGAAACCTCAGATTATTAAAAATCATTGTTCTGTCTGTTGTGGCAGCTTTTATTTTTAGTGCTGTGGTAACCTAAACAGCTGAATTAATGTAAACCAAATGGTACTAAAAGTAAAGCTATCCCTGCCTGCCAAATTTCACTGCCAACAGAATTTGTACAGCAGTTCTAATATTTACAAGGGAGCTTTAAATGAAAGAAATGCTTACAAGAAAAAAGGAGGGGGAAGCACTTTTTCAAATTAAGATCCATTAGAGATTTGAAGTTGATAAGGAAACACCTTTTAACTGAGCTTTATCTATTTATTCAAAATAATTTGAAAAGTTTCATTTGTTTAGTGCTAAAACATAATCTATATGCAATATGGTTTATATATTCAATTTGCCTGTCTGTTTATATGTATACATTTTTAGATTAGAGCCAAAAAGAAATGTAAGCAGGCGAAATCTTGTTCTGCAGAAATCTGTTAATTTTGTCACCAGCTCCAGCTGGGGTAGAGTCTCATCATTTATTAGCATGCAGGACAGATCCACTGCTTGGTTTTTTTATCACTGAAAGTTTTGACATCTAGATGCATCCTGGGCTCTGTGGTACCAAATCTTGGTGTTGGGAATGTGGCTGGCTGAGAGGAGGTACACGGAGAAGCATTAAATAAATCAACTGTTGTTGGCTAAAGAATCGCATGGCAGGATTTTAATCCACAAAGAACACTTCATGGGTGCCTGTTGTGATTCCAAACAAGCATTGCCTTGTTCACTGGCTGTGGGTTTGTGATACTCACTTTAGTGGTTTTGGGATGCTCTCTTCCCCCTTTATTTGTTACAGCAAATCATGTGTGCAGTTGTTCTGCCTTTAGTTACTTCTCTTTCTTTTGTTGTGGGGCTGCCACAGATGGGTTGCCTATGATAAGGAACGCTACAAAGGCCATCAGTTCTTGCTGGAGGAGGGAGATTATGAGGACAGACACTCCTGGGGGGGAGCTGGCAGTGCCCTCCTGTCCTTCCGCTTCCTTCAGGCTGTAAGTACTTACATGGATTTCATACAAATTATGCACAGCTCTGTCCATAAAAGAGCAAGGTTGTTCTTCCTCCATGGTACAGCTGGCTTGGGTTTGGTCATTCCATCTTTTGCCTGTGTTCATCCTCATTCTTTTCCTACTGGCTGGAATCTAGACTGCACTAAGAAGAAGCAGGTTCTAAACAGTCTTTGTGAAGTTCATACAAAAACTGTATCATGCAGAATTCCTTGTCTACCTGCCAGGTTTTCCAAGTGCCTCACTCCTGCACCTCGAGCTATTTGAATCTCTCAAACGGAATTTTCTTGAAAGCGTGCCTGAATGTACAGAGTAGTTCTTGATTAAAATAAAAATAGCTTTTCAATGCAGCAGCTGTTGCAAGCCTTAAAACAGCATTACCCTCTGTCTGTGATTTTTCTGCCAGAAAATTTTGGCAGCAAAAATAATCATGGTAAAAAAAATCCCTGCTACTAAAATGTGTTTAGTGGAGGCAAGGATGAAATAATAACAAAAATTATTTATAAGAGTCCAGCATTGGAAGCAAAGTTAGACTTTTTAGCAATGGGGAAACATGGGATTAGAACTCCTTTATCATTTCCTTTGCTTTGCCTTTGGGTTTTTTGTTTGTTTGTGTAAGGGTTTGAAGGATTTTTGTTATTATAATGGGAACTCTGTGAGCATTAAGTACAGCTGCAAAGAGTAACTTCTTCTGAGACTAAGATTGTTTGCTCTGATATTACTCAGTTTTGTATACTCAGATTGTTCATCTCCTCATCTGAGGAAATGTAGTATTCCTGAGGCAGGAATTTTGTGGAAATTAAAGACAGGCATTTAGAGCAAACTCATTGTCTCAACAGTCTTGTTTTTTTTAAATAAAAAGTTAATATGAAGGCCATACTTAAATTCACAATTTGCAGGTTTGTTTTTCATGACAGGCACCTAGCAAAAGCTGTGTTTATAATCAGAATCTATCAAAATAAAGATAGGAGAATTAATTGAATTGAAGAAAAATATCCCTCTCTAAATAATTTGTTTTCAGGTTTCTGAGAAAAAAGTAGGCAGGAAATTTCTTCAGATTCTTCATCTTGAATGTACAGAATCCTGCTCAATTACTACTTAGTTTTTCTCTCTCTTCCAGCTGTATGTAGGATATGTAAGCAACTGAAATTGATCTTTTTAGATTTTTCTCTTGGCAAAGGACATAAATACAAGTTAAAATTGTGCATGTGGGTAGCAAGAATGACCTTCCATGTCCTGTATATAATTTTACTTTTACCCAGAACCATCAGAAGGCTCAAGTCATTAACATTTTAAAAACATGTATCATTCACAGTCATATATCAACATATACCATTCCATTTGGCTTATAAATATGTATAAATATTTACCTATTGATAATAGAAGTGAAAAGGAATAATTGCCCTCAATTTGTTGCATAACTGAAGGCAATCAGCTGCTTGCCAATAAAATGAGTAATGGCCCTGGCATTGTGTTGTTTGGCTTGCCCAGCAGATTGCCTCCCTCTCTGCAATGTGCAGCACACAGGGCAGTGTTCAGGCTGGCCATATGCTCCCTTTGTGACTTTGTATATGATACTTAAGGTCAGGATTTTAAAAATATTTTAGTACCAAACGTTCAGTTTCAAGGGGACCTCGGCAAAAATCCAAAATCTCTGTGCTTAAGGCCCCTCACTGCACAGCAAATGTCCTGGCTCTTCTCCCTAAGCTCAGGAATTCTGTCAGGGGAAGCAAGGTAAAGGTTCCAATGGTCTCAGAATCCGCAGGGATATCCCTGGATATCAGATCTTTATTGCTCTTCTGGTTTAGTCAAATGAATTGGAGAGTCTCTGTAGAAGGCTTGGGATTCTGTGAAGTGTGACTGAGTTGCTTTATACACGGTCAGTTTAGCTGGGCAGTGGGGCTGGGCACTGACCCTGCTCTCGGCACAGACTCGCTGCTGTGGGCTCAGTGGGGCCAGCTCAGCCAGATTTAGGGTTTTCTGCTGGGGCATCACACCAGCTGGGCTTGGCTGTGCTGGCTTTGAGGCCAACCCAGACCTTGAAAGAGCCGAGCCCAGCTGAGAGGGCCGGGAGCTGGAGCTGCTGAGCCCTGTGTACCTGAGTCAGCTGCAGGCACAGTGGGATCAGGAGCCTTTGTGTGCTGCTCCCAGAGCTGGGACAGGGACACATCAATGGCTCTGCAGAGCCTCGTCAGCCCCTGTCAGTCCCTCTGTCACCGGGGCTCAGCAATGAGCAGAGCCATTCAGATGCTCCCCAGCCACCACACTCCACACGCCAGGTTCCACCAGGGCCTGCAAGTGCTGGGGAAATGCAGCCCCTGGTTCTGTGCACAGGGCAGTGCTGCAGTCCAGCTGAGGCAGGAATTTCATTTCCTGACAAGCTGGAAAAGTCGGGCACAGCACACAAAGTGGGGATTGCTGCACGTCCCCCCTCCCCGGCCACTGGTGAAGATGTGCTCACGTGTGGGCACACTGCAGGGGCTCTCAGCTTTGGCTGGCTTGAGCATTCCTGCAGTGAACACTCACAAGTGCACTTTAAGTGCTCACGTGTTGGGGATTTGGGAAGTGTTTGGGCAGCAGAGGTAAAAAGATCTTGTAGGATTGTTTTTTCCAGCTGCTCTCAGCTCCCTTGTCAGCATCTGTGTTGAGCACACCAGAGTCAAATGCAGAGTTCCTGAGGGCAGGCAGCAGTCTGGACTGTGAGCTGCTCTGGGGACAGTGGCATTTGCTTCTTTTCTGCAGTGTCAAAAGCCTTTCAAGCTGGGGTTTGCCCCTGGCTCAGTGAAAGAGCAGAGTTTCTGAGTCTTTTTCTGTGGAGCAGGGTTTGCTGCCTTCGGAGCTTTCCCACTTAGGTTTTCAAGTCTAGAATGATTTGCCTTGGTCTGAAAGTCTCTTCTTAAAAAGTATTTTTCCTGTTGCTTGTTGTAAGAGAAGCTGTAGTGGAAATTCAGGGAGGAAAGAATGATGGCTGAATTTGAAAGATGTTTTAAATTCAGTTACAATTGTGGATATATTTCAGTATTTTAAACTTAGTTAAGGAAATTGTGTAGATTTGATCCAAAATACTTTTTGGGTACCCTTACAAAGTCTTTTGCTTTAGGACTGTTAAGAGTAGCTGGTTTTCATTTGCACTAATGCTGCACTGGTTTGGTTGGATTTTTTTTCCCCCCTAAAGTAGTCTGAAGCTGCAGTTCTTCATTATGATTTTTCCAGACCTGGCACTTTAATTTCTAGTGTATACCTGAAGTAGTTGCAGCAGTTTAAATAAATGAAAGAAGGAAGTGCTCAACACAGTAAGAAAACCAGTTTTACTACGGAATTTGTTCCATCACCTTTTGCTCTCCTGTAAACAGTGCAGAGAAGCTGAGCTGCGTCAAGTGTTCATTCTAAAATTGGTTTTCATTATTCATTGTGTTTGCATCCTGTAGAAAGATGTGGTATATTGGTGTCCTCCAATGAGCCTGTTTGATCAGGTTCACCTGACCAAATGAATCTGGATGCATGCTTGGTCTGGTCTTAATTTCTAAGTGGTTTTTGATAGTTATAAATCTTTGTTTTGTCACTGTGTAGGGCAAAAATACCCATGGTGGTGTCCTCATATGTTTATGGATCTCTGTCAGCCACATTATTTACTTGATAAACTTTATTTCTTGTTTGGAAGACTTATTTACAACTTATTATAACGCTGCTGAATGTTTGAGAAATACTGAAATTGAGTGTTCTGTTAAAAGTTAAAGGAATAAAGTGAATGGAGTGTTGTTTTCTATTTTCCCAAGCAACTACTGAACTGAGTGCTTAAAATTGCTAAGTAGTTAAAAAGCTGAAGATTTGAAACCCAAATTCAAATAATCTGAAGCTATGCAAGTAATCTGGCCAAGTAACTAAGCTGACTGAAAGCACAAAGCAGTGTCACACAGCTATGTGAGAGAGAATGTGACAGTGTTAAGCAGGATTTATTTATAGCTACAGTGGATGTATCCAAAAAATGCAAACCCCCTGGTGCTGGAAAGGTGATCTTGCCCAGGCTTTACCTCTCCATAATTGTTGCCATGTTGCTGGGAAGGGATGAGGAAGGAGAAGTTTAGTAAAAAACTATAGTCATGGTCTGCATGGAGTAGTCTTTGTGAGACTTTTGGAAGATCGGGGCTGAACTCTTCTCTTCTCAACACTTCTCTTTCCCACATGGGCATCTTTGCACTCTGAGCCATCCCCAAAGAGGAAAGGATGGTGCTCAGGAGCAGCAGGCTCTTCCTCTCTTCAGTGCAAACCCCTGAAGGGCCATATCAGATTGCCAGGCTTCCAGTTTTTCCAGAACTTCAATGTCAAAATATCCCATAAAGATCCACACCAGGGAGCCAAGTCCCTTCACTGCTCTATAAAATGCTGTCTTTCTGGCTACAACTCTTTCCCAAAATGTTTTATGTTGTGAAGTCATTGAGGTGTGACAGTCTTCTAACTCCTGTGCTGCCTCTTAGGATTTCATAGAGTCTTCAGTGGCACTTTTCCAGTCCGATGATGAAGATGGGAAAGCGTTCGACATCGTCAATGAAGAAATCCCTGATTTGGAGCGGGCTGGATTTGGCCCAGAGACAAGGTCGATTCTGGTGAAAAGTGGAGTGTAAGTCTACTCAAATGTATGGATGGAGCTGTTAAACCTTTCTGTGCACATTTGGGTACATCTCCTGAATATATTCCATATGGTACATATGGTAAATATGTGGAGGAGAAAAGTGTTTCTTTAAGTTTCCTTGGGGAACGGAAGGGAAATAATTTTAGTTTTCTGTAGCTCTCATGCCTACACCTTGATCTGGATGTGAGCGTTCTTGTTAGTAGAGAAAGTTTGTAATGTCCCTCCTAGGGTGTCAAAGACTATAGTTTCGTGATACAGTAGCTTTGGCAGTAATACTGAAGAGATATTTTAGATATATTAAGAACTGGTATCACTTTTGGGACAGGTAGAACCAGTCCAGAAAGGATGAGGTGTGCTGTATTTGTAATAAAGTCAGACTGCTGGCACTGAAATTAATACACTTTTTATAGAACTGTTTAAACTGAGAGGAGGGGGTTAAACCAACAGATGTTGAAGATACCTGGTTCAAACTGATCCAGCTTCCAGGGTGGACTTGGCTAATTTTTGGTGTGCATGTGTGAAGTTCAGGAGGAAAATAAACAACACAATTGCAATACATAAAGTAAATTAGACCACACTCAGTGTCTGTTGACAGAGTTATGCAGTATTAGTTAAGGACAAAACTCAAAAGCTCTAGAAGCCTACAAATAAATGTGGGGGGACTAGAATGCTTGGCATGAAATAACAGCTCTGATCCAGCAGATACTGCAGGAGTCCACAGGAAGGTAAGATATAATGGCTTTTTTGGATGTACCTATTGGAATGATAGAGTAGGCCATTTTTTGGAAGGCATGGTACTGTGCATAAAAATTAATACCACATTCTAAAACATGAAGGACATTATGGGAAAACAGCACAGTGGAATCACGGGGGTGGAAATTCCAGACATTTAAAAGTAATTTTAAAAATGCAGTTTTCACATTATCATACCTACCCTAACGGTGATGGTGATGGGGATCAGGAACGGTGAAGTGAGGGACCTGAACTGCTTATGTAGGGATTGGTGATTAGTGTCTCATGAGGATTAGGTACAAGAATGAAAGGCTGAGACTCAGTTTGGAGAGGAGGGCTACAAATGAGAGCTGCAAAATCCTGCAGGTGCTAAGACAAGATTAAAGCAGTTCACAGAATCTTGCGTGACAACAGTTGGGGGAAATGCTTTGCAGAACCGGAGATTGCTTTAAAGCAGATTTTGAGGTGGGAAGGAAAAAAGCTTTTCCTACACCAGAGGCAGTGAGTTTCTGGAACTTGCTGCTGAAGGGGCTGTGATAGCAGAGAGCACCAGGAGGTTTAAAAAAAAGCATTAGATAAATTAATAGCAAACAGATTCACCAGTGGGTGATAAAAGAAAAATGGACATGCCCTGTAATATCCCTCATATAACAGTCCCAGTGCTGGGTGAGAAAGAGAGAAATGCACCACCAAAAGTGGGTGAGTTAGCGGTGTCTAACTATGCCCCACCTGCTTCTGCCACTGTGCAGGGTTAGAGGGACCCTCTAGGTGGGGCTTTCATTCTCTTTAAATTGCAACAGGGAAAGCAGGGTGGGACAAGCTTGAACTGCCAATTATTGCCAAAAAAAGCCTGCAGGCTTTTTCTTTTCTCTCATCAAGCCTTCCTCACTTACTTCTTTCTTCTTGCACCATTTTTCCTAAATCCAACTGGAAAAGCTGTAAGAAAGCCCTGACTGGGGGATGCCAAAAAGGTAAAGATTCAATTAAGAGAGATTCAAACAGTTATCAATTAAATGTCTTCCCTCTGAATTTCTGAGCAGGGCATCATCTCACAATGAGTTTGGTGGGAAGGCAGGCACCCAAAATCTTGTGTTTGTCAAAGTAGGTAAAAGCAGAAAATCAAGTGTGTGACAGTTTTGTGTCTCTGATTGGGTTTGATGTTGCAGTGTCTGCCAGGTGGACTTTTTGTTGTGCTTGACTTGCTGTTACTGTCATCAAACTACTCAGAAAAATGTGATGTTTTCAGGTTAATTTTTATGTCATTCTCCAGGTGGGTGGCATATCAGCAGAAATATTTCTGTGGAGAACAATATGTGTTGGAGAAAGGAAAATACAAATGCTTCTTTGACTGGGGAGGATCTAGTAGAACCATCATGTCAATTCGACCTGTTAAGTTGGTGAGTTACCAGAATTTAAGGGAAAAACTTAAAAGAAAAGAGACCTTTGGAGTTCAGAGTTTACCATAATAATTAAACAAGGGAGTCTGTGGTATAAAAACTTGTCTGTTTGCTTGGAAACAATTTAAAGATCCTTGTGAAAGGCATAATGAGTCTGTTCAGGATGGAGACTTAAATGGACAGAGTGGATCTTTCTGTCTTTTGAGAAAATTATCAGGGAAACTTCATAAGAATTTCCCTTTGGCAGACTGCATACATGGCAAAAATAACCTGGCCTGGAAAGATTAATTTGCCTTAAAACACAGTAATTTATAATGTCTCATTGATAATGTATTTAAAAATACTTGAGAATTTATCTGGACTGTGTTGTTACATAATAGAATTCTGTTAGGTTTCTTTTCTTATTTTTATGCTAAAATATTTGTGCTAGATACAGTGAATAAAGACAGGAAATATTTTTCATCCATTACTCAATCCAAGGAGTGCCAACTCACCCAAAGAGATTAGTGCCAGGACTGTCAAAACCTTAATGCAAAACAAAGACAATCTTCAGCAACAAGTATTAAATGATAATAAGTAATAAATTATTAATAAGTAATAAATTATTAATAAGTAAGAAATTATAGGAATGTGAAAGGAATACTTCACCTTATTTTGAAGAGCATATGTGGAGAAAGGTGTCTTCTATTGGTTTCAATTCTGACTTTTTTTCAAGAAACAGCCTCAAAAGTAAATGCAGAGCCATTTACATGGACTCTAATCCACATTATGGGAACTAATTAATGCTGATGCAAGTTCCCTGTGTGAAAGGCATTGAACAATCAGGCAGGTAATTGTGAGCTTACAGGCAGCTCATGGCAGAAATTGGGGGAGAGAATTGTGCCAAGAGCATGGGAAGCATTTTTCCCTCTGCTCCTTAGTTCATACTTAACAAATTTGAGGCAACTTGGCATGTCTCCTAGGAAATTAATTGTAATTAATGTTGGGGTTTTCTAATGTGTGTATATGTATTTATTTTTGCAGGAGCCCCTTGGGATGAATGAGCCTCCACATTTGGTATGTTGGCATTACATAACAGTCTCTAGTACTAAACTACACTTAATTAAATACAGGTAATGTTGAATGGCTTGCTTCAGGTGATAGCTCAGTGTTGTCACCTTGCAACAGCAGATCAGTGATGGAGGAAACTGGTAGATGTATAAAAGTAAGGTCTGCTAAATGTTCTGCTCTTTGCTTTGTCCCAGATCATACCCTTTAGTATTCTCTCCACAAGAATGCAAGCAGTGAAATAGGTTTTGAGTGACTTTGGGTCTCTATAGCTATTGATTTCCCTCTTCTTTCCCTCCTGTTTCTGGAAACTCACCATCACATCCATTCATCTTTCTCTTGATGGCAGATTTTCTTTCCATTATTTTGCATTGCATCCAGTTTGTCAGTCCTGTGTTTACGTGTCAGGTGAAGATGAAAATATAAACTGCAGAAAATTGAACTGCACATTTCAAACCTGCAGATGCATGGACTCCTGGAAGTTGGGTTTTTTAGTCTTGGATGCTAGTAGTTGTGCTTTCCAAAGTCTTCCAAGCAGGTAGAGCTGCTCCTTAAGGTTCCCTTTTCCTCACAGCAACATAAGATCTTAACTGAACACATCCTGATCGTGATAAATCTCCTCTATGATACATTCTTACAGTTTCCATGAAAGTTGTGCCTAACTTGGTGATAATTTGTTAAGGGAAAGTAGTCCTTGTAATTTGCTCAGAGTCTCAAAAACGAGTTACTTTAGGGTCTTACACTTTTGGTCCTTATCTTACAAGGTTATGTTCCATTAATGGACCTCTGCATTATCTTTCTGAAACGAAAACCTGCTCTGTGTTCATCACCATGTGTGCTCTGTGTCTCCTGCAATGTTCTGTCCCTGCAGGGCTCTCACCCTGTCCAGCATGAGTTGTTTGATTGATCTTTTTCTGTCCTGCTAGCATGGGTGATGATCTGAGTGGTTTTATTGGTCTCTCTCTGATGTGCTTTTAATTAAGCAAACTTGGAAAAGTTTCTTTTAAGAAACATTACTTATTTCCAGACAAAAGATATTTTAGGGCTCAGCAGTTCTGTTTCAGCAAACTTAAGTATTTTGTCATCTGGACACAATTTCTCTCTTTCTTGCTTGGATGGGAAATGTTGTGCATTGTGTTACTTAGCAGGTGGGCCACACCCTCCTTTTTCTCCAGTTCTACCATTTTATGATTAGCCCAGGACTACAGGAAATGTTTCCTGTCTGAAGACATAATTGGTGTATTATTTTAGCCTTAAACACTGACTTCCTGCCCGACCTATTCACATGGCAGTTCGCAGCCAAATCCAAACACTTGCAAGTGTGTTCACAGGAGGGCCTTGGTAAATGATACCAGATAAAATAACTGACTCAGATAAAACTGGTGGGGTCTGAAGAGTTGAAGATAGTTTTATTTCTATCTTCAATTCTTCTATTTTTTCAGGATCTCCCAAAATCTGTTCTTTGAGTGCATTATTCCAGTGTTGCAGACCTTTAGGATCAATTCAAACTTCTGCAGTTTCAATAAATTGTGCTTTACAGTCTTTTTATTACCAGAAACATGAAAAAACCTCTGTGCGTGTATATGCACAGACACCTTTAGATACTGACATGTGCTAGATGGTATTTTGCCTCTTGTGGTCTTTAATAACAGTCTTAACACCATTTGTGAAAAATTTACTATCCTGATTTATATCACAATCCTGGTTTTCACAGGATTCTGCCTTAGATCTAGGAAAGAACATCATTCATATCACTACAGTTCTTATAGGATGGGAAATAATGAGTAATTTTTAATGGGAAAACATTTAATCACTTACCCTGAGTAAAAGCCTTTTGGATAAATATTGAGAATTTCACATTCAGAGAAAAATAAATATTTTCTACATGAAAACCAGTCTCTTAGTTTGGAACTTCAAAACATGGTGCATTTAAGCTGGCAAATCCATAAACAAACATCCTGATGTTTGACCCTTGAATAAGTCATATATTGGTTATTTTGAATGATTATACATTTTCCCACCTTTAAGAAGCATATGTCTGAACTAAGGGAACTGTTTGCACTGTCTCCAGGAGTGTGTCTTTTTCTCATTTCTGTTCTTAGCAGAAATAGAAAAGCAGCAAAATTTTCTTCAATGTCTCAATAACTCCCCTGACCTTTTCTGCCTGCCAAGCTCCCTAATAAATCACATACACCAAGTGTAAGAAATCACCAGCTCTACAAAGCCATTCATTCTACTTATTAAAATAAAGCTTTGCCCAGCAAGAACAAAGCCTCTTTCAACAGCAGGTGACTTGTACAGATGATTTAGGAAGCAGAGATAATTGCTGTGCAACCCTGTATTTGTATTTTAATATTCCGTCCGTTGGATTTTTGGGAAGCGAAACCTCACACGGTAATGTCAAACCCTGACAAAGTGGAGATGGCTGCAGTTGGAGACTAATTGCAGAGTTTGCACTGAGGAATCACTGCTCCACCCCAGCTTTTGTCAAATTAAGACCCTCGTTCATTATCAGATACATTCTGTGTGAAAATGAGTTGTGAATCTTTTTCAGAAGCCTTGCACAGCACGTGGCTTATGAAAGAAAGGCAGTGTGTTTGTATATATATTCCCTTTTGTAAAGAGCTTTGAGATGAGTGGGTAGAAAATACTATGTAATTACAGCTTAAATAGGTGCTTTGTGACATAGCAGTGCAGTTGTATTTACTGAAAAATCAGTCACACTTTATTCATTTTATTGTAGCTGATCCGTGTTCTCCAATTAGCACTCACTGCCTGCAAGGCCAGGTTAAGCCTTTCTTGTTCTTTCTAACAGGAAACATTCATTCCTTTTAAAAACATAGACTGAACTTTTCCATAAAATCATTTGCTGACACTTGTGCTTGGCCTTCTCACTCCGTGCTGGCAAAAGCACTTGATTTCTTTTCTTTGGCAGGAAGCTTGGCCAATTTGGGGCATGAAGGGGGAAGTAGCTCTTGCAACAGCCATCGTGTTTTTCTTCCATTACAGAATATGAGCTGCTCTTTTGATGCACTTAAATTTTTCTTTATTTTCCAGCCTCTCTTTCAGGCTTTCAAATGAAATTCGTCTCAGTTACACAGTGGCAGGCCAAGGGTACAGAATTCTGGGTGTCTTTGCTATAGATTATGGCCTGTGTCACACTAGGGTTTTTGTTTTGGTGGGGGCTTGGGGGGTTTCTCGTGTGGTTTTTTTTGTTGTTGTTTGGGTTTTTTTGGGGGGGTTGTTGCGTTTGTTCGTTTGGGGTTTTTGTTTATTTGTTTGGGGGGCTTGGTTTTTTGGGGGTTTGTTCGGTGTTTGTCTGGTTGTTTGGTTTTTTCTGTTTTACTGCAACATTTCCAGCCTTCTTGCTTTTTTGGGATGAACTGATCACATCTTACTGGTGGGGTGTGGTTCACTGTGACTTGCACTTCTTTACCATGACATATAAAAGCAGCTTGGCTGCACTTCAGAAGTTCCGAGTTCCCTCAGAAATCCTCCTGCTAGTTCTGAAATGAAAAACCACCTGCGACCACTGTGATCACAGAAGATTTCAGGGCACTTTGTCAACAGCAGCCCTGATTGTTTTTGACCAACATTTCTCCATCCTGCTTTGAGCACTGGATTGCTGAGCTGTAGTGAGGGTTGAGCTGCAGTTCAGGGGTATTTTGGGTGGATGGTAAACAGCCTTCACTCCTACCCTTCACATTTTTGTTTGAGCCCCCTCCTGCTGTAACTCTGCCTGTCTTAGCATCACTGGGAGGTCTCCTGTGCCAGCCCAGAGATGACAAAATACTCGATATTTCTAAAAATAAAGCAGCTGTAGAAATGTGACAGATCCTTTGAATGCGAATTTGTGCTATTAATTGTATCTTTTTGAATTGAATGGATACTTCTCTGAGAGTACAGCTTTCTCTGTTTACATTAATGATAATGCCTTCATTTTTCCTTCTAGTCATTGTTTTTGTTTTGTTTTGTTCTTGTAGCTCAAAGCTTTCAGTAACACACATTTCCAAGGAGCATGTGTAGATTTCACAGCAGAAGTTTCTGATTTTACATCATTCATACCATGTTCTTTTAAGGTTCTCCGGGGATGGTAAGTGTCTGTTGTTTTACATGCCATCGTTTTCAGTAATATTAATTTTTTTTTTTTAATGTTACAAAATTTCAGACAGCTGAAAGCACATAACACATGCCCATCATCTTCCATCATGTCTTAAACCCTTTGTCCTGCAAGGCATCTCAGTAACTCTCATCCTGTCCTTCGTTTGGGTACTATGCATTTTGCTCTCCCGGGGGAAGGTTTGCACAGTTACTGTGATTCTTCTTTTAACTCCAGTTAGAATTTATTCCAGATTTTGAGAACTTTGGTACAGTGGAAGTGTCTGAATTCCACTCAACATCGTTTGACTCTGGAACTGAGGTTTCTGTACCACACAATTCCATTTTGCTGCTGAGGTTGCTTTGCTGCATAGCCTTTCAAGTCACCTTACTTTAAGCTTGATAAGAACAAAGAAAATTTTTTATTCTTTATGTCCATAGCAAGTATTAGGTCTTGAAAAAAACATACTGTTAATAAGCAGCTAGAGCAGCTTACCTTTTTTGTTCCATTATTCTTGCAGTTGGCTCCTGTGTTACAAAGGGGAAACCACTGACAATCACTGTGTGCTGGAAGAAGGCCTCTACGTTGACCTCAGTTCCTGTGGCTGCCCGACTGCTACAATCAAATCCCTCAAGCCTATTCAATATGTAAGACTTTATTGGGGGGGAAAAAAAATAACATTTCAGAACTCTTTTCCTTGTCAGATGTCTAAAGCGAGTACTTGCCCTAAACAAACTCCCAGGTGGGGAAATAGTGAGGTTTGTTTTCTTGGCTCACAGGATTTTTTGGGTTGGGAACAGGTCAGGCTGCGTGCACACTTGCACGTGGTCACTTGTAGCTGCTCTTGGGTGTTCTGGGTTTAAAGTTGTTCTCTCTTTTCTACAAGTGAGATACAAGGCCCTCCATGGCCATTGGGTTGGACAGGAATGCACTGTGCTCTCCAGAACAAGAGAGATACAACCTTTTGTACATCCCATTGCAATCCTGCACACAGGCCATACAAATCTGCAGTTTTGATGTGATGGCTGTGCCTTTCTTCCACATCTTGGTGTGCTCTTATGCAGGAGCATCAAAGATGAGCTGTAGCACTGTTGGTAAAGGAGAAGCAAGTGGCTTCTGTGCCCGCTTCTCTCTAGCACTGGCCACCAGCTTCTCCAAAACTCTTCCTCCTTCCCTGATCACAGGACACAAACTCAGCCTATATGGTGTGTGTCCTTCAATGCAGCTCTTATCAAGCTAAACTTCTGTGATTACTCAATTCAGCTTTTTCACATATGAAGTCCTTTTTACCATTTGTGAACAGTGTGCTAAAAGAAAAGCAAAAAACCCAACCAACCAAATGGAAAAAAAGCCAAAAAAACCCACCCCAAACCCCAAGCAAATGCAAACACCAAACCTATGGGCGTGGTGGGAAGGAGGTACAACTCAAATTTGAGAGCTGGACTTCTCACTAGACCATACAGATACAGTGACTTCCCACCTGCTGAGAGCCTGGGTTTTAGATTAAAGTTCCTCTTTTCAACGTTTGGACTTTGCTGTGCCAAATCCAAGTGAAGTTTTGACATCAAATAGTAAGCCTCATCCAAATCCCCCAGCCTGTAATCTCACAGGGAAGTAAATATGAAGTTTGGCATGGTAGGAACTACTGGCAGCCCTTGATTCCTGAGGGCCAGGCCCTGGGAGAAGTGTGTTTGGCAGGCTGTGTGTGGGGAGCTCGCACACATCTTCCTCTGTTTTTGCACCTCTTAGTTTGGTTCTTCTCCTGCTAATAGGAGCCTTTGTATTTCACAAAATTAAGGCACTAAACAGCACAAAATGCCACTGAACTCCACCTGTTTCCCAAATGGCAGTGCCCTCACAGCCCCAGGTCACTGTGGGAACTGAGCCCAGGGCAGTGCTGGGGACCCTGGTGTGGCACAGATGTGACCCAGAGCACGCAGCAGGTCGTGGTCAGGAGCAGCCACAGTTCATTCTGAGCATTGTCCACAGTGCACTGTTCTTGGAACAGAGCCCCTTTTATTACGGCATATTTCTGTGAGCTCATTCAAGAGAGAAGCGAGCCTGTTCCCAAGTGGAATTGCTGGGGAGCTTTATTGAATTCATTTGTGGCATGGGGAGCCCCTTCCATTATTCAGCTTTGAATCCCAGCCTCATTCAGAGCTAAGGTGTGTCTCCTTGCAGCTCACATGGGAGAGGGAGAACTTCTAACCCTGACACCAAGCCCTGGATGTGCATTGTCTCCTGCTCTCCCTTCAGTGAGATGGATTTGCTGCAAGTGTAACTATGGAGGAGTCCCACACTGGGAACATCCCATTTGTTCTATGGAAAATGCAGCTTTGATGAAAACAGTTTGCAAACAAATGCAACAACTGCACTAAATGAAAGAAAAAAAATTACTTTTTTGTATTTAAGAAAGTAAACTTTTGGGTTTTTAGTTTGAAAACTGACAGAAATACGATTTGTTTGTCCAAGAGCTTAATTGCATAACAAAATGAAAATTTTCTTTCTAAATCACTTAGTTGGTCCAACTGAAATAGAAAAAAAACCCCAAAACTTTCAGAGCAACACAAAATTATTTGGATCAGTTAAGAGGCTCACACTAGTGATGGTCTGATGATTTCATTGTAGTTGACAGTATTTTAGGTTGGCTAATTTTTATTCTAGCTCTTGGAGGGATGTTTTATCTGTTGTCTGTAGAAAAGTTGTCAGCATTTAAATATGGCATTTAAACTGCTCCCACACCCTCTGCACACATACCCTCCCATTTCACAAGAAATTCAAATTAATATGGTTCCACTTTGACCGTTTCCCCATTTGTTGTGCACTGGCATCATGGAGGAATTCAGCACATCTTTGCAACCAGTTTGCTCTACTGCTTGTTCAGGAAGTAGCAATGCAGAAGTTGGGCAGGTTCATAAGGAGTGTGGGGAAGGTGTTCCCTTTTCCCAGGAACCTCTTAGAATCATAGAATGGTTTGGGGTTCTTAGGGACCTTAAAGATGATCCAGTTCCATGGGCAGGGACACCTCCCAATATCCCAGGTTGCTCAAAGCCCCATCCAACCTGGCCTTGGACACTCTGGGGATGGGGTATCCCCAGCTTCTCTGGACAACCTGTGCCAGTGCCTCACCACCCTCACAGTAAAGAATTTTTTCCAACGTCTAAACTTTCTTTCAGTTCTCTTTCAGTTTGAAGCCACTACCCTCTGTCCTATCACTGTAGTTCCTGAGGAAGTTTCCTCTCTCCCATCACACCTTATTCTCCAAGGTGTATAATACTCAAACTAAATCTTTAGGAGGCCCTAGCTGTGCTTTTTCCCTGCTGTTCCATTTTGTTCAAATTCAGGTTGGACTTTCTCATCATCCTCAGAGCATTTAGGAAAAGCTGTGGATTAACAGGA
The DNA here is from genome assembly GCA_013397915.1 of Daphoenositta chrysoptera. Taxonomy (NCBI): domain Eukaryota; kingdom Metazoa; phylum Chordata; class Aves; order Passeriformes; genus Daphoenositta; species Daphoenositta chrysoptera. The sequence continues at coordinate 20,223 of VZRO01003929.1, read as the reverse complement.
GAGCACAAAGAAGGAGCAACTGACACTGATGTCATTTGCCTCTCATCTCCTTTCATCTAAGAATCCCAGAGCACTCTTTCAGAAAAGCTTGTTGATGAAATGGCTGCTGTATTGTTGACAGCCATCCTGCAGGCAGGTGAAAGCACAGCACAGGTTCAGAGTTGCTGCAGAGGTGCAGGTTTCTGTGCCTGCATCAGCAGGGACTTGCCTTTTGCATTGCCATGGATTCATGGCAAGGAAATGTGGGCCCTTGCCCAGCAGCAAGAGAGCAGGTGGAGGCAGCTGGGCCATTTATAGAGCCATGGTTGCTTATTGGGGCATTTGTCCAGTGTTTGCTGCTTGAGGAGGTTAATCTTTGGGGACAGAGACCCTTCTGTTCTTGCAGCAGGGAGTTCAGCTCTGGTGCTGCCTGTTCTCAGGTGTGTTGTTCTGACAAACTCCCTGTAATATCTGGTGTCATTTACGTGGACAGAAATGCCCAGGATTGTTGCAATGAGCAATTAGCTTTCCTTCTAAAATGTTACCTTCAACCTGTAAGTTAAACCAGTCTCATAGTTTCTAAAACCAAAAATGAGATCCAGGTTGTAGGTTATGCAATGCTTTTTTTGTTTGCTTGGGTTTTTTTCCCTTTTCTTTTGAGGCATTCTTTATTCTTGCTCTGATCAATCGTGATAGTCCTTGTATTTCTATATTATCTTCTCCAAGTTAAATACAGGTGTTAACTAATCTCCCCAGCATTCCTGTGAGGCAAATACAGAAATCAGACACAAAACTGCAGTTTCCCAGGGCCAGGCACTGAGTCATCCTGTGTTGCTGGGACTGGACCGTGGGCGTTGCGTTGTCCAGCGCTGCGCTCCCTCAGCCAGGACCCATCCCACACTGAAGGGAGCAGCCAGGCAAGAGCAGCTCCAGCAGGGACAGTTGTAAATTATGAGTTTGCCAAGCCTGGAGAGTGAACATTTTCCCAAGGATGTTGCAACACAGCTGTGGAGGCTCCTCCAGTTCAGACTCTGGTAAATGCTCTTGCAAAGCAGCAGGTCAGCAGTGATGGGAAATGGGGCAGTGCACCATCCCTTGCCATGGCTGGGTTACATTCCTGCTTTGGTCTGGCCCTTTGGATTTCTCCCTTTGCCTTTATTAGGCTTTCCATCAAAACCTAAGTTGGCCAAAAAAAAAAAAAAGGTGTGAGGGAAAAGATGTTTTGGGATGGGCCCTTTTCAAAAGGGCTTTATTAGTAAAAAGGCTCACAGCATTCATAATGAAAAATTATCTGTAGCAAAAATTATGCTTTTTGTTCTAAGCATGTGTGGAAATCCACCTGTGCACTTGATTTTCAGTTCTAGTGCCCTTTGGTCAGTTTCTTTGTGTCTGTACACTACTGAGGAAGCTCATCTTGCACTGGTCTTTGTTTAATCTCAAACACTTCATGCTTGGCATTGTGGGTTTTTTCCTGAACTGGTAAAGCATAAAAATCTGTTCTGAATTGTGAAAAATTGTGTTGCACAGCTTCTCTAAAAGCAAAGGAAAAAATCATTGAGGGGAAAGTCTGAGATGGGTTGAACTGTGCAAGAGATTTTCAGTGTGTTGGTTTTTAGTGTTGATTTTCTGTGGTTTACCTGTGTCATTTTCATTGCACCATGTGCTGTATTAGCCATAGAACACCACACCTGGTAAGTAAAGTATATCAGTGTATTTAACAATTTACAAGGCTGCTCATATCTTGAAATGCTATGTAAATATAGCTTTCCTTAGTCACTGGCCTCTTAAATATAATAAATCTCTTCAAGTCTCTCCCTGGACACTTGCATGAAAGAATAGGACAAGCAAAACCTCTTATAATGTTACTGGTGCTGGTTACTTTGCTGTGGCAAAGGCAAGTCAGTTCCTTCACACATAAAAATCAGCTTAAGAAATTCTTTAAGTGCTTTGTCATTCTTAAAATTGGCAATCTTTTCCCAAAGCATGGCATTTCAGGTATTTTCCTTGAAATAACTATGAAAAGAAGCTAAAGTAATGCTGACCTAGACATGGTAATGGATAAATATAGATGTCTTTAGCTCACCTTTCAGGTGAAAATGCTCCTCAGCATTCTGCAAGAAAGGCTGGGAGCAAGATGCCTCTGTAGTAAGCCTAACAGCATAGCCCCAAACCTTGTTTTTCACTGTTCTCAGTTTCCATGGAGCTGTGAAAACAAAGTCAGAGAGAAAAGCCAGGCCAAGCCACTGCTGCCAGCTGTTGGCCTAGAAGGGAATGCAGAACGTGAGGAATCAGTGCATTGCTCTATATATGGCTGTGGAAATGGGAGAGCTCAGGGCTTGGCACAGCAGCCTGGTTTCTTTCTGGGCTTCACGTCTGCAAGGTCACTGCAGCTCTTGTGAGGTCCCCCTGGGAGAGAGGTATCAGAGTCATCAGTGGTGTGTGTGGCAGGGACTCTGAGCAGCTGGACAGGGAATTCTCTGTTCCTTCCCAACAGTCACAACCACACAGAGCTGGAATCATCTTAATTGACTCCAGCAGTTTGCTGTTGTGGTTCCTGGTGTATAAATGGGTATGGTGTGTCAGATGACTTGTCCATCTAGTACAGCAGCCCTGTCTCAACATCCTCAGTGTTGCAATAGCAGGACCAATATTTAGGTTTGGGTTGCAATGTCCAGCTCATGCCAAATGGTATTTCTCAGGGTTAGCGGTGCCCTTGTGAAAATTGTTGGAGCTGTTCTGGACATGACTTCTGGTGTCCCCTCAGGTGAAAGGCAGTGCCAAGGCTCTTCCAAACAGGACTGTGATGATTCTGCCTGGCTGAGCAAAGCAACCTCAGGAGTAGCTGCCTGCACTGGGCCTGCTGGTCTGAGTTTCAAAGTGAGCCTTTAGCCACACACTGAAAATCTGATCCACCCCATCCAGCAGAAGGCACTTGGGAAGACCTGACATTCCAAAATAAAAACGTGAAAGGTTTTAATCTCTTTCTTTGTAATATTAGATTTTAGGAGTTCAGTGCACTTTAAAAATCTCTCAGAGTGGATGATTCCAAGCTCTTCTTCAAAATGTCTCAGTAATCTCTGTGTACCTGCAGTGTTTCATGACTTGAGTTGTCCCTGCTCTGGCTGGCAGAGGAAGGCAGTCTCTGAGGCAGAATCTGACCAACCAGCTGCATACCAAGTGCACTGAGTCAGTGTCAAGCAAATTCGTATGGCCTGACTCACCCCTGAGCTTCTCAGAGACATTTCACTACACTACATGTGCCTCTTCAAACATGAAAATTAATTTCTCTTAATTACTCAGTGCCTGTGTCAACTTGAATTCAAGATTTTGTTTCATTTTTATTCCACCTGAGGCCATGTCTTTGCTGCAAGAGAAATCCCAACATCTGCCTGAGCCAGCTATCTCAGAGTAACATCTCCTAGAAGAAGGTGACTTTCCTGGAGAGGCTGCTCACTGAGTTAGTGAGAGCTGTTCCCTCTTCCTTCAGCAGTTGCATCCAGGTGTAAACTGCAAGTGCTTATGCTTCTGGTTTTAGGTTAAAATTGCTGAAGAATTGTACAAGTGTTCCTTGTACTAAGGCACAGAATTTGTGTATTTAAATCTGCTTCCTCTGTTTTTCTGCTGGCCTTACAGCTGTGCCACATTTTCATGCAAACTGTTTTATTTGCTTTAATAGGCAATCTGTCAGCTCTAGGAAAGGACATTAAGTGAAAAATGTTTCAATTCTACATGAGATTGTAGAATTTACTAATTATGCTGTTCCTTCAAGAATGTCAGAAGGAAAATAGGAATGTCTGTTAAAAACATTTGAGAACTTTTTAGTTGACCCTCTAATCTTTTACAATTTGTAGCTCCCTGAGATTTTTGCAGTGAACTACAGCTAATTGAAGTCTGTGGAATAGACTTTGATTTGCCTCACTATTTTAGATGCACATTCCATCAGTAAGTAAATGAAGTGGATTTTTGAAAAGCAATCAAGGCCCTGATGATACAAATCGGATCAAACTGAGTTTTTCCAGAGGCAGACAGAGGCCTCTGCATTTGCTGGTGACTCTCTGTGCCTGGCCTGAGTCAGTGGGGCACTGCACTGATAACAAAGCCACTGATAAATGCAGTTTGTTTCAGCTGTGTGTGCTTTGGCGTTTTCCCTTGTTGTTATATTTGCTGAGGGAGCACGAGCTAACCCAAAAGCATTGCAGGAAATTCAACTGAAGTGGGCCAATGTGTGCCTCATGTCTAACATCTGAAGTTAGACTATTCCAACTAAAACTTTGGGCTTTTTTTTCTCCTTCCTCCTCCCCCAGGTTTTTGCTGAGCCCTCCATCAGTCTGTTCACCCTGGAATGCTGCAAGGGCAGAGAGCTGCACTTCAGTGAAGCAGTCAATTCTGTTTTGAACGAGGACCTCCATTTTGACACGCAGTCTGTGTGGGTGAGAAGTGGATTGTAAGTATGGGAGAAATCTCCCTGTCGGTTTTGCACTAGAGGAGCTAACACTGTCTCGTGATCACTGCCTTGTTCATAGGTTGGTTTACATTCTTAACTTCTGTTTTGAGGCACAGACTTTCAAAGGCAGGTAGTGTAAACTCGGAGTGCCTTTATTAACTGGCTGTAAAATGCCAGCTATAAACTGCAGTGATTTCAACCACTGCAGAGGCTCAGTGAAGCTCGATGTGCTGCCTGGCTGCCAGGGAAGCAGCAGCTTCTGAGAGGAGCTCCAGGTGGATCTGACAGCTGGAACAGTAATTTGCTTCTGTTATTAGTTTAACCCTCCTCAGGAGTGTGAATGTGTACCCAGGATCTTCTGTAAAAACATTTTACATCTGCAGAGGTGACCTCTTCCACATCTCTCCCTTTCACCTTTTGGAAAAGCTCCCAAGTGTTCTGTCTCAGCTAGGTTTTCAGCCTCCACACCCACAGCAGCAACAAATAGCTTGCAGAGTCTCATCCTGCAACAGAGAGTGGCTGGAAACTGCTGTTCTCCTAATGGGACACACATTTCCTATGTTTATGTTTGACCTTTCCCCACCTTTTCCACATGGGCAAGGCTGCAATTTTCTTGAGAGAAAAGTGAACACAAGCTTCCCCACAGAGCTCTGCCAATTCACAGCAGTTCCCAACATTTGTGCCACTTCCATCCTGAACCTTTGCTGAAAATAGAGTGATTGTGTTGTCTGGAAATTCAGTCACTTTGCCCAAGCAGTTGGCTGCAAAGGAAGGGTGATGGCTTTGGAATCACGTGGCAAGAAAGCACAGGTGAGTGAGGGCAACAGGCCAGCCCCTCCTGCATCTTTCTGCTCAATTTTGGGTATCCAAGCCAGGCTGGATCCCTGTCTCTGGGATGGGTTCAGGACAGAAGGGCTGGGCTTTCTCTGAGCTCTTTTCGATGCTTCCTCGGAAAGAGACCTCCACAGCCTGTCCCCATCCCACACAGACAGGCAGCCTAAAGGCTGAGGGTGTCAGGTGACTGTGGGATTTGTTTTGTTTGGTTTTGTTTGCCTTAACTGGGATTCACAGTTCAGGAAGGCAGATTTAGAGGGGGTTTGGCTCCTTGTCCCAAAGCCTGCTGTCAGCTTCAGGCAAATAGCAAAGATTTATGTAAATATTCCAGTGGCATCTTGCTGCCAGGCTTAGGTAAAAGGATCCTTCCTGAGCCAACTGGCCACCTCAGGAAGGCACGAGCCTGGAATCTGCCTTGGCAAAGGGTGCTGGGGTACTCAGAGCTGTGGGAGAGGTGGCACAGCCTGTGTGAGAGCTGAGATGAGTTTTGTCCATGTCGCTGAATGCCAGAAGCCCAACCTGGTTTCAGATGGTGATCACTGTAAGTCTTTCCCCTCTCTGCTCCCTATAAATTGTCTGCATTCCAAGTGAGACTGTTCCATGCTCCAAGAATAATGTTAACAGTGAGTTCTCAGTGACTTGACAGAAACCATTGCAAGGAAAAGAAGCCAGGAATGGGTTCCAAGTGTCAGGAAGACCCAGGGGTGATCAGGCTGCCCTGAATACCTGTTAGTCAGGGGGTGTGGGCTTTGTTTGAAGGAGCAGGGACCCAGCCTCGCTGCCAGGCAGCTCACAGCTGGCACAGCTGAGCCTCCATGGAGCCCTGAGCAAGGCTGGCTCTCGGTTTCTCTGAACTGTGGGCACTGGGCAAGAGCAGTTCCAGGTGCTTTGAGGCCGTGGGTGTTTTCTCACTGACTCAGAGACAGCCATCCCTCGTGTTCCTGGCAGCTGACCTGTAAAACAGGTAACCTGGGAAACCAGCATTGCCTTTGTGTTCAGAGGAGTTAATGAGTCAGGCATTTAGGATTCACTGTCCACACAACAATGACCTATTGATATAAACAGAAGGGATCTGTGCTCCTGAGGCTGCCTTTGTGAGCAGCATTTACTGAGCAGATGCCCAGATAACAAGGGGTCTGTATGAGCCAGTGCTTTAACTGGGTGTTACAGGACTCAGCCACGTCCATGGTATATTCATGACAGGAAAATCTGCTGCAGCAGGGTGTGGGGTTTGGAGTGAACACCTGTATGTGTTTGCAGACCAGTGGAATTGTATAAAAAGCTTTAACTGTAACAAAAACATCAGACAAGATCCTCTCGTAATTAATGTGCACAACCAGGCAAAGCTGCAAGTGTGGCTCCCTAGTTCCTGAACACAGGCATGCTGAAACCAACATTATTCCCACCTGGAATCATGCAGAGGTTCTCCTATTTGTGGGGGAAAAAATAGAGGGGGAGAGGGGAGATGGGAAGTGTAGTTTACAAACTGTAGGCAGGCAAACAGAAAACAGGTTTGAATGTCAACAGCAGGCAGTCATCCCACTGAAATGGATGGGATTTTACAGCACAGAAATCGAGATTTGATATTAACAGCACTGCGGAGAGGTTTGGGGGCTTCCAAAGAGCACAGCCCTGAGCTGCAGTTTAGTTTTGCTGTGGATAATGAGTGTCCTTTCATGTTCTGTTCTGTATATCCAGGTGGATTGCCTACGAGGGATGCAATTTTTTAGGAAAGCAGATTCTGCTGGAGCCCGGGGAGATTTCAAACTGGAGTGAACACAGTGGCTGGAAAGTGATTGGCTCCCTTCGTCCTGTGAAGCAGGTACTGTGAGACTGAGGGAGGAAGAGGGGTTTTTATGGGCAGGGGTTTGTGCACAGGTATCAGCTCTAGCACCAAGTACTGCGGGGTGTGCTGTACTCCTTAAATCAGGCCCAATGGTGACAGCCAGAAGGACCCACTGGAAGATTGCTGAAGCAGAAAATGCCTCTCGTGGCAGTTATTGAGATCTATGTTAGGTTCCTAAAGGGAAATAATTCCCAGTTCCTTGGTGCCAAGTTTTGTTTTTCTGAATTGCTCATTAGCATGTTCTGTGGGTGCTCTATTTTTACATTTTTGCCATATAACAATATAATGAGGAAACCAATTCCACACTGGCTTGTTTCATAATTAACATAAATGGAAGCAAGAGCGAATTTTATTGTGCTGTAGCCTGGATTTCCAAAAGAGGCAAAGCTCATGCAGTTCCCATCAGGTTTTCCCTCTCTGCCTCACCCCAGGTAATGCTAATTTCAGTCTCATTCAAAGGTCCAGGTCTCTAAACCAGGTTTTGTTTATGGATGCTTGGTGGGAGAGAGGACTCACTGTGTGTAGCTCAGGGTTTGTTTTAATATGGAAAAAAAGGAGATTGAAAGCTCCCAGAAGAAAAGCTCTGCTGGAGCTGGAGTTCCAGCAGAGCTGCCCTTTATAACTCCCTGCTCTTTATTTGCACTGAAACCAGTGAATAAAAGAGCAAAAGCTCAAATCCTGCAGTAGCCCTGCAAAATCCTCTTTATATTTGAGTAAACCAAGTCAACAGGGATACCAGGTCAGTGCCCTGTTTTCTATGGATGTTCAAAAGCAATGGTTATCTCTCTGCCATGTATTCCAATTAATGAGGGCTGAAGTTGCTGGATATGTAACTCAGTAAGTTTTGTGTCCCAAGAATAAAAAGCTTGTGGAGTACAGCCCATTTACTGCCCTTGGAACGAGTGAAATGTGCTGAACCAGGCATATTTGCAGATCACAGGTATTAGTTCTATAGCCATAATTACATTTTTTTAAATAAACCTGTCTGCCATTGCTATTTATAGCTGCCCATATGCATGTGAAAACCACTTACTGTGCTTCACACACACATTTGTTTCCAACAAAAAAATTCCTGAACATCCTCAACTGAAAACAAAAATTGAACACAGAGTTTAGAAGACTGATGTAAGGTGGAGGGGAAGCCCTCTCACAGCCATTTGCTTGATCTGTGTGCTACAATCTCTTCCCTCGCCCCACTGCAGCCAGCAGTGTACCTGAGAGTGAGGAACAGGGCCCAGGGGAAGTACCTGACCGTGGCTGGGAGCCTGGCAGACATCAGGGCGACGTCGGTGTGCGCGGCCCCGCGCAGCGGCAACGACTCCCAGCTCTGGCACTACTGCCGGGGGCTCTTCAAGGCCAGGGTGAGTTTCAGAGGGCTTTTCTGCTCATGCTGCCCTTTATTGCCTGTTATCTATATAAAAAAAGATGTTTTAACATTTAAAAAAATGAAGTGACAAAAACCACCACCTTTGATCAAGCAGCTGGCGGGGTGCCTGAATAATCTGTTCCTCGCTTGCTTGCCAGGCTTCTTACCAACTACAGCACGATTTACTGCCGTATGCTCGGTGCCTGAAACAAGCCAGGCACAAAACTGAGGCCCTGTGGCCTGGCTCTCACTTCTCCCCTTGTTTCTTAGGCCAACAACGCCTGTCTGGATGTCATCGGGGGCAGAGATGTGCCTGGGGCCAAAGTTGCCCTCTGGACAGAACATGGGAAGGACAGGCAAAAGTGGAGACTCAACGAGGATGGCACCATCAGCTCGTACCTCAGTGAGCAACTGGTGCTTGATATCAAAGGTATTTAAAAACAAAACAAAAAACTCCAAATCTCACAGGTTTCAAGTGTGTTTTCTGATTAATTGCCATATTCCAGCTTTTTTTTTTTTTTTTGTACTTAAGATCAGAAACTGAATCCTACCTTTCCTGTCCAGTTGCTTGACAGTGGGATAAGAAACCACAGGGCAGGGAGGAACCCTTCCCTTCTGATTCCAGAGGTTTCTTTTGATCAGATCAACTCTTGTGCTTTAGGGAGTTAAGTAATGCAGATGGCAAGAAGTGCAAGTTACAGAAGACAAAATGGTGAAGGAAAATCCATCACAGAATAGCTCAAAAAGAGAAAAGATATTGAAAAAAGAAGGCTGGTTAAAATTATCATTGCTCAGTTGCAGACACCAGCCCTGTACCTCATGGAATTCCTATTTTTCAGCAGATTTTCTTACTTAGTCACACTTCTCAAAGCTTATGTATAATTTTTATGAGCATTTCTTTCAAAAACTTTTCCTTCATGACTTCCTTTTGTTTTTAAGGAGGAAATTACTATGACAAGAATCATATCATCATGAATCAGCCAATAGAAAACAAACCTTCACAGAAATGGGATATTGAAATATTGTGAGTAAAACCCACCCCACAGATGGACTTTTTGTGGGCTACCAACATCTAGAGGGGGGAAAAAAGAACCCAACCTACTGAAGTCAAGTACCACTGGAACCATAAGCAGCAACTCCTCCCTATTTTCCTTCGTGCCAAGCACCAGCTCCTAGAAGAACTGAATTTTGCACAAATCTGGAAGATGGGAGGTTGATTCAGTGTCTCTCTGCAGAGAAGGTGATTCTGCAGAGGCTGCTCCTGTGAAAGTCACCATTACTCTTCATCTGAAGTATGAAAGGTAAATGCAAAACAGTAGGAAGAGGTTCTGCAGATGGGAAGTGCAAGAGAGAACAGGGAAGAGGCTCTTCAGGAATGCTCTTTACCTGCCTCTCACTCTGCTGGAAGCTCTCCGAGGAGTGAATGCACTGATGAGCTTCAAGGAATTTGAGTTGGGCTTTTATGTCCCAAGTGAACCTGTATAGGCTCCAAGTGATCCTGAATCATGTCTCTCACTAAAATGCAATATGTTTTGTTCATAAGGACACCTTTGAACTGGAATTCCAGCTCAGCATGTGAAATGAGGCAATAGAGGGGCCTTTCACCCCCTAAATGATACTGGTAAGCCTTTTGTCTTCTCTGCTTTTAACAGTACCAAATTTCCAGTTTTGGGAACTGGTTTTCCTGACCTGTGGCCTGTTTCTTACCCTGGAAATCAGGAGCTGCCCCTGAAGACCACCTTTAACAGAGCCATATTTGTGTGTATCAAAGCAGGGGTAGCTGGCCCTGGGTCAGGGGCACTTCCACAAGGGCTCGGCTGCACTCGCAGCTCTGATTTTAACTGTAGCTGTGTTTTGTTCCAGTGTAAATAGCTTAATTTAATACCATGTCATTGGGTCTGGAAACCACATCTTCCTGCAGAAACCAACTCACCTTGGCATGATCCAGAGGTGCCAGCAGCCTGCAGTCCAGGGCTGGCCTCATGTTCCCAGTGTGGCTGCATGTCAGGGTCACTGTGGCACCAAGGGCAACTGGTGGTCCAGAGCGTGGAGTGCCAGGGCTCTCCCCAGTTCCCACACTGTGCAACCACAGCTGCTGCTCCCTGCAGAGCCAGAGGTGGTGCTTGAAGAGCATTTTCCTGGCTCAACGCTGCCCAACCACAGCCCCTTGCAGGGCTGTGAACACCTGACATGGAAGAGAAGTCCCTCAGTTCCCTGGCTTCATCATTAAATTAATCTTCATTGAAATATTCAGGGTATGTATTTCTAGGACTATTTAAAGAGTTCAGGTTAGCTGAATGCAGGTATTTTAGATTCCAAAAGCTGTAACTATGCAGCACTCAAACAGGATCATCCCCAAACAAAGACATAACTCTAAGTTTGCCATAGAAGTAAAATATATGGATGTCTATTTTTGTATGAAATGGAGTTCTATAAATTACTATTTAAAAAAAAATCTACTTGCACTTATTATTTTACATTCTAAAATTATCATAAATCTGCTGTTTGAGTAACAGATCCTCAAATGTATGTATATATTTTTTCAAACTAAAGCACTTGTTACGTTTTTTTCCATATAAGTCAGTACATCAAGTGTTCTGCATGTGACTTTCCATATGAAATTTTAAAAGCCTGTGTAAAAAGTTGCAGTTTTTTAAATGAAGAATGACTAAATCATACTTGGTGTCTCAGTGTTACATAACAAAGTAAAGCAGGCTTTTGTACTTAAGAGACCTTGAATGTAAAATGCTAAAGCATGTATATTTTAACTGTATAAAACTTTTTAGGAGAAACGTTTTGCTGGTTGGTTTCTTTTTAAACAAACTAAACAACAGTTTTTAACAGATGCTGAGCATATTCCTGTAAAATATTTCTTTTCCAATGACCCAAAAAAAGGGGGATAAGTATATTCAATATGTGGCTGTGCTGTTACATGAGATTGCATATTAAAAATCAATTAAGTATTAAAGTAACTGCACCAGTCTCATCAAAACCCACTCAAGTGAACACTGAAGGTACAAATTCCAGCTTCAGGCTTTTGGGTTACCTTCACTTGAAATTGTTGCTGGGGGAGGTAGAGGTTAAATATTACTGTTTGTTTATGCCAGGGATGCCAGCATCTGAGGGAAAAGGGATTTTCTTGGGCAAAGTCTTCCCCCTGTGGGAACAGCATAAGCAGCTTTTACCAAGAAGCTTTTGTTCTGTCAGGGCAATCAAACAGAACAGATTTTCCTGCTGATGAACTTCACAAATGAAAAAACAAGTTAATGTTTTATGCCCAAGGTTCTGGAGCCTGTTCCATGTATAACATCCCAGCAGCTCTGCAGAGGGAAGGGGACACCACAGCACTGGTGGTACTTAAGAGTGACTTCATCCAGCCACAGACCTGGAGCTGTGGCTCACTTACCTGTTTTTCCCCATGTCCAGTTTCCCAAAAGTGTAGACAGGTAACATCTGGCACCAGAAAGCAGCAAAGTATAGATAGTGCAGTGCTTTGTTAGCACTACAAACCACAGCCTGGATGGATAAAAAAAACTAATTTAATAAGCTTGCTCTCAAGGGATACTTAATAGCCAGAAATACTCCTTAGAGGAGCAGTTAATTCACAAAAGCATCAAAGAACTTCAATCAGACATTCAGTCCATAGTGACAAGGCAAGGTTTTCTTTCTCTTCATCTGAGGTAAGGTTAAGCTCTTTAACATTAACAGTGCTGCTGCTCCAGATCTGCTTCAGTGCATCCAGGTATGACAAAGGGAACCGCAGCCCGTGAGTCTGCTGGGGAAAAGGAGACAGGAAAAAACCCTTCAGGAGGCAAAGTAGCAGTGACTTTATTACACACCAGTGTGTGAGGCTGTGGGAGGGAGCAGCAGGAATGTGCTCCATTCCCACAGCACACTGGTGTTCATGAGAGCAGCCTCCAACAGACAGAGTTTTAACCAGACCTATTTTACTGAGAAGTAATTCTTCCATGCTCTAGCACACTTTACAAGGTAGGGATGTTTATGGCATATGTGGCTTCCTCCTGTGGTTTCCACATGGAAGAAAAAAATTATTTTAAATTTACCCTCCTGCCTAACCTTATATTCAGTAGAAGAGTGAGGTCTTTAGTCCCAGTGCTGACCCACCCAGGCCTGAAGTGAGCAGCCCTGCACAAGTCCCAGTGGATACAGAATCTAACACAGGTTTAACACAACAGAAATGAGGTGCAGGGATCCCCATGGAACATGTGCTACATCTCCAGCAGCCTCAGACAGGACCTGCTGAGGGACACACAAGTAAGAGACCATTTTAGTTGCTCCAGCTGCTTTGCTAACTGGGACATGGGGCAGGCACAAGACATCCCATTAACATCTCAAATGTTTAATTAAGCATGAGATCACATTACTTAGTTCTACTATTCACTGCCTGTGTTGCTGCCTCACCTCATCCAGGTACTTAGGGAATTAAAAGCTCTGGGTGCTGAAGAACACAGCCAAACCCACAGTGGCAAACACTTTTGGGGTGTGTTTGCAGGAACAAACCTGTGCCAGGCCGTCCTCACTGGCAGTGTCATCCTCTGTCCCCATCATGTGAGTTTCTCTCCTGTTCTTTAAGGAGTGGTACACATAAACCATCTCCCTGCGAATTTCATCCTAAAAGACAGCAGGAAGGAAATGGTTGCAGGTGATCCACACCCTCACACTCACCTGAGTCCAGTGCCAGCTCCTTAATTCCAGAGGCCACTGTTACAGCAAGGAAAGCAAGTCACCTTCTCAACTGAATGACCCAACAGTCACCTCCCAGAGCAAGGGACTCTCCAAAACACCTCTGAAAATTTATTTACAACCTTCTGCCTTGAAACTGCCCCTGCTCCAGTCACAGGACTGATGCTGTATAGAAAATAGGCCATTGAGGGCAGTTCTCCTAAAAAGTCTTAATGAACAGGTAAGCCTCAATAAATCTCCAGTCTGAGATCTAAATCTGTCTCTTAAAAATCACATGCCCATTATCAATCCTTGGTCAAAGCTGTGCAACTCAGTTGCAAAAAAAAAGTTTCCAAACCCTACACAGTCTCACATCAATACGGACACAAATAAAATGGAGGCGAAAAATCAGAAAGTTCTGGTATGTTTTTCTTGGAGGAAAACACTCCACTCATAAAAAAAGAAAAAAAAAAAAAAACCAAAACTGTACAAGATAATCCATCCTGGGTGTGTGTCCCTCCCCATTTTTTTTTTTTTTTAATTAAGATAACAAAAAGCACCTCTACAATTTCATGCTAACAAACCTTCACAGATAAGCAGCAGTGTAAACACAGAATGATGCAAGATGCCAGTATCTATGTTGTGGAACAATGTAACAGTGACACTGTCACCCACTTAGATGCAGAGATAACTCAGCAGTGAAGACTAAATGCAACCAAGAGAATTCCCTCTCTTCAGGAGCCCTAATTTCATAACTTCTTCCTTATCTTAAATACAAAGAATTTTAAAATATTCTATTACCCAGAGCTGTAGAGGCCGTTTTAGCTGCTGTAATGATCTATCCCATGTAAGCTCAGATAAAAGCCATGCAGAATCACAGATTGAATATAATTCTGTACCTCCCTCCAGAAGTCTGGAATGTGCAGTTTCACTGCTCAGCAAACAGCCCCAGGATCTCCTAACAGCAATAATGGGATGCAGAATCCAACCAAGCAGAACTGCACAACCCTTTTAGAACTTTCAGTATATCACAGCAACAATTCACATGCCTCCCACTCCCCACCCCAAGCATACAAGGGGGGGCTTCTTATACTTACAGCATTCTCTTGATCTGGTTCCACAGTGATGATAGCATGGTCTCTAAACTGCAGTCTGATTTTGCTATCTATTTTTGGCAATTTCCCACCTAAGAAGAATAATCCTCCCTTAGAAAGGAAGAAAACCAGACATGGTACAAATCGAGCCCCCTCTGTGCACTACCCATTCTCTTGTAGCCAGAATTTTTTGTTAACCTATGTTTCCACACCCACAGGTTCTCAAACTTGTGGTGGAGGGAGAAAGGAGAAAAATTTTTAATGCTAGGATAACCTTTATTTCACTCTAAGGGAGATGGGTCATCTCTCCCACCAGACACTGGGAATTAACCAACAGAGGTGTGCAAACACACAGAGGGAGCCAGGCACCACACAAAGCTGGGCCTAGACTGTGACCTTGGCCTGCCAGGAATCCCCATTTGTTTTAAGAGGCACACTGAGCCCCTACCATCACATCAGCCAGTGTTAGGAAATTCAAACTCTACCTGGAGTCAAAGCATCAGAGTCACATCCCAAGCACGGAGGCAGCCGGTGCGTAATGAAATCCTTCTTCATGTCGGATGATCTCAGTTCCCTGGAGCTCTCCAGACGGTCTGCAAGCCTTCTCAAAAGGCTGCTCAGCTTTTTGGTGGAGTCAGCTGTGTTCACCTGCTAAACATCCACACAGAATTCAAGCTGAACAGACCAGGCCTAAAGCAGTGCAGCAAAGCAGTGAAAATCTGGACACTCTTCTTTTATCTTTGCTTAGTCCCAAACCAAGCTTTGTTTCTTTTGCACATTCCCCACGAGCTGTTCACTAATAAAAGCTGAAGCTCACTCTCCCTTGCTCTGGGGTTAAAGGACTTGAAAGTGCAGTTGAAGAGACCCTTGTTCCTCCTGCACACTGATGAGCTGAGCAGCAGCACGACAGGACCACCGTAAGGAGGTCACACAACAATTCACAGCTTCACTAACTTGTAAAGATTCAAAAGCTTGGCCTGACAGAACTTTTCCTGTCTGACAGATCACCTGGATGCACCAGTATTCCCTGAGTCCCACCTACTAACCATGAGCAGCTGCCTTGGAATGCTTCTCCGCAGCGCCACGTCCTCTTTTGCTGTATCAAACACAAGGCCAGGAATTGCATCCAGTAAGAAATCTCCCCAAGAGCTGAAGGACAGGAAGAAAAAAAAATCACTGAAATAGTTGCACTGAAATAAAACACACAACTTACTTTATTTTCCTAGCTGAAGTGGCATTAAGATGTAAAACAATTACTATTTATTAGAGGCTCTTTTTTATAATCTCTACTCAAATGTTTCACTGTCTGCTTCCCAGTGGGAAGGAAGAACTCTGGCCAATAAAAGGAATTGGACACCTACTTCTTACTGCTTCTCCTGCCCCCAGTTTCCATCTGCCAGCAAGTGTCTTCAGCTACTCACTGCTTTTCCAAACTGCCCTGCTCACCCCACATGCACACTGCTCTGCCTGCTGGGATCTGCCCCAACACACAGAGATGTCCCTTTTGTCTTGGTGCCTAAAAACACCTGGAAGTGCCACCTCCACAGCTATTTTCAAATTCTCTTCAGTTTTCCAAGGAAATGTTTCCACGTCATACTTCCATCCACAAGCCAAATCAAACCACCAGGACTGCTGCTTATTTTACCTACACTTGCTGACAGCAGGGGCAGAGGAAGGCTCTTACACTTCATTGCCAATAACCTTAGTGGATGATGATTCCACTTTTTAACCTCTGAAGAAGAGCAGTCTTGAAGCTCTTCCTGCTCCTCTCCTCACCCAGGACAGACATCCCCAAGGAATGTGCTCCTGACAAGTCACACACTGGACTGGCCTTGGGCTGGTGCAGCCATGGAGAAACTCCACTGACTCCACACAAGGCTGCAGATCTCCAGCAATCCCATTACAAGGAGATGAATCCTTGGCTTCCCAGCACTGCTTGACCAATAAATCCATGCAGATCCAGCTGGACAAACCCTGCTGTGCACACCGGCCACAGGAAGAGCTACCAGCAGCACTGACACCTTGGGCTTCCACAATGGCAAAGCTGGTGGTTAGAGATTCATCTCACAGTTGCCTAAATATGCTCAAACTTGTTCTGCCTTGTTTGGCAGAAATCCCTCCCAATCCAAGCAATCCCAAGGTCAAGCTAGTAACTCCAAGCCTGAGAAGCTGATTAGGTGGCAGCAGCAGCAGCATTTCCCTGTGTGATAACAATGTTTCAATGGGGGGACAAGGACCTGACCTGTGCAAAAGAAATCTGACTCTGATGCATGGGGTAGGAGCTGAAAAACACAGATTAGCAGAAAATATTTGCACAGAAGAATCTGTGAGAAGAGGTGTGGGTGACCACCAAATACAGGAGAAAGCCTGATGAAAGGAATAACTCATGCCTCTTTATCTGGATTATGAAATGAACAGAAACTTCAGCCACTGGTGAGGGGTTTTTCTAAACACAACAGTTGTAACATGATCTTCCACATTAAAGTCTCCAGCTGGTAAATAATAAAAAAAGCAATTGCAGAGCAATCAATCTTGCTTCATGAAAACCTGGCAAAGGGGCTGCTTCAAACAACAATGGTCTGGCTCCCCTCCTTTCCCCAAACCCCAAAATTTCAATTACTGCTACCTCAGCACTTAGATTCTGTCCCTGGCACCTGTGGGCAGGGCCCCTGTGTAATAGTGGGGTATCTACACATATTCCATGTCACCACATTTCTGGAGGGAAGGTGATACTACCCCTGCAATACCCACAGGAAAACAAACCCCACACGGGCTAAACAGCATGAACAGAGAAAAGACCCAAGCAGAGCTCATTACCAAGTAATTATTTTTTTTAAGAAACAGGACATCACTTCCTTGAAACACCAGCTTCAGGTCTCTACTATTCACACACATCATCTGGCAGAGGAAAGCCATACAAAACAAGAAATAAAAAGGAATTACTTGTTTTGGTAGGTGCTGATGGTCACGTGTGTTGAATAGGAGATCCCCTGAGGAGTGTCAGCCTGGTGAATTGTCCCTCTTGGGAAGTACAGTAAGTCACCTGGCTGCAGGAAAAAGAAAGATAATTGATATATTTAGGCCCCTTGATCAAACCTTACTGTAGTCCGAACAGAGAAGATACTCTCTGCTAGAGAGACTGACAATATGTATTTAAAATCCCAACATCGAGCAATTCTCCAATGTACACTTTAATAACATAAAGCTCTCTAAGCCAGAAGTCCAACACCTCCAGCTTTCCAGCCTGCTGTCAATATTTGCTCTACACCTGTCTGCAAACACAAGTTTTTAACATGCTAGAACAAGCACAGTCCTGCTGAGATGCAGGAAGGGGACAAAGAAGCAGCTGAGATGAACCTGCTGGCAGTTCAGTGGGCTGGGAGAGGAGCAGTGCCATGGGAATTTGGCCAGATCACATCAAAGGAAAAGGCCAGTGTTCCACAGGAAAAGTCAAACAGTCTATAAAAATCATAATCTGTTACAAAAATGCTGTCAGAAATTTTTAGTTAGAACACTTAAAAAAACAAGAAAAACCTTCCTCCTCCCCTAGCTTCTAACCTATGTAAACTTAATATCCAGACCAAAAAAAGATTTAGATCAGGAAAGTCAAGACAAGAAAGAAGTGCAAAGCACATTAAATTGGCTCCACAAAGGAAAAATCAGTTTACTTATGGCTTGTCCTATAAACACCAGCACAAAGAGAAAGGTCATAAAGCAACAGTGATGAAATCTGATTCCATTTTAATCTTACGGTCTTTAAATTTGGTCACATCAGCTACTTCTAAGAGCCTACCAAACACGACTCCTTTCCTGGCTACCACAGCCCAGACCACCAGAAGCAATTAAATTATAATACCTTTAATATGAATTCATGTGTGGGATTCCCAATCCTGTCCTCTGACTCAACATTATATTCCCGAGCCAAAGGCACTGTTGGTTTGTAGAGTCGCCAATGCTTCTCTCCTTCCAGCTGAAGGATGAACACCTGCAAAAGACCATAAATCCAAATTTCGGGGGGGCCTAAGGAAGCCCTGCTGCCCCTCACACATCTAATTCATCAGGAGTTTTAAATTATCTTCTGACTTGCCAAGTCTGTGGAAGCAAGCCAGAAACCAGGGACAGAAATAGTGGCACAGGTTGGCTTTCTGACAAACACAGGTTTTCCCCTTCCCTGCTCTCAGCTACTCCCAGCATTGCAAATACAATTCCATTCACATTATGTTTTAGATACCTAAATGCAGAAATTTACATTTTTGAACTAAATTTTTGTGCTATGTTTAGAGACAACAGAGAGAAGGGTTGTGAAGTGTGATCTGTTTTATCACAAATTTGGAAATCCCTGTTCCTCTGCAGTCACTTAAACTTAGCCATTACTATTAGTACGCTTTCAGCAAAAATACATAAGGAAACACTTGCAAATAATTACCCTAAGTTTTCAGTGGACAAACAGAAGTCTTTCTAGAATGTTTATTTGGGGAAGAGGTGGAAGCATACACAGAGGCATCCAGTGCCAGGAGCCCACAAAGGGTTTCACAGACAAGGTGGTGTTGTCCTACCTCAACATCATCATAGTGAGGGGGAAGGCCCTGAGACCCCTGGGGAGTGATGTAAACATTGGACCCCACCAGAGACCCAAAGTAGCACTCCAGCTTCTCCTGAATCTTCCACAGCTCCTCCTATTAAAAAATAAAAAATGATGCTGTTACTACTGAAGAGCTCAGCCAAGCCTGGCTGCCACCAGCCCATCACTGGGGAAGAATGATGACATCCCCATGACACCGTGAGTGGCTACCTAGAAACACAGACCAGACAGGAATAAGGGAATAAAGGTGGGTATTTATTTGAAAGGCCTTCAAAGGTGCACCCTGGGAGCCAAAGGCTACATCCAAAAATGGACCCCAAGACAGACCCCGAGTCACAAGTTCTTCACACTTTAATAGGTTTGGTTCATTTGCATATCAGAGTTAATTCTCCAATTAAAACTTCAGTTAATGATGTAATTTCCCCAAGCTCACCCCCCTTCTAAGATGTTGGTTTACACATTTTTGGGCCCAGGACAGCCTGGGTGTCCTTGGAGAGTAGGCCCAGAGAGGCTTTGTTAAGTCTAGAAAACAGAAGTTAGCAGGCTACAAGAAACTTTAGAGCTACACACTAGGCATATACAGGATTTGAAAAATATAAAAGTTAAAACCTAAGGCATCGTCCACAGAGACACAGAGCCTGGGAAGCAGTTTCTCATGAAGGCAAGCACTGCAGAAGCAAAGGAGATCTGCCATGAAAGTAATGGGTGAGGCAAAATGTCTCGTGCCTCAACAGAACGTTGATGTTTGCTCTATTTTCTGTACCATCTTCAGGTTGCAAAAACAAGGTTAAACAGAGGAGAATACACCACTCATCATCCCACAAACAGCAAAACACCCCAAGAAAATAAACACATGCAGGACTTGCATCAAAGAGAGAATAAAACAAAGGTTAGACACCTTTTACAAATGACTCCAACTGTTTGGGAATATTCAAGCACAAACTTTACTCATCCACACCCAGCACGTGACAGGGAAACACCAGGAGATGCCAACAACTGAGATCAGTCAGTGACACTGTACATGGAACCTGGTTGTGTATTTGGGTCCTTATTTGGGTCCACCTCACAATTAAGACTGTGTTGACACCTTGGGACAAAAAAGGACTGCCTAAATCAAAGTACCTACAGGTATCCAAGTCCTTTACAACTGTGCAGCACCACTGTCTCCTTCCCATACACAAAGACTGAGGACACAGCTAAAATGGGGTGGTTACTTTCATGGTGCAATTCCAAGCTAATCCACTGGCAAGAATGGTGGAGTATCCTGGAAATACTTCACATGGTTTCACACCTCACCCTTGATTAAAGGGAAGAGGTACAAAAGCCCCTGTTTGCACACGGAAAAAGTGGGGCAGAAGAGATAATTTAAGCACAGATTGTGGCAGGACATCCCCC
>VZRO01003928.1:0-16011 GCA_013397915.1 Daphoenositta chrysoptera | reverse complement strand
GTTCTATGATTTCTTATTTTAATAATTGCTAAACTAAAGCTGCAAGGCCCAACAAAGATACTTTAATCACAAGGGTACTTTTAAGCATTTTTCTGAAGTTAGCACTTAAATAGCAAATAATAGAAAATTAAGGACTTTCGAATCATAACATAAAACACATCTTTGGCATCTCTAGAGCTGTCCAGTGAGCTATGTAACTCTTACCTTATATCAGCCCAATGGGGTGGAGTAATAGGCTGAATCTGTGGAAGTAATTTATGTAGGATTCTGTGTGGTTTCTTATTGAAATACTCACGCTAAATCATGGGGAAAATGCAAATATGATTAATCAGTGACTTGACTAAAGTTCAAAACTACTTCCCTGAAGTCGTAAATTTCTTGAAATCAGCAAGGTCATGTTACTATCCATCATCTTACAGTTAATGAACAATAAACTGAAGTTACGTTGTAACTATAGATTCATAGAATGCTTTTCTTTGGAAGGGATCTTAAAGATCCTCTACATTCAGCCCCCCTGCCATGGGCAGTGCAAATTACACTAGACGAGGTTGCTCAAAACCCTATACAGCCTGACCTTCATTACTTCCGGGGATGGAGTATTCACAACTTCTCTGGGCAACCTGTAAAGAATTTCTTCCTAATACCTAATGTAAATCTGTTCTCTTTAAGTTTAAAGCCATTCCCCTCATCCTATCACCACATGACCTTCTAAAAAGTCCCTCTCCATCTTTCTTATAGGGCCCCATAGGTACTGGCAGGCTGCTATATAATCTTCCTAAAGCCTTCTTTCTCCAGGCTGAATAAGCCCAGCTCTCTCAGTCTGTCTTCACAGGAGAGGTGCTCCAGCCGTCTGATCATCATGAAATAGCCCAGGAAAATTTTATGATCTTAAGAATATGATTTAAAAGACTCTGTCTTTCAAGTAACAATTCAATTTGGTTTTCTCTTAATATCAATGAATATGAACAAGTGTTTAAAGCTCCATCTATTTGTTGGAGGAATTGTGAAAACGCACCTTCCCAGTTCTGCCTCGGAAGGCTTTAGAATTATTATGATTTGGCTAAACTTTTCAGAGTTACTAATTAGTGAACTAAAGACTCTTAACAAAACACAAGCAAATATTATATGAGAAATGATTGACTCTCCCTTCTTAAACCAGGAGGGATAGCCATGGACTGCAAATAGGACACGGATAAAGTACAGAAAAGCCGTTCACCTGCTCTCAAGGCAATGTGCTGTTGAATTTCCTGCCATATGTCTTAAGAGAGTATTTAAACTTTGCCTCTATTCTTCTATTTATGCTAATCCGTGTGGTGACTGTAACCCATTCTGCAATATACATGCTTTTCAGTTGTGGGTGCAGAATGTGATGAGGGCAATTTGCTCACTAAAATTCAAAGAAAAAAAATTTACTTGGGATAATACAACTAAGTTGGAAAGGGAATTCATTTAATTTTTAATCACACCAATAATAAAGCCACAGTTTGTGTTTTGTATCAAGATTAAATTACAACAGTGCTATAATCTGTCTCCTGGAAAACAGAGCATAGCCCTGATGTAAAAATGTGTTTGCATGAGAACCTGTTGTATGAAAATGTTTTGTGTGCTAATTTTGTATCATAAAAGCTAATTTTCATAATGTATAGAATTAGCCAGCGGTGTAGGAATATTACTATAAAATTCTTCCAACTATATGTGAATGCAGTCAAGAAGAAAACACACTTCCTTGACAAACCCATTCACATTTATTCCAGGGTGCAAAATTAATCAATTATACTGCAAGAGCTGGGACCCCTCTTGAAACTCAGCTGATTGACACATGTTAATAACACATGTACCTGTTGAGGATACCCCTCTATGGAATATAAAAACTAAGGCCTGCTGTAAAATTCTATAACTAATTTCAAAACATATTGAGCCAACATCTAAGAGATACAATATTGTGATATCCCTCATACCCACTACCCATTAAAAAAAACCCCACTGATTCCTGGGATTGACAGGCTGGGGGCACTGACTAATAAGAATTGGGTTGACGACTACAATTGAATTTACATTTTGAACTATTGGATGCTGTATGATTACTCATGTTATTGCTTCATCTGTTTCTATTTTTTCTCCTATTATCTTTCTTCATCAAGTCCATGGGCAACCCATAAACTGAAGAAGATAGTTGGGAAAGAGACATTTATTACAATGTTTGAGTCACGGGGTGGATGATATAAGGTTTTGCTCACTATAGCAAAACTAGATAAAGAAGCCATTGAAGCCCACCCCTCCCTAAAGAATGCCTGACTGGAACTTTGGACTGAAAATCAAACAGCTGAGATTAGATAAGGGAAAATCCATTCTTTCATCTGAGGCCCGGGGAGAAGTAAACAAGTAATCAAGGAAAAGAATGAGAGCCAAACCCAGCAGCTGTGCTGAGATTCTTCCCTGGCTGGGTTTGGGGTGGGGGAGACCACAGCCCACAGAAGCCAGGTCTACTCCCTCCGAAATGAGGCGGGGGGAGGAGGTTTCAGGTGTGTGGCATAACCTCTGGTCAGAGGCAGCAAACACCCATCCTCCCTCACATAAACTGGCCTAGCTGTGGAACCCCCAACTCCACAGGCCATGAATCCACGGGACATTCAAGTGAGAGGCAGCTGAGGGGGTGCCTTAATCCATCAAAGACGCCCTGAAGTGCTTCCCAGAGTGGTGCAACAAATCCAGAGCCTGTTGTAAGAGACGATGGCAAACCCCCCACCCCACCCCCCCAGGGAGGGGCCTGGGTTTTCCTACCTGGCCTGAGCATGGATTAACCCATGGGATTCTATGCTTTTCGCGGGGGACCTTCACCACCATGAAGGCCAGCTGGAGGGGATCAATGGAACATCGCTGGGATCCATGGATGGGGATGGTTTCTTTATTCTGTCTCTGTCATTCTCTTTCTGTCCCCCTCCCCCCCCACCTCTTTTCTATTTCTTTCTCTCTCTCTCTCTCTCTTTCTCTCTCTCATATTTACTATCAAATAAAACCCATACTATTGACTTTGGTATATGGTCTTGTTTGCACCTTGATTCGGGCAGAGGCATTTCTAATAATTTTAATAATCACATCTCAACACCCTCTAAGACCAAGGGGAAGTCTTAGTTTCTCCACCCTTCTCTCACCTCCAAGTTCTGGGACTCCTGAGGGCCATTCTCAGCAGTAAAGACTGAGGCAAAGAAGGCATTCAGTAATTCTGCCTTCTCTGTGTGTTCCATTACCAGAATACCCTTCTGATTCAGCAGCAACCCAACATTTCCCCCAATCTCCCTTTTAGTGCTTGTAGATGTACTTGTAGAAGCCCTTCTGTTTTAAAGTCCTAACCTATGGGATTCCTCTAAGTAGGTCTTTGAAAAGGCCAGTTAGTTCTCCAACAGTTTAGGGATCTAGTCCTTCATAATGCTTTATTTACTCCATGCAGGATCCTGAGTTCCACCATCTCATGGTTACTACAGCCAAGGCTGCCCCCAAACTTCGTATCTTCAACCAGTCCCTTGTGGTTTGTTAGTAAAAGGTCCAGCAAGGTGTCCCAGCTGTGTCCCCTCCCTACCTCTTGCCCACCCCCAAACCACGCTGAAGAGGAGAGTGAGAAACACAAGACTTGACTCTCTGCAAGCATTGCTCAGCAATAACCAACCCCAGATGGTCACAAGTCTAATACAGCCTGTATTAGACTGTGTCGGAGGCTGGATGTTATAATTTATGGCTTAAACATCTTCATGAAGAACCTTTGCCTATTATGGCGAAACTGTATTACAAAAGCTGCAGAGAAGACCACCAAAACCCTGAATGGGGCCCTGAACTGTTCACTGCCCGTTGATGAAGAATACATTCACAGGGACATCAAGTTTGGCGTCTTCAGGGTGGAGACCGCAGCCCCTGGGCTATCAGCTGGCAGGCTGGAACAGACCCTCACACCAAATGGCAGGGGGAGGAGGAGAGGTTTTGGGTGTGTAGTGGAAAAAGCCTCTGGTTCGAGGCAGGGAACGCCCATCGTCTGCTGTGCAGAGCTCAGCTGTAGGGCCCCTTCATCCCGGGAAAAGCCACATCCCACGTGAAGGACAGCAGAGGGGGTGTCATGGCCCATCAAAGGCCCCCCCCACAAAGGGGTCCCCAGACCCTGCACCAGAGCACTGCAACACGATGCAACAGATCCAGAGTTGCAAGGGACAGTGTCAAACCTAGCCTCGTTAGGGGACGTACCTGGGCATTCTCACTGGGCCCAAATGTATATTAATCCACCAGATTCTATACTTTTTGGCGTGGCACAGCAGCGGGGACTCTCACCACCCAGAAAAGCAGATGGAGGGGACCAACGAGACATCATTGGGACCCCCACAAGGGTGATATGTTTCTACCTAACCTCTGTCACTCTCTCCCTGTCCCCCCATCCCCCCATGCACACTTCTTTCTCTCTTTTTTTCCTTTTTTTCTTTCTTTCTTTTCTTTCTCTTTCTCTCTTTCTCTTTCTTTCTCTCTTTCTCTTCTGTTTCTCTTTCTCTCTTCCTCTCTTTTTCTCTCTTTCTTTTCTTTCTCATTCTTTCTCTCTTTCTTTCTCTATTTATTTCTCTCTCTCTTTCTTTCTTTCTCTTTGACTCTTTTACTATTAAGTAAAATATATCAATTTTTTGGCACCAACGTCTAACCTTGTTTGGTTTTAATCATGTTTTTTGGGTATATTTCGAACCTTTCTGTGTCCGATCCATTTTATTCACAGGGGCTTCGTTTCTTTTGCTCTTCTGTGTTTAAACCAGTTTGTAACAGCCTGACAGTGACATGCACCAGCACAGCACAGAGATCTGCCACAGAGCATTAGGACTTCTGGACAGAAGCAAGATGGGTAAGTAAAAGGCTGCATGCGGCTTTGAAATAAATGGTAAAGGGGCAGATCTTTGTGCCTCCCTGTTTGTATGTGTAACTCGGCAGTCACCCTGAAAGGGGTCGGCAAGGGGTCTCCAGCAAGAGATGCAGCAGTTCTGCAAGTCTGACTTTTGGTACTGCCTGTAAACATGTATCTTCTTATGGCTAAGACCTCATCTGATACCAGTATTTTTCTATACAGTACACTGCATAAAATAAAAGAGCCTATGGCTTCCCATAGTGTCAAAAGTTCATTGGCTATTTTCCCTCCCAGTCTGTGGAAGGGCTGCTTCTGTAGCAAGGCACAGTTATGGATGTGACAGAGGCTAGACTGAGGACAAGGACTATCTCTGTTGTGTTCCAAAACCACTAAGAAATGACATTATGATGCCTTGATGATCTAGGCCTACCCTATGTAAAAAAGTTTCTCTTTGAAGGTAAAATACAAACATTCATAACATTCAGTGCTGATACAGTTAATTTTAAAGTGAAAAATATACTACATTTATGACTGCCCATGACCTTAGTTACAGGCTTTATAAGGAAGTCACATAAATAAAACAGGTTGTTAAACCCTAATTGATTTACGTTTCCTTATTATATGGAAATATTGAGCAGCATTCAAACCATTAATGATTTATGAGTAAAGCTGTAAAAATGGTTCAGAGTAAAATGAAATGGCACTTCTTTACACGCTATTTCACAAAAAATTAACCTACCTGGGATCATAATCTAATCTTTGTCACCAGCATACTTTTCTGCATGATCTAAAAAAACAGCAACAAAAAAACCAAAGGAGAATCAAAAACACCCCTTAGAACCTTCAAAAACACAGAGAAGATTCCATTCACAGACAGGTATCATATTGCTCCAAATGAAAGCATGAAGAAGGCAAGACAGACTTGACCCACTATGTCCCTAAGGGAGAATTACCTCACCCCTCAGCAGGGCACTTGCCACCAGGGTTAAATTCTCTTGCATAACAAGAACTCTCTGTGAGGACAATCAAAAAACTGAGGAAGACAGGTAATTACAGATGTTTAAGGTTGAAGTTGAGGTTGAGGTTCTGTTCCACATCAATCAACAGTCCTCCCTGTTCAGGTACAATGAGTTTGTTTGTTTGTTTGTTGCTCTTCAGTTTACTGGGTTTGTTTTAAACTCAGCTCATTCACAATAATGCTTGAGGCATCAAAGGGATTTGAACTAGTTCCTGGCAATCTGCCTCTCCCTAAATTCTTGCTTCTATAATCCTATAACCTTAGAATGACTCAGAAGGATCTGGACAGATGAATTTTGGCTTTATTTGAAAAATAGTCCTTTAGAAGTTCTAGAGAGACTTTATGGAAGTGGCAGACAGGCACGTGAGCTGTAAGGGGAGAGTCTGCTGCAGATTCAAATAAATCTGCACACATAAATTGAAGCCTCTCTACCTTGAACTGCTCACCCACTCTAGATGGTGGCTGTGTAAGGATCTACTTACATGGGAGATGAGTGTCTAAGTGCCTTTAACAGTTCATGGAGATCTGGTCAACAAAGGCAATGGAGCACTGTGGTGGTGCATCCCCCTCCCTTTTTCAGGCCGCACTGCAATCTGAGACGTGCTCGTTAGGCCTCGGCCTTGATGAACAGCACCTGGGCTCAGCTCCTCTTGAGCTTATCAGAAACACTGTCTGCTCCCAGGAGCTGCTGCTGTCTAGTGAGCTCCAGGTTTTTTCATCAACAGCCTTGGAAACTATTTTCCTTGCCTGAATGGCATAATATCCCTGTTCTCACACTTTCAAAGAAAGTGTGCTAACCCAAAGGGAGGCAAGGATGAAACATTCTTCTGACTATAGCCCACTTTCTTGTGACCCTGTAAATAGTGGTCCAAAATGCATCCTTTTGAGCTCTTCTGGGCTGCAGTGGACTGCAACCAGTGACCTCTCTCTGAGTGGGGCCTCTAAGAGCCAGAGAACTCTCAAGTTTGCTGTACTTGGAGGATCACTGAACGACAACAAATCCTGGGCCACTACCTCCACTCCTCAAGGCTCAACGCTTCACCCACTGATGCAAAAGCATCCAAAGTGAGTATTTCAGTACCTCCAAGGGGAGTTTCTCACAGGTACCTTGCACTGAATGTCTGTGTGCATACCCACGTGCACATATGCTATAGCAAATCTGGGAGAAATGCTGCTCTCTTGTATGTTTAAGTACCTTAGACATCTAAGTAAGTTAGGCCTGTTAGTAAGTTTAAGTTATAAGCTAAGTTTAATGCTCTTAAGCATTCCCTTGCTAAATTGTTACGGTTAAGTTATAAGTTAAGTACTGTTGAGTGCTGTTAAGCTTTTAGGTCATATTCCTTTTTATCCTTGTCCTTTCTATCCTTTGTCACGCACAACTAAACACACACACACAAAAGCACAGACACATACACATAGATAGTTCTTAGTTAATTTCTGTTTTGATTGACTGGATTTTGTTCCCTTTTTTTTCCTCGCTGTGCCTTAACTGTCCTGTAAGTAGAAGAGTGAACCTTGCCAATGAACCTTGTTTGTGCTGTCGCTTAATACTAAATATGGTTTTTACTGATACTCTTGCCAGTGATTTTTTAAGCGATCTCAAACACTTGTTCATA
Source organism: Daphoenositta chrysoptera (assembly GCA_013397915.1). Classification (NCBI taxonomy): domain Eukaryota; kingdom Metazoa; phylum Chordata; class Aves; order Passeriformes; genus Daphoenositta; species Daphoenositta chrysoptera. The sequence goes on along the minus strand of VZRO01003928.1, from coordinate 8,510 downwards.
ACAAGCACTGAAGAGAGCTGGCTGTTGCACCAATGCAGGTGGTCACTGCACTCCCACTCCAAGTGGACACAAAAAATGTTTGAGGAATGGCCTGGAAAGGGAAGGAAAAACACTTTTAGTTAGAGGGTAATTCCTATCCAAGAAAGGTAAATGGAAAGGAAGGCAACCAGCATTACGTTTGTGTTTTACAATTAGTAATCTGAGAGCACTGCTAACTGAACAGGAGTCATTTCCCTGGACCATATTCCAGGTGACCAGCAAGGATAAAGAAAAGGGTGAAGAAAGATGAAGGTACCAGGGGAAGACCAAGGTGGGATCAGGATGCACTCTGGTTCATTTATGAGAAGTAATATTGAATATGGCTGTCAAAACTCGGGGATCAGAAAGATCCTTTTCTAAGGACATGAAAATTCCATCTGACATGTCAGCATTCTAGGAAAAGCAGAAATTCCCTAGAGGGTTCTGCTATATTGTATGTAAAGCAAGTTACCCAGGTAGTGACATCTCTGCAAACATTCTGGCTCACAAAATGAAGTTTAAAACCACATGTTGATAAAAATATACAGGCATAGACAGAGCCAGACAAACAGACTTCCATGTTTGCACCAGCAACAGAAGAAGGTATTACCCTGACATGCACACCCATAATAAATTGACATATGCCAGGAGGGACTGGATTAACCTGACATGGAGATAACTTCTCTAACATCCTGTTGGCACAGAAACACTGTGGAGCAGAAGGGCAATAGTTACATTAGTTGTGCGTTTGCCAGAAAATTTCCCTGACAGGGAAGTATAAAATTTCCTTCCCGTAAATGATATGGGGAGGGATTTGAAAGGTCATCCCCTCCACAGATAACCGAACAAATGCTCACCTTAGCCCCTGCAATATCTTTGTTGTCTCTCTGTCAGGGACCAAAGATGTGTCTAAGGCCTGCCATGTTCGGTCCACCGTTGTGCACGTCATCAAGATAATGTAGAAAACCTTATTATAAGTTGGTAAGACTCTAACCTTCAGAAGTTAACCTGTGTATTGGTCAGGATTGAATGACTGGTGGGAATGAATCACTGGTGGGATTCATCCTGTGAAAGAGGAATAATACAAAACAAAGCTGTTGTTGGCATGGAAGTGTTATCATGGCCCGTTATGACCTCATCTCACATGCTGGCCCTCTGTGAGAGGAAGTTGAAACTGGCACTCCTGAGGAGGAGATGTGAGGTGTGGTCGTGGGGTGGAGGGGAGAGTAAGACATGATGCACACCATGTTCCCCCAGGGGATGCCCTGAAGGTGCACTGCCTTCCTCCCCCTCCCTCTCAGAAGCCATGCTCCATCTTCTTCTGCTTGGCGGCTTCTCCAGAATCCATAGGTCGGTATGTATTAATTGCTAACATAACTAATAAAATTAATTTCCTTTGCAATTCTGAGTGCATCTTGAATTTTTTTGTGCACGGGCATTCTTCCGAACCTGTATCAGTGTCTCTGAGCTCTAATAAATCAGAGTTCAGTTCATGTTCAGATCAGTATTCTCTGATATATAAATATTCCAAATAATAAGGTAGTGTTTAAAATTAAAGCTACCAAAAAATTTCAAGCAGACAATTTCCTTGATGAAAGCAGGAGTAAAAAGAGAGGCACTGTAGTTTTACTCTGTGGTTTTCTCCATAAATAATGTGTTTACAGTTCCTGAAGATCTTCAAAACCTGAGTGACCATTTTATGAGGAAACTTATAAACATGTACGCAATAGAAAAAGAGTCTACAAAGATAACATACTCCCTAGTAATAACAACTGATCAAAGAGGCAGACCTTTTGCAGTTCTCGTGAAAGTAAGTTTGGAAATCATTCACGTACATTAAGGAAAGTGAAATGTTATGGACCCTTTATAAGGATATACAAGCACAAAAGTTGATTAGGTTCTTCAGTAGTGCCATGTTACATCATATCATTGCCTTCCAGGGTTTTATGCAGTCTTCCTGGGAAACCCCATGATTCTGAAATCACTGTGGAGACAGGTATTTTCCTTTAAGTCAGCTTGGAAAGAAAGATTCCCAGAATTAAAGTAATAAAATCTGGCAGCTCACCTTGCATCTCTGGTATCCTACACTGATAAGCTGAAATTCTGTTCGTCATGATGATGTTAAATTGAAACAGACAGTTTCTAACCACAGTATCACCCAGACAGTTAAAACACTTAGGCACTTTCATTCTTCCCAGAAACAAAAATGAAAACTCAAATGAATGCAGTCTCATCATGCAGCAGAGGAGCCACTCATCCTTCCAGCACCCAGCACGTGGCAATTTCACAGCGTCACTGTGAGCTCCCAAAGCTCACTGTGAGCTCCTCAACATTAATAAACATCTGTTCGTTCTGGGTCCTGGTGCCAGAATAACTTCGGGGCTCTCTTTGGGATCTTATATTCTAGACAGACAAGCCACTCTAGAGGAAACCAGGAATTCACCTCCCATCCTGCTGCCCCCATCACCTGGCCACCCCCATCATTCCTTTGTGGGCATTTTCCTGAAGGCCGAGGGAGATGTGATCCTTTCTTGCACACTGGCTGGTGAAGGCACAGAGGGCACACATCTCCCACTGGCAGCCCCCAGCCTGACAATTAAACTGCTATCAAACTGCTCCCTTTGGACACAGGGCTTTGAGGCGCTGCATTTCCCATGTCATCTGTGGTCAGGCCACGTGGCCTCAGGGCCAAGGGCTGTCACTGCCTAGCACAGGTAACAAAGTCCTTTTGTTTCAGATAGGTATGCAAACACAGGCAGTAGCTAAGCAGCCCAAAGAGTACTCCTGCCTCATCAAAATGAATGGAAAGGATGGGATGGGATGGGATAGGATAGGATAGGATAGGATAGGATAGGATAGGATAGGATAGGATAGGATAGGATAGGATAGGATAGGATAGGATAGGATAGGCGACAACTTCTCTGGCTTTGTCAAGTGCTATGGTGGGCACTGTAAAGATCAGGTTAGTGAAATTTCCTTCATAAATGGTACAGGCATGCCTGATGCTGCATTATGATGGAAGAAATGGGATAAAAGTCTTCCTGATGACAGCAATTTTTTTTTTTATTCCAGTGTATCTCACACAATTGGCAAAGCAATTTCCAGTGGCAGCCTGGGTGCATTATGAAATGTCCCTCTGTTCTGGCATTTCAAAAGCGAGGCATAAATAAGCCACCTGAGAATTTGATAATGCAAGTGTCCTTGTCCTGGGAAAAGACAAGGGCCAACTGTCACAAATTGTATCAAGAAAAATTCCAGCAAGATACTGTCATGGGCAAAAACTGTTTACTCCTTCAGTGAATTTCCATTGATTTAATTTATTTGTCAATTTACAGCCTATTAAATACAGATTCTGGTATCAAGGGAGACTGAAAAAAACCAATCAATCCTCAGGAAAAAACCCCGCTTCCCTTTAGACAACTTCTTCCTGCTACCCTTTTTGCTCCTCACCCCAGGCTGTGCTCAGCCCCTTTGCTGAGGCAGGGGCCAGCACAGAAGACTGTGGCCAGTGCACACCACGACAGAGCTCCTCAGGGCTGCATCTCTCAGCTCCTGCTCCCTTGGCTCCAGCCCCTGCCCAGATACCCTCTTCTCTTTTCCCTCCTTCTGCTCCAGTGAGGACCTCTCCCCTTCTTCTCCTCCTGCCCTGGCCTTGTTTCTCCTTTTGCTTGGTGTTTACCACCCTCCCTGGTTTATGTTGTCGTGAAGTGGACAGTGTACCTGTGCTAGGTACATTCTGACACCTGACATCTGACAGACATGAGGCCACTGGGGATATTAGAAATTAATTTATTGTATTGCTGAGTCCCCACAAACCTTGCAAAGATGCAAATATAACCTGCCTAAATGTGAGGCACCAGTTACCCCTCTCAGCTGTCTTCTAGGCATGTCAGATATATATATCAGCTTTCCTTTTCACCATTTCTTTAGCACTGGGAAACACAAAGAAATGTTGCTCTGTGAGTATTCGCCTATGGGGCAATATGTTTAAACAGCAATTCACTGGGATTTCACTTTGAAACTTCCAGCAAATGCAACACAACAATCAGAAGAGCTTGTGCCTTCATCCAAAAAATACCAGAAAGCTGGCTGGCCAGAAGTCCTGTAGACCAGCTCCTGGCTCTGCCCCAAGAAGCATTTCAGATTTTATCCTATCAGAAATTAATATCAAGAGCATGAATAGGCCAGGGAACAAGGACAAGAATGCAGGTTTTGCGAGAAGATATACTTCTTTCTTCAAGTCCATTCTGGATTGAGAGTTGGTGGAGCCATCTTCCCATGCCATAAGTGAGATTCCCAAGTCTCAGAGTTAACCTAAGGGCACCACTTGTGCCCAGTGTACTGGGTACCCTATCTGGATAGCTCCTGCCATTGGGCCAGTTCCTGCCTCTTGACCATTACCAGAATTTGTCTCAAGTTCCTGAGGAGCCAGAAAGAAACTGGCTAGGGCAAGTGGATAAATTTTATTTTCTGCTTTGTTGAACTTAAAACAGTCAGTAACACTTCGCAGCCATTTCTGACAGTGAATGCATTTAGCTGTACACTATCTCTTCATGTCTGTTGCAATGTCAGTGAATACTCCACAACATGGTCTAATGCAAGGTTTTCTTAGAAATCTTCTTGGTGTCTGGCTATGGATAGGTGTGTCTCTGTAATTTATTCCCAGCTACACTCCTATTCTTCTCCCTAGTTATCGCTGTGTAAGAAAGGCTATCTTCCAGCTGGGTAACTCTTTGACACTAAGACCTAAGTGTCTACATGAAATCAAGTAGCTTACCCCTTTTTTCTGTTGACAGATTCCTCCTATGTAAACAGCTCTTACTCTAACATAGTGTCAATCCATTCAAGGAAATTGATTCTTGAACATGGGAGAAGCTATCACTGGAGTTGCGCTAATTAAAACCTAGATTTTGACAAGTTAGGAGCTAGAGAAAATAGCTTCTAAGTGCCTGTCTCCCAGAGAGAAATTCAGAGCTGACATACCTGTCTCAGAACACCTGTGCCTGGAAAAGGGAAACACCAGGATCCAACCTGCCCTAGGTGCTGAGCACAGCAGGAGATACACAATGCTGCTCAGAGCCCGGCTGGCTGTTTTACACTCACAGGTGCCAAGCCTGCCTTCCCTAGATGGGAGAGAAGAAATACCTACAACTTTTCTGCAAGTATTGGCAGGAGAAGAGAGTTCCTTCTTTCAAAGGCAAGGAGAAGTGCATGCCTGTTAGGTATTAGCTGATTATCTGAACACCTGACTGGCACTGCCACATCTGAGCTTAATGTTCTTCTCAGCCAGAAGCCACTCAAATCACTGTCACTTACCAGTGTCAAGCACACCAGGCTGCAGGGTAGGTTTTGGACTTGGAAAGATCCTTTCTATCATTGCTACCGCATAAAGCTCTGGCACATCACACTGGTGATATTCTTGTGACTTGCCAATTGGAATAGCTAACCCTTGTTTCAAAGTCTTTTAGTTCTTCTACCGTCACTCCCCTGTTTTGTAAACCTGTACACTGAGAGAGCAAACACTGCAAGATGTACATCACCACTGTCTGTGTTTTGCTCTCAGATAGGAGAATAATTTTTAGTGGAGAAGTAACAGCTGCAGCAGATTTGGAGAAAATGGGAAACAGAAGTCTAGCTTTTCTGACTGCTGGTACCAAGTGGGAGATGCTTTGCAGGCTCCTCTGGTACCATGGGCTGGCTATCCTGCAGGCACAGACTGGTGCAAGGGCCATGCTGGGCATGCAGCACAGCACAGGCTCACTGCCATGTGATCTCCTTAACTCCTCAATAGGCAGTGGTCTCCTGCTCAGGATCACTACACCTCACCTCCCACCTTTCAATTCTGCAGCCTCTTTCTTACAACATGGAAGCTAGTTCTGTATTCAATATTGTAACACTGGACTTACTGATTCCATTAGCTATTGTGGAAGTCCCTTCCCTAGTCTTGTTCTCTGTTCATATACCCAAGGATCTAATTAAATCCTGTTTACTATAGGGAGTTCAAGGCACTAGATCCCAAACGGTAGCCCCAAATTTACTTGAAATCCCCGCTGTACTGTACATGTGAGCTTTCATCAGACAACTGTACATGACACAGTCTTGATGCCAGAGGCTCTTTCCTCCTGCTGTACCTGACTCTTCCCCTTGTAACAGGCCCAGCACTCACCTGACTCCCCAGAGAGTTTGTTCCGCTCACTATACACAGAGAAAGTCACTTTCTTTTTTGGGGGGATTTGGTAAACGAGGGGCCAGGACACGGGAGCATACGGGTACCCGAGACGGGAGCGGGGCGCGGCAAGGCACAGCGAGGGGTACCTGGTCGGCCCTGCTGCCCGTCCCCGGGAGCCCGTGAGTCACGGCGAGGGACGGCCCCAGCCCCGCCCACCGATGAAAACTCCGCGTTCCTTCTATGGCCCCGACGGGCGCGGGCGGCTCGGAACTCCTCTCCCTCTCCTTATCCGTCTCCTCCAGCGCCGGCACAGACCGCACCGTCGGGGCCNCAGCCCGTGCCCGCCTCGCCCATGGCGGGGCCGCGGGACCCCGCGGAGCGCTGCTCCTGCCGCAACACCGACTGCGTGGAGCGGCCGCTGCGCCGGCTCTTCGAAGGGCTGGCGAGCGGCGTGGCCGCCTGCCCCTGGCCCTTCGTGCTGGTGCCGCTGCTGCTGTCGGGCGGGCTGGGCGCCGGCTTCCTCTTCCTGCCGCAGCTGCAGGCGAACGACATCGAGGAGCAGTTCACGCCGACCTGGGGGCCCGCCAAGGCCGAGCGCGACTTCGTGCGGCGGCACTTCCCCCCCAGTGACTCGGAGCGCTTCTCCGCCCCGCGGCTGCCCACCGAGGGCGCCTACGCCGCGCTCATCGCCGTGGCGACGAACGGGACCTCGGTGCTGGAGCGGGCGGCGTGGGCAGAGGTGCTGCGGCTGAACGCGACCGTGCACGACGCCGAGTACGAGCGGCTCTGCGCCCGCACCGCCGGCCACTGCGCCAGCCCCAACCCGCTGCTGTCGCGGTGGGGCGATGCGGGACCGCCCGCCCCGGGGAGCCTCCGCTTCCCCGTCAACGACGGCGTCTTCCTGGGGGCCGCGCTGGGCGGCGTGGAGACGGACGGCGGGCGGGTGCGGAGGGCGCGGGCCCTGAAGCTGATGTATTACCTGCGGGAGGACGGCCCCGAGGCGCAGGACAGCCGGCGCTGGCTGGAGAGCTTCCTGCAGAGCATCTCGTCCAGAGTGACGGAGCTGCGCCTCGGCTCCGTTCAGGTAACGCAGGGGCGGGTGCGGCCGTGCGGAGCCGCCGAGCCCGAAAGTCCGGGCAGCCCCCTCGCCGAAAGGAAAGCAAAGGGGACGGTGGCGGGAGAAGGCGGGCGGGCTGCGAGGGCCGGGGCACCGCTCCTCCGCCAGCCTGGTGTTTGGCCTTGCCTGCGCGCGTGTACAAAGACCAAGGATAAGAGGGAAAGCGCTTCATTGTTTCTTTTCTTGTTGTTTTAACGGCAGGTGACCTACTTTACCTCGCTGTCCAGACAACAGGAGTTTGAACGAATTACCGAGAGTGTGATCCCGCTCTTCTCCGTAACGTATTTCTTAACAATAACCTTTGCAGTCGTCTCTTGCCTAAGGTAAAATGTCTCTAAGCTATGGCTCAATGAGCAGTGATGTCTGCTCTTCCTTACCTCCCTCCGTTGCTTTCTGCTTTTGCCGAGTTAAAGTGTTCTTGAAGCTGCAGACTTCCGGTGACATTCAATAATAGGCAAAATGTATTTCTTTGCTTTTTCTTGTCTATCTATGCCTATTTCCCAACTGCTTAGATGGGGTTCATGATAAGTACCAGATAAATACCTGAACAAGTGTTCAGTGCAGACATGACCAATTTGAATGCTCACCTCCTAGAGAAATTAATCTTGTCCAGTGCTGACACCTGGGAATTCTGCTAGCAGCTTTCATCAGGTGTTCTCTTCAGACAGGGTATTGTTGGTATCTGTGGAATATTTGACACATAACTAAGATATTGCTTGAAATATTTTCAGACTGAGCTGTATCAGAAATAATATCTGGCTTGCAAGCTGTGGAGTGCTTTCTTCTGGCTTAGCTGTATTAAGCAGCTTTGGATTGATGCTTTTCTGTGGAGTGCCATTTGTGGTCACTGTAGCAAATGCACCATTCCTGATTCTGGGTAAGTAGAAAAAGTGAGTTGGATTCAGATACAAAGACTAAAGTGAAGTTAAAATAACCTAACAGTGACAGTCCTTTATGATGTATAAAATGTCAGATAATACAACATTTTCTCCTGAAGTGAGTGGAGGAGATCCCAGAGGTGCAGCCTCCTCAGAGCACGTACAGGCAGGCGAGCCCCTCAGCTCAGCTCAGTGTGCCCACAGGGGGACTGGAGATGGGTTCTGGTGCGAGGGCAGCTTCTCCCAGAAGACAAGGCCTGATCTAGATCCACTGCTACAGCAGGAGAACTGTAAATGACAGAGTGGTAAGGTTAGCACTTCCAACATT
>VZRO01003927.1:192707-209580 GCA_013397915.1 Daphoenositta chrysoptera | reverse complement strand
TAATGTTGATTATACTATATTTAGGTCTGTGGGATGCTCCCTTTGATTGTAAAACCTCAAAAATCATAGACCTAGCATGAACGTTTTGCTTATCTCTCTTTACCTCTTCAACACAAGATATACCCAAGAGCAATAGCATTGACATGAAATTCCTTCTTCATAATTTTCAGAACTGGATAAATATACCTGATCAAAATTATATAATAAATTACTGGGTTTTTTTTTAAAAAAGTAACTCAAAAATATTGCTTGAAGAGTGTCTCTGCTGATGGTTGGTCTCAGTAATGGTGAGAAGGTGGCCTAAAACCACTCTCTGTATTCTTATTTCTAAAGCTTTATTGATTGTATGTTATATTCAGAAAGTTTAAACACGGAATTTTACATTGCTCAAGATATATTTTTAATCTTACCGATAATGAGGTACCCATGCTTGACATATGGTAAGCATCTGATCGTAATACATTTCACTCAAAAACACAGCATGCCATTTACTTAAGCTAGAGTGCTGCAAGCTCTGGGAAACTGGAATACAGATTAGTTTTGTGCATTAGGTAACAGTCTGTGAGAGGATTTTTAGTTGTTATTATTTTCCAAAGACAAGGTACTCCAGAGGACATGAAGCCAGACATAATGGAATGTGTTTGGAGCATAATAGAAAATCTGAATCTAGGGTATTTTGATGTTTGTTTGCTTTTATTTCCCTGAATGATGCTTCACATGGCAAATTGGCATTAATGTTTTCTGACTTAACACTACTTCCACTTCCTGATTTTAAACATCTGATGTAAGTTTATTTTCATTTCATTTAGTAGCCCCAGGACAAACTGAAATTCTTGCTGCTGCTTATAAAGAGAGAAAGAGAAGAGAACCTGTCCAACAGACTAATGCTAACATGCTATGAAATCCATAGACACTCTTGCTCCCTGAGGAATAGGTGTGGTGTTAGTATCATGTTGCTGAAATCTTTTTCTTGTATAAAATTGACAGATATGGTTTGAACATTGCAAGACATTGGGAATGGACTGAGGCAATATTAGACTTGCTGACATTAAGGATGATGAAACACTGGAATGTCCTTTTTTGGGTAGATCTGAGTACTGCAGTAAAAATAAATCAATAAAAGACAAGCAGTGTTCTCAATTAAAAATTAATTTTCCTTCAGAATTTGTCTTCTACCTGCTATTAATTTCCTTCATAAAATTTCCTCATAAGTCGTATGGAAGACGACGAAGAAGATGTTTTCCTTTGGCTGTAATTAGTATAGGTTTTGTTCTCTGTGTCCAATCCTCACCCATCTTGAGCTAAAACACCTTGAGTAAAATCTCTTTGTGACACAATCACACATGATAGAAAAAAAAAACACCTCTTGAGTAAAACTCTTGAGTAAAATTGGACCCTGTAGATTCTGACATCCTTTTGGAATCAGTATTCCACCTAAGATTTATTTTTCAGTAATTGCCATTTAATTATTCTTTTTATTTCTAGGAAAAATTGAATGTCCAGTCTCAGAAACTGAAGGCTTTGGTAGTTCAGCATAATATGTCAATCCTTAGTGGTTTTGATAAAAGTGCCATTATTTTCACCTCTGTATATGTGTATGCCTTTAGAAATATTTTCACTTTCTCTTAAAGTCATCTAAAACTTGTCCTTCACCCTCACAGGAGAAAAAAATATTTTCATGAGACTAGAATTCTATTTTTTTTTCTCAGTTTTGTCTTCATTTTCATCTAACTCACGTTTATTTCATAAAAATTTGCAGGTTTTGTACAACAGTTCCAAGACATCCACTGATTGGTGCCGTGTTAGTCAGGCCACTGCCCGTCAATGCCAGTAGCAAACACTTCATAGAGAAATCAAACTTTAGCCCATTGTCGTGAAGGGCATCACACTGCTCAGAGCTATAACCACCCAGTAGGCCTGTTCATATATCAGCCCAAGGTAAAACTATTTGAAAGAAAACATCCTTCTCATTCTGGCACTGATGTACCCATCCCTGCCAGACACACTGCCAGCAGAGAAGCCACATCTCCGACACTCAGCACCAGTCTGTCAGTCCTCTTTCAATCCTTTCAGAATAGTCTGTTTGACATCTGGGCTTCTTTATGTCTTCTTTTTCTGGAGAGCTAAAATTCCCTTCTTATGCAAAAAAACAATGCTCATTTTAAGGGCCATCCACTTTATGTCCCAAATGTAGACAATAATAACACCTTGACCACCAGGTAAGAGGGTCCACATTGTGAAGTCACTGAGAGGATCATCTGCTAGCAGTGTCAGGTTTAATTTGGAGGGGAGAATAGGATGGCAGTGTCCCTTATTTGGAAAGAGTAGGACTGAAAGCTCTGGTGAAGACATCCTCTGTAGACCAGAAGGCTCCAATGCAAAGCACTTGTCACATCAGTTTTGGCTTGGGCACCCAGATTTGGTATTTCCCTTCATACCTGTCATGCAGAACCTTGGCATGGGCATAGACATAAACCTAGGAGGTTTGGTCTGGTCTGGTTTGGCTCTAACACAGTTCCCAACACACCCGGTCATGACAGGAGAAAGGGCTGCAAGGATCTCTGTGAATGTGCAAGAAGGTTTTCTCAGGATTCTCCCTACATCTGTCAAAGGAGACATGATTGTAACATTTGTAGAACTTGCAAAAGGCTTCCGAAATGGAAACAGGATAGGAGTCTAGTGATTTCTGTGGAAACTCTTTAACTTCAGGGTCCAGTCTTTTCTGAATCTATGTGGAACTTAGCAATCAGTCTTTTGAGACATTTGATATTTCCATCAAATCAGTTTACCACTATTTCAATAGTAGCCTTGCTGAGAAAAAGGGTGCTTCAGGTAGTCATTAGGTAGAAGATGGTAGCTATAATTTCTTAGGAATTTAATAATTGAAAACATAGGATAGGTCACTGCTGGAAATTGACATGATAGCCCCCAATCCCCTTCTGGATTTAAATTATATTTTCTTTCCTTAATTTTAAAAGGGGGGTTGTGGTTGTAGTTTTGCATTTGTTTCTGGTTTTTTGTTGGTTTGTTGTGCCAGAAATTGTGGTATTCCATACCCTGTACATAATGATTGGTTTTATATTGCTGGCACTGAGATACTAATTCAGAAACTGAAAGAAACAGAGGAAAAGGAGCAGAATTTGAAACTCCTGCTTTCAAAGTGAATGGGCTACTCATTGGGCTATAAAATTAATGAATCTTCAATTCAACAGTTCAATCAAAGTAACAGAAAAAGTACAGAGAATACCTCCAGGCGAGTAGTAGGACATGTACATGGCAGATGCAGTAGAGAATGAAGGGAAAACTGAGCCTAGGCACTATTTATGGGTATCCTATTGTGTAAAATTAGCAGCATTCTAAGTGAAATTGCTTGAACCTGTTATTGGCAGGTATTAGACATTTTTAAAATTGCTGTGAGAAGAGTGAAAGAATATTTATTTAGACCTGTGATGTGATGAAATCAAAACTGTGATCCTGCACATGCTGAGGACTGGAACCCTAGAGGGCCCCCTTTATTTTTCAGGTACTTGAATATCTAACAGGTTACAAGAATGTGATGATCCAGGACAACAGAATAACACAAATGTCACTTAAACCCTTTGTTGTATCTCAGCAGAAGACACTGTACTGAGTATTTGTTTACTGTTGCAGTAACTGTCACTGGAAGAAAAAATATTAATTACTAAAACTGACTATCACTTAAGATCCCACATGAAATAGGAGATTGGATATCTGATTTTTACATAATAGAAAGTCCTGTAAATAGTAAATACCATTTAAATGGCACAAGGGATTGCATTACCAAAATGAATAGAAAATTAAATTATATCTAAATGTTTCTCTCATTTAATTATACTTCATGAACAGTCGCAACAAGCTTGATTTTGTGAAGAGGTTTCATGTTTAGATTTTACGTTACATAAGTTGCAAAAGGCTTTAGGTTAAACTGAATGTAAAGTATTTTCCAAAAAGAGAAGACTTTTGTGACCTGAATGTGCTTGTACAAAGAAAACTACTTTCACAAACTGGTTTAAATTAGTGGTATGACCAAAACTAGACTAGAGTTTCACATCTAAATACATATTTTTAGAAATGGTAACTATACTAATACTACTTTTCCAAGCAGCAGATCACCTTTTCCCGTGTTTTTTGCTAACAAAAATCCCTCTAAGTTACTTCCATTTTTGAAGACAAAATATGTCAGATGAAACCTCTTGCTCTTTTCCCTCTCAAAACATAGGGCTGCTGTTTAGGTGCTACAAAAAGTTGCTCTAATTATTGTCTACAAGTGTACCATTAGCCTGGGAACAGATAACTGCCTTTAATTGCTGGAAACAGCTGGGTAATTAATGCTCCCAATTAGTATAAACACTTTATAATCTTCTTTGAATCCTCCTGTGACCCTCTTGGGTATCATACCTCACAATTTGAAAACAGAACTGGAGGAAAAGTTGTGAAATCTACTATTAAAGGCAGAAAATTTAATTTCTGGCTGACAGAAATTTGTACATCCTTCATCACAGTCACCCCCAGTGCTTATTATTATGATTATTTATATAGTTGTAGTTATCATCCATTGTGTCATGTTTGTACATTGCTGAGAACAAGTAGCTTGTATCCAAAAACACTTAGAATATAAGACTTTGATTATAGTCCATAAATCCAGTGATTAGTCCATAAATCTATTTGCCTGTCTGTAGCAAACCTCTGTGGAGATACCTCCAGAAGAGATAAAGGCAGTTCAGACTGCAGGAGGGAAGGGAACTATATGAAGAATGAGGAAGAATTGAGGAAAACATTGTGGGTTTTTTTCTGCCTTAACTATGAAGGAAAGACATAAATAAAATGCAACACTGTTGATAAAGTTAGGGTTTACTTTGTAGACTAGATTTCTACTGATGGTCTCCCAACTTTTACTCAGGGTTGTCTGCACTGGATAGTACAGTAACAGAGAAAAGTTACCTAAGATTTTTGGAAATAATATAAGATAGTGACTACTGTCCAGATGGAATAGTAAGTCAGGCTGTGATAACCCAAGAAACTGTCCAAACTAAGACTAGACTAAGAAAGAAACGTTTCTTTCCTAAGACTAGCTCATGCAAAGCTAAATCTGTTGTAGCTGAAATACTCTGTAGTCTGAGCTCAGTGCATGGCTGGACCATGCAGTTATGTGCTCATGGCCAAAACACTGAACCAGAAATCAGAAAGACTGTCCTTTCCTGAATATGTCTTATGCTCCTTCAAAACCATAAAGAAAACACTGAATGCTTCACCAAAGTTCAGTCTGGCATTTGCTGGGAGATAACAACGTACATACATAAATATCTGAAAATTATTCAGTTACTCTGCAGCTGTTTATATCTAGTCAGATATTGATATGCTTCTTTGTATATGTGCAATGGAATGAAGTACACAGAATGACTGCACTGGTAGGTGAGAATGAAAGTGATTTAAAAATTGTTACACATTAGAATGAAAATTAATGAAATTCACAATAACTCATTAGAAAGAAAACCAGGAAGCAAACCAAACTTCCCTAATCAATAACTGGTTAGACTGTTACTGACAGATAGAACGGGCTGTTCTTATTTTCTCAGTTAAAAATTATGTTTGAAGAGGAAACACTTAGTAGAAAACAAGACAGGAATTTTCAGAGCCCCACAAATTTTGAAAAGCGTGGAAATGTAAACAGGATGTTGCTGACTTTCAGTTTTTAAATATGTTTCTCTGAAATTCCAATCATCTGTGTAACACGTGCTTGAGAATATAATATCTGTAAATTGTGTCAAGTTTATTTCTAAAACCTTTTATTACCTTTTTCGTAGCTTGATAGTACTGGCCATTAGCTTACTTCTTTTACTTTGCTTTAAACTACCTTGTCTTGTAAATCCAAACCTATATTAGGTGAAAGACTTAAAAATATAAACACATAGAATGTTCAGAGACAACCATATAAAACTGCATTAATTTGTCAAGAATGCTCTACCTTACAAATCATGCACTCTGTTTGTGAAAAAAATAACCATTTTAACATGCAATTTAAGTACTGAAGTAAAAAAATAAAACTGAGGAAAAGATAAATTGTGCTGTTCTGAGGTTAACAAAGCAGATGAAGTGGCAGAAAGCACTTTAATGGCATAAATAGGTCTACTGAATAACAGACAGATATAACGTAGTTGTTTACAAACCTGTAAATCTTACTGTGTTGTAGTTTTCAACAATGTGAGCAGGTAAGATTTATGAGCAATCCAAATTTTTAAGACTAACAAAAGTTTTCTGTAATAATATCCTAAGCCAACATGAAGAATAAAGTTATGTAAATCTATTAACTGTAAGACAAATTCTCAAGAGAATTTAGAAATAAAACGGATGGCAGGCACCTTTTCAAAATCTGCTAAATATTGTTTCTAATATGTTGAATATACTACAGAAAAATATTTTTGTGACTCAAAAAAAGTACTTTGTTACTGTGACAATTAAAATGGCCAACATTATCTCTGAACCTAATTTCTTTACTTTTTATTGGAAAAAAAAATACTAAAAGGACTGCTCTTAGCCTAATTTACTGAAAGTTAAGTAATTTATCATTTCATATCACTACTTGTCATTATACAAGAACAAGTATTGTGGTGAACATGTCACATGTAATGAATCTGTGCAAACTTTTAAAAAATATTGTATATTTCCAAGAAGACTGATCATCTTTTTTCTGGATTGTAACGCCATTATATGTTGCATGCTTTTGTCCTAAAATAAATTTATCAATGACACACTTCTATTTTGATGGATAGGTGGAGAACAAATACATACAATGCCCAACAAGAGAAATAAAAAAAAAAGAAAAAGAAAAAGAAGAAACAACCCAATGTGTTCAATGAATGATTATCTGAATTTTCCCTACAAGCTCTGTTTTATTTTTAATAACATTTTGACCACTGTAGTTTAGTCAACTGATGTCTTTTTACTCTATTGAACTGGGATACTAAGATATATACAAATCTTCTGATTATAATAATAATAAAAATAATAAACATATTATCTTCCGTTAAAATCAGATCGACCTAAAAAAAAGGTTAAAGCAATAAACTCTTTAATAGCCAAGACACCAGTTTTTAGACACAGAGTCTAAGCAACAGAAACAATTTTCTGATACTTGCCTTAGTGAGAAATGAATAGTTCTCCTTGCTGTCTTAATTATACTAAAATGACCATCTTTCACCTTCCTTCAGGCCATTCCTTGCCTGTGTTTATCCTACAGTATCACTGCAGCACAGAGTTCTTGGCTCTTTGACATGTACAGGTAGGCCTAAATAGAGCAGAAAACTGAAAGGACATAATATCTGGACATTGCATTAAATCCTACATTTTCACTAATGATGATGGGAGCTTTAACATATAGACCATTTAGGAAAGACACCTACATTTAGTTGTTTTAATATGTCCTAATCTGAATCTGAAATCTATGCTCTTTTTCCTCCTTTGCTTTTTCTTATTGTCTAGGCTCACCGAAGGAAGTATGTGGCACTTACTCTCCCATTCTTTCCCTTGAAATGGAGCATCTGTCAAACAAGGAGAGGCTTAGAACTGGGACTGTTGAGGCTGAGAAGAAAAGGCTCAGGGGAGAGTTTATCAAAGTGCATAAACATCTGATGGGTGGAATAAAAGTGAAGCCATACTCTTCTCAGTAGCATCCAGTAACAGGCTATGCTCCTGTCAGAGGCAATGGCCACAAATAAACAATAAATTCCACCTAAATGTAAAAAGCCCTTCTTCACCGTGAGAATGATTGAAAACTGGTAGAGATTTCACAGAGAAGTTATGGAATTTCCCTCCTTAGAATTATCCAAATCCCAACTGGACAAGGCCCAGGAGAAACCTGCTCCAGGTGACCCAGCTTTGAACAGGGGGATTGGACTAGATGACCACCACAGGTCCCTTAGAACCTCAACTGCTCTGTGATTGAAAGTAGTACACTATTTTAGCAGAAATGAAAAATATAACTTGCTAAGGCTCATATTGATTTTCAACTGTCCTTTAGGAAGGACAAATATCTTTAACCGCTATGAATCACAGAAAGTCAAATGAATTACTGCTTTGTGTTTTGGTTTTGGGGTTTTGTGGACTCTGTTCTTGATTGTTTGATTTCATTTGGTCCCAATCTATAATGTCAGACAATCCAAAGGAATGATATGTTGGTTAGCTATAGATACTTTAGAGGGAAGGGGGCAGAGGAAGAAAAAAAATCCACTGCATAAGCAGTATTTTCAAGCCTGTCTTGTCTTAATGTGAATATATATTTACTTATGCACTCAATTATTAAATTTGGAGACTGAGAAATTATAAACAATCTTTAAACTGTTATCTTTTTGTGGTAGTATCTGTTGGAAACCTAATATAAATATTTGAAAGGGTATCTCAATAAACAGGAAAGTTCAAGATAAATCTGTATATAAGAAAATATGGATAATTCTATTGCCTTGTGACAGACTTAGTCTGTGACCTTTCATATGTAGTTGAAAGTATTACAGAATTATAGGATTGAAACAGATGCCCTCACATTATCTTAGTACAACATTTGCCATTCCATTTAAAAACTGATTTGAAAATTTTTATACCCTTAATGTTGAACCGGATTTTTGTTTCAATCTGATTAATTTTGAAGTTGTCCACTTCATAGTCCGTCCAAAAATCATTATCTCAGTCACGAGCAGACAGCAATTCCCTCTTGTACCCAATTAATTGCTGTCATTGTCCTTTGAGTCAGACAAATGCTACCAGAATGTTAATCTATGTTTAGTAGCACAAGCCTTGGGGGCTATCTCAAGCCAGACTTCTAATTTTTTACTTAGGCAATTGACCAATCGTCCCTTTAAGGAGTTCTGATCATATTTTTATTCCTGCATACCAAATATATATGTCATGTATATTACATGAAAGTTCAAATCTTCAGAACGTGCGTTGGAAAAGCCTGTCTCCGTACTTTCCACAGCTTTTCATTAATCCTGGTACCATTCAATCTGACTGTTCCATCAGTGGTTACTGAGAGCACATTAGAGAGGATTTCACCTTAGAACCCACACCTGATGTTTCATCCTTATTTTATTTTGCTTGAGAATTACAGTGCTGTTGAACACCTGCAAATCACTGCCCACCGAAACTTCTATAACGGTGATAAAAAGTCAAATGCAGAAAATATTTCTGATTCGGCAGCAAAGCTAGATTTCAGACACGCTTTTTATTCTTCAGTCCATGAAAGAAAGAACAATAAAACTTCATCTGTGAATAGTGTAGACCTATTGCTCACTGATGGCTTAGGGTGTGTGCATATTTGTTGTTGAAGTCATTGTTCCTTTGAAGTGTCTCTGTTTTTACATGATGGACAGTTACTGAATTTTGTAGGTGGTGACCCGGCTGGCTGGAACTTTACCATGTGCTTAATTCATGTGGTTTTGTACCTGAAAAGACAAATTAAACCCCAACGATGACTCTGTGATTTTGGTTAGAAAGATTCTTTTACAGGACAAAGAATTGTGTGTTGAGTACTCATCAATTTCGAGGAGAGGAAGTAAGAAATATCACAGCTGCTCTTGTTTTAAAAGTTTTTATCTATTGCAGATGTATTTTTTTTTCAAGCTATTCTTTCATGTGCTTCACCTATCCCTACTTCCTGTAATGACTTACTTATTCAGGGCCTTTTTAGTTTACAATCCAGAACAGCACTTGATTTCCCCTCCAAAACAGTTTAATTCTTTCTTGCTTTGATTAATAGAAGAAACTAAAAGTTTCTGTGTGCTGTTAGTTCTCTTATCACATGTAGTGCATAATTAAAAAACAACGCTTAAACCAAAGATTTCAATACATTTTTAAACTCACAATCTTTGTATATTCTTTCCATCCTAGATCTCAAACAAAAAAGTGGTGAAAAAGAGATTAATGCTTTTTCGTGCCTGAAAGTACAAGTTCAAATTCTCATCTTTTAACTTAGCACTGGGCTGTCAGCTCATAGCACTCATGCTTGAGAGGGTTACTTTCCACTGGCCCTGGTAAAGCTGTGAAGAAGAAGTCAAGTTTCACAAAAGCAGAGAAAAAGTATAACTTCACACTGAAGTGACTAAGATACTCACCTGAGAATAAGTACTCCCATTTTCATATGTCCGTCCCCAGTATGCCTTCTGCATTTGCTGTCTATAGGTTTAGTTTTTACTGATTTCAATTTGCTCTTATTCATTTAGTCTTGGGAAGTAGTCAGTGTGAGATATGAAGGAATAACCTTCCATCCAGAAGAGAACATATGAGAGGTAAATATTTAAAGATTTTTAATGTAAGGTTTACAGTTTAGGGCATTTTGCATTCCTGTTTAATTCTTCTGGGACTTAGAGTCATCTTGTTATTGTTGTCCATGCTGGACTGGGAGTTTCTCCATAACTCCTGATTGTGCCAATTTGTCCAAGCACTGAGAGGGCCTGGGGGTGCATTCTGAGCTCTGGAGTACTCAGCTGTGAGGGTGAAAGCATTGTAATACACTGCTCTTGACTGACTGAAACCAAAACTGAACAAACTAAAGAGCCCTGTCTCCCCTGCTGTGTTGTGGTTGTTTTCTTCACACGATTAAAAAAAAAAAAAAAAAGGGTAAAAATNNNNAAAAAAAAAAAAAAAAGTGTATAAATATATAAAGTACCTACAAACTTCAGCACTTGTGGTTTATTCAGACCTCAATTACATATCTCATCTCATTTCTGTGTTGAGAAATGTTCCAGGAATACAGTAGTAAGTTTCTTATTTTTCTAGGGCTTCGAGTGGCAGAAGCACACTATGTAACAATTAGACTAAGGACTCACCAAGGACTCAATTTTACATAGCAGCAAAATAATTATTTCATAAAGCAAAGTGGTTTTCACTCTCTTTCACTCCTCTTATCTCTCAGAGACAAAAAAAAAAAAAAGAAGCAAATACAACAGATCCAGCAAGTGTTGCTACCTAACAGCCTGACCCAAAAAGTTAGAGAAGTAGGTTGTTTTAAGAAGCCGGATTTTAAGAATCAATGAAAAGACAACATTTATGGGAGAAAATGTGAGTTAATAGTAATTTGAACTTGTTGATTTTTATGCACCATGGATAATGAAATACTGCACTTCACTTTCTCTCCCACCCTTGTCTCCTGTGGACCAGAGTGGGTTTTTTGGAATTTTTTTTCAATGGTAGCTGATATCTGTGATAATATTATTTTCATTTTCATTGTTGTTAGAGAAACTTTTCAAGAATATAATGTTTAATGTAATTCTGAAAGAAAGACAAATTCATAGCTGTGTTAACCATTGTACAGAAAAAGATACAGAATAATAATATAAGTTTTTTTCATTTATTTTTGATTTTTAGCGTCTAGGAGTTTTCCATGAAACAAAATAGAACCCCCAAAACCCAGTAGCACCCTAAAACCAGGGAGCTCTCTAAGACAAAGTTTCTATTAAACAAGGCTTCTTTTTTTAAGAAGACAGAGAGATAAAAGAGAAACCAATTAACAAAGAAAGAAAGAAACAAACAATTCATTTCTTGATTTCTGACTATTATTTTTGAGACTTAATTAAAAAGATGTTGCTGTTAACAGTCTTTCCTGAAAAAGCACTGTATGCCATGGTTTTATACATATATGCTAACTAAAAAAATTAATTTGACATTTGCCATCTGTATTTTTTTGCAGTCTATCAGGTCATCTGTTATGCATAATTAAGGCAGATCAATAATTTGAATATATCTTGAAGAGTTGATTTTTTATGAACTTTGTGAATTACTATTTAATAAGACATCAGTGCAGAAGCATTATGGCACAGCTAACTAAAATGTGAACCATGACAAATCTGATATGTCTGTATATGCCATTAAACTGCAGCAGCAGTCCTGTTAAGTTGTCAGCTTCTCTGATTTTGTATTTAATCCTCTCATCATTCATGACAATTGCGTTTTTACATAAACAGTGAATATAAAGTGACAAAAAAATAAAGTCCGTGCAGTTTCTGCACCTCATTTTATAGCAACAGATGCAGTGAACTGAGAATATTAAAACAAATTCCAGAACTACCACGATGAAGTATTCAAGGTAACTGCAAGGATGTTTGACCTAGAGCTCCACCTAGAGAAACTTTAATGAAAAACAAGCACTTGTGTTCACTCGCTTAAATAGTTTTAAAAGTTTATGGGGTTGCCACAAGTATTAACATTTAGCTGCTCAGGCTGCGATAAGGTGGCGGCTTATTTGCATTTTAGAATGAATTTATTTTAATTATCATAGAAAATTCCTTCACTTCCTCCCCCTGATGATTTAAGAAGGTGAATAGCCATGTTTAGAGTGACATAATATTGAGACTGCTAAAGAATATGCTGGTTTCATTTTTATATAGAAATCCTGAATAAACTCCCCCCTCAAAAGATAGGATCTTTTCTTCTCTACCCTATCTTCATCTTTTACACTAGAAAGTGATATTTTAGATAGATTTCACGTCCAACCATGTAAAAGGCTGTTCTCCAGTTAATACTAGACATCAGGCTGAATCATAATGTCATGTTTGCTGGGTTCTGAGGATGAGTAAGGCATGAATTTAAAACTGAGCTTTTATTTAATTAATGATGTTGTGATCAGAAACGTGTTTGAACTGGGAGTGAACTTCAGTAACAGCACAGATATGTTGGGAAAACAAACGACAAAGAGACTAAAATGAGTGAAAGAAAGAAGAAAGTGTTTTTTTGTATTTTTCTACTCTACCCTTTTTGGTGCCATATAGAAAAGAAGGGGCAAATAGTGCACCTTATTTGCAAATACTACATCAACCTGAGGAAAATGTGACAGTGGTAGAAAGTGATTTATGCTAATTTGTAACCAAAATAAGTTTACTGAAATGAGCATATTGGGGCAACACTAATACTGGGAAAATACTCTCTTCGATATAAAATCACATTATCATTTTAATAGCATTTCACCAATTACAGGGTTTTCTTCCCAAATGGGCTGCAGATCACCATTAAAGAAACAAGTTATAGTATAATGGTGCTTACCATCAGCTCTTACTTTTCCAGATCCAGAGGTCAGATACATAAAAGTAAAAAATATTTAAAATCTTAAATAACTTTCTATAATGCAGGGAAATAGCAAATTTCTGGTAGGTTGAACACTGAATTAGAGAATGTCCTTCTGAGAAGGTAGGTGGTTGAAAATAATCTGGGAATATACATTGAACAGCTTTATTTTTGCATTTATACATATGAAAAGAGTGCTAAAATTTTTCAAGCTAATATAAAACTTACTTTACAGCTTTCTAGGAACTTGCACCTTTTAGAGTGTACAACAATTTTTATTTTGTGAATATTTTCCTATATTTTATTTGCCTAATTTCTTTAAAATACAAGATCCAGCAACATGTACCTTTGAATTGTCATGAATCATTATAGTTACAACAGAGATTGGTATACCTTGGAAGGGATAATAGCTGAAGAAGCTTTCTCTTATGCCACAGTTTGAGGACTCAGGGCATTGAGTGCTGAAAAAATAATGTGGGTCTGGGATTTTCTCTTACTGAGAATTCCCAAGTGTGGGAGAGAAGATGATAGTGTTAATGTTCTGTTTTGTTTCTCCATGTCTTTCACATTGTGTAAAAGAATAATTTGTGTGGGTGTGAGTACATATATTTGGGTTATTAAGAATGTGAGTACAGCTAAAGGGCTTTCTGAGACTGGGAAGCCTGAACTGCAGTGACAATAAATCATATATATAATTTTCACTCACTGGTGTAAGCCACAGGTTTTGTTTACCAGTTTCTATATTTGCCAAAAATACATTTTATTGGAGGAAGGGGGACAATAAGTTGGACAAAAAAGGAAAAGAACCATACAGCATATCTCCCTTAGGTAAAACCTGCTAATGCATGGAACATTGTTGACCTGGGTGTATGGAGGGAATTTTTATGCATGTTTACACATTTTAATCCTTGTGCCTTCCTAAAGATAGCATTCATAACTACCACCAAGTGGGCATTATAATCTCCAGCAGAAAATAACTGGCAGTTTAAGGGAAGGAGAACATTCAGTAAAAAGGCAAATTCACAACTCTAACAAAAAAAAAAAAAAAAGCTTCCTTTGAACAATAGCCTTGAATGATTCACATGCCCTGCCACTTGTAGCCAGGTTTTTAAGCTTTTGAATACTATTTGCAACTCAGACAGTTTCTCTGAAGTGGTGGCTTGGTGAATGTGATTATGCTGCATGTGTTGCAGCTGACCTGTTTGTGCTGTGGGAGCCTGATGCATTTAGTTAATGTGCCCTGGGGAAAGGCAAGCTGTTTCCTGGGGGCAGTGAAGTGAGCAAAGGTAATAAATAATGGAAAATAGATTTGGAAATTATGTTAGAGGGCATCTAGTTAATCCCCTTCCTCACAGTAAATTGCATAAGTGTGTTGTTCCTAGCTCCCATAGGAGAAAGTTCTGCTGCTACCAGTGCACAAGAATTGTAATTGCATACTGTCCCTAAACTGTCCTCTGAAAAACACAGAGATTTTCACTCTTAAAGTACAGGTAGTTGTCTAATTTAACAAGACCAAACGTAAAGTCCTGCACATGGATCGGGGCAAGCCCAAACACAAATACAGGATAGAGGATGAAGGGGCTGAGAATACTCATGAGGGAAAAGGACTTGGGGGTGCTGGTGGATGAGGGGCTGGACATGATCCATCAATGTGCACTTGTAGCCCAGAGAGCCAAACGTGTCCTGGGCTGCATCCAGAGCAGCGTGGGCAGCAGGGGAGGGAGGGGATTCTGCCCCTCTGCTCTGCTCTGCTGAGACCTCACCTGCAGAGCTGCATCCAGCTCTGGAGGCCCTAATGTAGGAAGGACATGGACCTGTTGGAGTGAGTCCAGAGGAAAGCCATTAAGTTAATCAGAGGGCTGGAGCACCTCTCCTGTGAAGAGTCTGAGAGAACTGAGGCTGTTCAGCCCAGAGAAGAGAAGGCTTCAGGGAGACTTTTCCAGAAGCCTTCCAGCACATAAAAGGGACCTACAGGAAAGCTGGAGAGGGATGTTTTACAGGGGCATGTAGGGATAGGACCAGGGGGAATGGCTTTAAATTGAAAGAGAGTAGGTTGGATATTAGGAAGAAATTCTTTACTGCGAGGGTGGTGAGGCACTGGAACAGGTTGCCCAGGGAACCTGTGAATGCCCCATCCTGGGAGTGTTCAAGTCCAGGCTGGATGGGGCTTTGAGGAACATGGCCTAGTTGAAGGGGGCCCTGCCCAGAATGGGGTGATTGGAACTTGGTGGTTGTTGAGGTCCCTTCTAACCCAAACAATTCCCTGATTCTATGACAACACATTGACATTACACTGAAGTTTCTGCAATTACTGTTTCTGAAATAAGAATATTGAGCCTAATGTCCAAGGGAGCTGGGGGGAAAGGGTTTGAGGAAAAGCGAACATGAGATGTAATGATGATGAAAAATGGGCTAGGCTTGTCATGAAAATGAAAAATGCTACACCAGAGGAGCTTTGAAGCTGCTTTTTCTGTTGAAATTATAGGGAATTCTAGTAGATTTTTTTTGTCTCACCTCTTTGGATTGCTTTCGTCTTTATACGGTTCTGTAAGATGCCAATGGACTCGAATAACATTGGCTTTGCTTTCTTAAAGTGTGAATGCACTTGGTGCTGCCACTAAGTATTCTGAATATAAATGACAATGAATGTGAGAAAGAGGTAAAATCAATTTCTATATGTGAGTGGTCCCTATGCCTTAGTGCTTTTTGAGTGAAGGAGCATGTTTTTAAGTTCCTCGCTTTACTAACATTGAAATAATTAATTTTCTTAATTTCTTTCCCCTTGTTTCTGAAACAGTATATAGTTTGGGTCTCTGCAAATACATTACTGTCAAAATGTTCTCTCACTATGATTATAATTAATAGAGTTCCTGTTGGACGCGTCCCAAAGTGTATTTGTGTTAATACTCACTTGGAATCCACCGAGTCTCGAACACCTGATCACACAGTGGGTGTACTCCCATCTATCTGGATCCTGAAATTCACAGCACTTTGCTTACTCCATCAGGGTACAAGAGAAGTTACATCATGTCTTTGGTTTGGATTCAATTATCTGACAAATTTAACCTTTTAAAATGCCTTTTAGAGGCATGGTGGATAAATAAAATTGTTAGAGTAAACTTTTGAAGTTATCTTAGAACATATTAGTTAAGGTCAGAGCAACAACATTAGAGAACTCACAATGGGAAAATATTCTTATTGTGCTTTTTCCTCCCTTACATTACTTTTTTATTCATATTACAATAGTCTCCCATAAAACAATCAAGCAGTGAAGCCTAAGATGTTTAAAGGCTAGACATAAAAAATAAATTATGAGATAAACCCTTCTACCACCACTATCAGTGCCGTTTCTCAAGCAGTATTTTTTGGTGCAGGTTGCAAAGACTACCTGAGATGATGAGCATCTATAGGAACATCACATAATGACTTGTTCAAATATGCTGCTCAGACTGCATGACTAAGACATGAGTTTTGTCTGAATATTAATTTTAAGGCACTCTAGTGCCTGAGATAAGCTACATTCTTTGGGGGGTTTTGTGGACAGTGATAAGGCAACATATATGACGTTCTTGGGCTTTAGGAAGTGGGTGACCTTCTGTACATAATTAAAAGGCTCACAAAAGATTTTGTGCTAAAGTCCTGAAAACCCCACAGGGAGACTATAAAGACTTTAAATTGTTTCTGGAGACAGAAGCACATGCAGTTGAAAAAGTCACCTTCATCCACAAAGGTCGTCTAGTCCAAGAAAGCTTCTTCATTCATGTAGATTATAATTATGCATAATGTATTTTTTCTAGAGAAAATA
>VZRO01003927.1:155773-192670 GCA_013397915.1 Daphoenositta chrysoptera | reverse complement strand
TTTTTTTTTTTTCTCCCAGATTTCCTGTGTCCATGGTTTATAAACAATAGAATAAGACTGAGGATTAAATTAATTAATATTTTCTCTATTAATGTTTCATCCAATAGCAAAGATATTTGAAGAAAATACAACTGACAAGCAGGCCCAAAAATTGTTTAAGTTTTGTGGGAAAATGAATGGGGGTCAAATTAGACTTAAGAGAAAGTTTGAGCATGTTGCAGTAGATTATCTTCAGGATTGTCCTATAATCAGCTGGGAGACACTTAATACATTAGGTTTCCTTCTTAGCAAAAGCCTCATAGATATTGCTGTAAACTGTAGAGTAGAAGTGCATGTGCTCCCACACCACCATCATATAAAAGTATCTTTTACATTCATAAGTATTACTAATGGAATTGAACTTATTTGCCTGCTTTTGTAAACACTGGATAGTGAAGGAATCTTAAAATGGCTTAGTTTTATTTGCAAACAAATGAAATGTTTATATTTATTCTTTAATTATTGCTTCTATAAACCCTTTCTTTAACTTTTGAGTGGCAAATTGAATATTTCCCACTCTTAAAAAAAAAAAAAAAAATGCAAACAATCACGCCCAAAAAAATCCAGACAAAGACAAAAAGCAAAATAAACCCAACTCTGCTCTGTCCAAAACAGCAAAAATATTCAAGTTTTGCTGAATCTGTTTCAAAGTTTGCAACACTACTTATACATTAGAGTGAAAATGCTGGACTATAAATGACAATGCCAGTGATAATAACAGTTACAATAATAATAATAACAATAGTAAAAGGAAAGAGTCTGAGTGTTAGCACAGAACAGGTTAGTGAACACAGTGTCTCTCATCTCTGTCGTTTATATTTAGCCCACCAAGACGACACAGAAGCTTTCAAGTGCTGCTGTGTTCCAGAAAGGTCTTTAGTAATGAGAATTCATCTCAGCAGAAGTAATCGCAGAGGGCAATTATGTAGATTTTTTTATAGGCCTGCAGTATACAACCCCTGAGAAAGGGAAAGGAAAAGAACAGAGGGGGTTCACACAAGAGAGCAAGTAAAAAAATAGAAATGTGAATTTCAGAGCATATCAAAGTCCCAAGATTTCTGTTCTTTACAGTAAGTACATACCATCTGGATGACAAAAAGTATTTTACTAGATAAGAAAAATTGGTTCTATTGCCAAGTATTTCCATTGTGAAACAAAAAAGTAAGTTAAAAGAATATAGAATACTCGTGCTTCTTAAAATCAACATATCTTCAACCTCACATAGTGATTATTTATTATTGAGGGGGTTTGGATATTTCTGCTGCATAAATTTACTAAATTAATTACATTTAATAAAATTAAATATTACATATATACTTTTATTTTGATTACTGTCAATGATATTACTTAACTCTATGAAAACTGTATTTCTTACCATAAAAACCAAAAGGAAATTAAAGGCAAGTAAATCCTTTCTCTTTTTCTTTGAGTTAACAAGAATACTTAGGAATATTAAGTGATTATGATTCCGTAGAGGCTTATGAAATTTTTTAAACCAAGTGTTTTGTAAACCAAGTAAAGAAAGATACAAAAGACTAGCCACCACCACTTTTTTTTTGTTACATTTAAAATATGCTCACTGCAAAACACCTATTTTTTTCATTTCATGAATAGAAATACCAACTCTTGTTATTCCAAAGCTCATTGTTCCATGAAAAAAAACCCAAACAGTTAAAATTAGTTTATCCACACTTGGCTTCTAGCCCTGCCCCTGCTGCTTTGCTCACCTTCTTCTACTCCTCTGGACCTTAAGGCTGGTGCCTTTATTCTCATGTACGTGGGGAGGGAGGGGAGAGGAAAAAACACTGAGTACCTGCAGTTCTCCACCCAGGGAGATGTGGTGGTTACATCAACAGTTTCTTCTTTTTCCGTCTAGGATTCACCTGGCGTTGTTCTTCTTCTCTTTAATACCCTTCTGTGCCTTGGCTTTTAATCACTGATCTAAAGCTCTTTGTTAATCCAAATTAACAATTTGTGGTGTCTTTTACGTGTATCAGACACTTTGCCTTTGTTCGCTTTTGAACTCCTGAAACCATTTTTGACCAGCTCCTTGTCAGAACTTCTGTAGAGGTGAATTGCTCACACTGGTGATGTCTCCTGTGCTACATCTTTTATCACCACCCCATACCTGTGCTCCTGTGCACCACATTCTGAGATACATCTCTGATGTGCATATACTTCAAATTTGTGCTTTGGTACCTGGTATACATTCCATGCTCCTCACGGTCTGGAGCAAAATGATGTCTTAAGAACTAAAATTAGCCTCATGAACATTACTTCTTCATTAACCAGAAAGCAGGCTTTAAAAATGCATGATTTAAACACTTGATGCTTTTTTAAAATTATAGTTAGGTTCAGCTGAGTGCCCACAATTATCACAGTAAAGTAAACACTTGTTCATTTGGTGAAGAGAATCAAGATTTTGAAATTCTCAAAGGGTAAATTAATGTCAGTAAAGCATATAGTTCCATTCTTAAACAAATTCCACTAAAACAGAAAATTTCAGCCCTCTGCTGAAAACTCATTAAATCTTACCTTATAATAAATACAGGATGTACATTAATACTCATTTAAGTGACTTCCAGAAGTAACTGTGGACCTCTTACAGGAAAGACCTTTAAGCATGACCTTATAAAGATCTCATTTCAATTATTTAACCTACAGATTATAAAAGCCAAGTAAAAAATTCCTTGTTTTCTCCTTCATTTGATGTTCACTTACGTATGAGGTAAGCTTATATGTTGAAATGTTCAGTAGGTATACCAGAGGACTTAAAACACATAAACAGGATTTTATATTGACAGCAAACATTTCTCAGAAAAAATATAAAGTTGAAATTTTAGGAAAAAAAAAACCCTCTCACTATTATTACAGAATAAGACATATGAATATTTGCTATGTATTATTTATTACCACTTATTTATTCTGTCCAGTCCAACTGATAAGCTTGTCATAAAGGAATGACATTTTTATTTTCAACAACCTTGGATAATATTTCTTTGCATTCTTTGTGGACTTCTTTCTTCCATTTCAAATAGATTCAGTCCATGCATAATCCCCTTGTGTTTCTACTCTCCTTTTCAATGTGAAGGGTTTGTTTGTTTGTTTTCTGACAGCATCTTAATTTCTTGTGTTTGTGTTCAATTAACTCTGATGTGCTTTTCAACTGCAGCTTTTTCAAAACTTTATGCATATATTATTTATATCATTTCACCAATGCTTTTGAGATGTCTTTCTATTTTTTAAGAGTAAACACTGGTTAATGTAAGTTAAATTGGGTTAGAAGGAACAGTTAGAAGATGGAACTGAAAAGATGAGCTCATCTGGTTCAGAGGAAATAAATAACCACTAGACCAGCACACGCACTTTTTAGTCAAGGATAGGAGTGCTAGTACCACTTTAAATAATATTTGGTCAGAGTATTTTGAAGGACTTTTGGATACCAGTAGGAATTTGGTCTGCTGAGATTAATTAGTTTTGTGCAGATCAATGTGTTCTGCAAAGCGTGGTCTTGTGGTCAGTATAGGAGGTCCAAGGCACATGGAGCACACTGATTTACTGCATATGTTCCTCTGAGTGTAGGACATCCAAGAACATTGCTTGAGCTCATTCCCCTGCACTTTCTTATTTAGCAGTGTATGCTAAATACTTGTCATGTATTCTACTTGGGCACAGGCACCTATGTTTGTGCAATTGAGATTGTCTAGTTATAGGAAATGAAAGCTTTCTGTAGTCAACACCTGCTGTATTATTTGCTGTGACTAATATTTGATTGGAGAGATTCTTTCTTCTTCCCCTTTAGTTTCAGGCTCTCTCCATCTCTGTATTACATTAACCTTGAAATGTTCTGATTCAGTAATTAGTAACTAATCAGCCAGAGGAATATGAAATAAGATTTTATTTAAGCATTACAGGACTGCACTTTTGATCTCAAAACTTTGATTCTGACTAGTCATTTGTTATAGATAGTATCTTGGAAAATAATTTTAATGGAGATTTTGATGAATTTAATTTTGAAATTTATGGGGCAAACTTTTTTTAAGGGAATCTCAGTTACATATATAATACTTTTGGTTTTTTCTCCTTCATTGTATGGACAAAACTTAGATTAACTTTGCAAATATAGACACCTAAATTGATGCTCTAGATTCAGTGTTCCATGATGACCTGGGTTAAAGCAGAGGTTTATGAAATGTATGCACCTTCAAACGAGTTAGAAACTCAGAGCACAAAGAATTTTAGAAATAGGTAAAGATATTGTATGTCATCCTTACTCTGAGACATGTTGCAATATTCTTCTCTATAGAATTTTAAAGAGCATCTTACTGAGAAAAAAAGAGACAAATTTCACCTTCCTTGTACACTTAAATTACAGTTGATTTGTCATCTACGCATAATTTAATTTTCTGGTTGTGAATAGTTGTGTCTAGATGGTAAAATTACAAGAAGCTTCAAAAATGGAATTACATTTATTTGGACAGTGTGTGATAAGATATGGGTAAACACTTTCTGTTGCTCCCTCAGCACTTTGCTGTGGGGAACTGCTGGTATTTTCAATTTTCTGGCTTGAGGACAGCTGACTGAGTACAGATCTCTTTCTAGTATTATGTATCATCTTCTGAAGGATTAGAGAGGAGGAATCCCATCCTTAGTCTTTTAAAAAAAAAAAGCCAGTGCATGTGTAAATTTACTGCTTCACACATTTTAGGAGGCACATAAAATCATAAATGCCTACTCAGTTGCTAAAAGGTTTTTTACCATCTGAATATATCAATGCTTTTACAAGTGATAACAGGTCACTTGTAAAAGAAACAAAATAAACAAACAGCTGAACACAAATACTCGAACTTTCCCAGAACAGTGCAATTCATTCTCATTCAGTACTCCCCTGGAAATCCCTAGGAGGTAATTTTTTCATATGTCCTCTTGTTGCACTCCAGGCCATGCAATGTATCCTGTTTCCTGGTATAAACATACTTCTCTGATAAACTGAGACACTGCCTTCCACTGTTTCGGATGTTTTCAATGGAAAAAAAACCTAACAAATTACAGCTTAGTCTCAGAAGGCCACTAGGTGGATTTCAGGAGAAAAGAAAGGACAAATAACAGGTGACATTGACTTGGCTGACCTGCTGTAGGACTACAATGCTTGCTGGCATTACAATGCTTGTTTTCAAACCAGCATAAATTGATTACATGATATAAATATTTTGTAAAAATTAATTGTTTAAAATGTAATCAATATAAGCTTGACAATCATTAAAAATATTAATTCAGTTTTTTTTTTTTTTATAAAACGACAAATTCTAGGATATTAAAACCACTCTGATATAGTAATGAAAATTTTTAAATTAACATTTTAATTTCCCAGAGGAGAAATCAAAGTATTAATCATACTATACAAAACACTGTAGAAATGTCTGCCATCCCTCTTTCTGTTAAGCTTTATGTTTTCATTGAATATGTTTCTATTTATCCAAGTTTTTCTCTCTACTTCTTACACACTGGGTTTTTCTTCTAGAAAAAATATTAAAATGAGGATCTCAATAAACTGAAAAAATTGAACAGGAGTTCATGACAGGTATAAATCTTCCTTAGTATCTAATATAACGTGCTATGTGTCTTACTAAATGTATATTATCCTAAACTGAAACAATTTATGAAATCCCCAAATCAATAAATGTTATAATAAAAATGGTCATAAGTGTATCTATAGAAGCATTGAAAACAGATATGAAATTGAATAAAGAAAAAGCCACAACACACACACAAGAGTATAGAGAAATTTGTATAGATTTGAGATCTTTATCAAATAGAGTGGATGAAATACTAGAAATTTTATTGTTGAATACAATCAGTGATAGCAAAGAAAAAACCACCATTGTTAGCCTCTGTTTCTTCCTTTTGTTTTATAAAATATTGAAATGGCCTTGGGGTTTCACAGTAAGATAGCATAAGTAAGTTGCTTTCCATTGGAAAACTAACAAATAAAATCCATTATTCAGGGGACCATGAGAGGATGGATGGTTTTTTTGGATGAAAAAGGTCTGTGATTATTTTTTAACATGAAAAAAGTGAACCATCAAGCATTGACTACTTTAACTTTTTGTCAGGTAATGGATTATACTCTTCTATTTTAGGTAATGAGAAACCAATTTATGGAACTCCATGGTATTGCTGCTCTTGCCACAAAGCATGCTAGTTTCTTATTTTTCTGTTATATAGGGGTTTAAGTATTCTAGAAAAATTTCATCATGTTATATGCAAACTCGTTCTATCTCTTTAAGCTTTGTTCTTTATTATCCATCATTATATTTCACAAAGTTCAGGATATTTGGTTTACTTAATGCCAAACTTTCCTGTAACATAAAATGCTATATAATTAAATCCTCAGGAAAAGTCAATATGAAACAAGGATTTCTATGGTGTGAATAAATCTTATAAAGGCTAGTCTGCATAAAGAGAATTTAAGTACACAAACATGACAAAAAAGTTCTTTTATTCACATGGGAAGACTGAATGTCAACATTTTTATTCCCCGTGTTCCAGAATCATTATGTTTGAATCCATCATTCACAGCAACTTACATGACACATAGTCTCTGCAGAGGATTGTAGAGTTAACAGGAACCCCCTATGACAGATTAATTTTGTTTCATTTTCTGATAGTCAAGTCTTTGGATATATGTGCATCAATTGCAAAGCAACACAGCTGCAGACCTAGTGAAATTGAAAAGAAAATTCTCCAAGTGGAAAAAAGAATCTCAAGGAGCCTCCTAGGCAAAGGAATAAATGCATTAGGTTTAATTATTTCTGTAATTTTGTTGAGGAAAATAACAGTCATCATAAGTAAATCTTCTCTTGTTTCATATATTTCTGTTAGAATTAAAACCCTGGATTTCAAGGGCTGCTAGAAAGAAAAGTAATGTTTCCTTTAAAATATTCTTCTTATTCAATATATATTAAAACACTGAATGTGTATCAGAGACAACTTTTAATGGTCTGAAGGCTCATGCATATGCAGGTAGCAAAAATTTGAAAGTTTTGTGTGGGGTTTTTCTCACTGTTTTTCTTTATGTATGTATTTAAGTAGCTAATTTGTATTTAAATTTGATACCTGGAATGCTGTAATCTATGGCCTTTCTAAGACTCCTACCTACCCAATGGCCAGATTAGTAAAATAGAGTGTCTTTCAGTTTAGTCACAGATGGAACAAAAACTATCTTCAGGCTGAGCAAGCTAACCTCCTTCTCTGAGTGACAAACACTCCCTCCTTGCATCATTCATATCAGGTAATTTATCATCCTCATCAGCTGACTTGTAGACAGGAATCTCCTTGCAAACAACAGTGTGGTTAGCCAGAGGTTAGTTTCCAATGAATCCCTTGGAAGTTTGTTTTCACCTCACACACACACACACACACACACACACACTCCTCTCCAAAAGCCTCACAGTAGTGATTGAAAAAACTTGTTACAAAAGGAAGTTTTATTGACAAATGTAAATATTCCAGACAGCAATTCTTTTAAGACAGCCTCCCTTATTGCAATGTAAATCAAGTTAAGGCACAAAGCAAGGAATACTTGCTGCTGGATTCAGACTGGGATTGGATGAGAGAGGTGTTAATATGCTCAGGCTTGCCCAAACTCATGCATGGTCAGAGGTAGAATTGTTTCAGGGACTAGGGAACCTCTAATTCAGTGGGGAAAGATTTAAGAAGTCTAAGCATTTCCAGGATTTGCTGGCAGCTACCCCAGGGAATTTTTATTTGCTTAGAATTGCAGTATTAGTATGCACAGCTGTTGAGGCAATGATGCTCTAATGGTTTGTACTCAGTTTCACTCTGCTCATCATAAGACAGTAATATATGCCAACCATTTTTTACCCCTCTGAATTTATTATAAATAAACATTAAAAAAAAAAAATTGGGAAACATCACTAGTGATTAATTAGATATACAGTATCACACCAGAAATAAAGAGCTTTAAAAGAGAAAACTAGAACTGAAATTGGAATCAGTGCCACATGAAAATTGTATGAACTTTTGATTGCTTGCTACTGCAATGGAACTAGCAATATCAACTAAGGCTCAATGGACATAGTAATCAAAGGACCAAGAAAGAAGAGAACATTATGTAGATTAATATCATATGATCCGTATTAATTTTTTTCTGCGTTTTAGGCTGGATATTTTAAATTTTTAATAGGAACTCAAAAACTCTGAAACAAGTGCATTAATAAAAAACATCAGAGAAAGCTATTAGCAAAGTTGACTTGAAACCACTTTTTGTATCAACAATAAGAAGGAATAAATAGGTTTGAAAGGAATACATGCAATTGAAAAATGCACAATCTGCTTGAATAGTCCTTAAAGTCTTCACATTTATCAGACTGCATAATTAAAACTTTTGTAGATTCACAGAATCATAAAATGGTTTGGGTTGGAAGGAGACCTTAAAGATTATCTAGTTCTGAACCCCCTGCCATGACCAGGGACACCTTCAATTAGACCAGGTTGCTTGGAGCCCCATCCAACCTGGCCTTGAACACTCCCAGGGGTGAGGCACTCACATGTTCCTTGGGCAACCTGTTCCAGTGCCTCATCACCTAGTAAAGAATCCTTTCCTAATACCTAACCTAACTCTCTTTTAGTTTGAACCCATTCCCCCTTGTCCTGTCACTACATGCTCTTGTAAACAGTCCACTCGTCACTGCTGTCCATCAGGACGCTGAGCCACTGACCACTGCCCTCTGGATGTGACCAGCCAACCTAATCCACCTAACAGTCCACCCATCAAATCCGTCCAGTTTGGAGAGAAGGATGTTGTGAAGGACTGTGTAAATGGTTTACAGAAGTCCAGACAAATGACATGTGTAGCTCTTCCATTATCCATTTATATAGTTGCTCCATCATAGAAAGCCACTAGGTTGGACAGACAGGATTTTCCCTTGGTGAATCTGTGCTGGCAGCCTCAAATCACATCCCTATCCCCCACATGCCTTAGCGCAGCTTCTAGGAGATCTATTCCATGAAGGATGCTGATACAAGAAAACAATTATTCTAAATGGAAAGAAAAAAAAAAAAAAGGATAAATAAAATACGTTAACATGTACCTAAAGACAATATTTCACTGTGAATTTTAGGCCAAAGACCAACACAGTTCATTATTTTGGGTTTCAGTATAAGAGCTAATTGTTTTGCCTGTTTTTCATCCACAGAGTTTTTTAAACTAATATTTCTTAATATAAATCAACTGACTGATGGGAAGCTCTGTAAGAATCAAGTACAAGACAAGAATTTTTTGTGCTGTGGCAGATTTTACCCCTACAGATTTTATGTACATTTCTTCAGCATTTTTGTAACAGAATGGGATCAAAGATCTGTTATTGTGATATAACAGATGTGTGAAAACACAAGAAAGGATTTAATGCACATAGGAGGCCCAAAAAAATAAAAAAACTGTTCCATGTGTGCTTACTGATGTTCACAGAACCATAAAACAGCCCAGATTGGATGGGACCTTGAAGGAATGACTGATCCAAACTTTCACAGTAGAGATTAGATTAAAAAAAAAAACCTAGATGGGATTATTTAGCTCTACCATGTCCAGTTTAATTCTATTTCATAGGAACATTTATCTCAGCAGCTACAAACACTTAGCATTAATGTGGTTAGCTGGCAGATGGGATCATGGTACATCCTACAATGCCTTCTTTATGAAGAGAAAAATTTGTTCCCTGTGTATATGAATGTCTAACTTCTTCTACTTTTTTTTCTTTTTTTTTTTTTTTTTTCCATCAGTGCAGCAGAATAGTAAAGAGAATATTCTCAGGCAGGTACAAGAAATAGGACACTTTGATTATGTGTTTGATTAATCATAGTCTGCCAATCTGTAGATAAATATTGTCAGTGCAGTCCTGTCATTTATTGCAATGGATTATAGTGTCATTAGGTCTTGGTGCCTCCTGTTGAGTCATGAGGTTCAGTGAGAGCCTTTTGCTTTCTAAACTTCTCAGAGAGGTCTAGGTGTAGCTTGTTCTACTTAGTCTCAGATTTGGTCAACATTTTATGTCTAAAGGGTTATAAAATAAAAATTATACCTACTTTTTGACCTACTTTTTGGAAGTTACACCAACATCCAACCTCCACTGAAGCAAAAATCTTTATAAAGAGCAGAAATGTCTCAACTGATTCACAAATACATTTCTTTTCTGAATGAAGAGTAGGATCTTTTTGTTACTTTTGCATTTGGAATGGCTTTATGACCAAGGGAAATTCCTAAATGTGGAAATACTACAAATGGCAGATATAAGAAATACTGGCACATATGACACAAGACATTTTATCAGATATTAAATTCAGTGCTGCATTTCAATTTCTCTCTTCAAGTAAAATCCTACTTGTTTTAGTTCTTGAAACTCCACAGCTGTGGACCTCCATCCTATATACAATGTCAATTTATTTTGCTTAGGAAAACACACTAAATTAACTAAATGAATACTTTAGTAGGCATATTTTAGTATTATCTAAGTACTTTTATAATTTTCTTAAAAAATATATGATAGTTAACTTGATCTGCCCATAGGTATCATGTAGTAACATGTAATGTAATGAATCTTGGAAAGAATTCTCTTCACTGGATATTTGCTGCCATCTTCAGATAAAATGTGAAAAATGTTTTTCTAGAAATACAATTCTGACATTTAATATTCAGTGTACTTCCCATCCTGAAACTTGTTAAGATTTTATAGTTATTAACTGAAAGTTAGAAGTGGCTACAACTATCAACTAGACTAAATTCCTGGGAAATCTGTTGAGCATTTAATATTCATTTTGGGTAGCTTTTTTTTTTCTTTCTATTGGGATTTTTTAAAGTAAATATTGCATAGATTCTTATAGCTTTTCATTTGGTTGTGAAGCTTATTTTTGTTTTAACTTAAAAATTCATCTAACAAGGTTTCTGTAACAGAAATTAGTGCACTTTGAAGCGTAAACTTTGAATTTGGCAAGACCTGCAAGTTTTAGTAACACAGATTTATCACAGTTTCTCACTGCAAAAGACCTGCCTCGGTGTTTTGTATAGCTTTCATGGGCACAACTAGTGACATTTTTTTTCTCTGCTATGGCTGTCAACTCTGAAGAGCTTGTTTGGGATAATATGTTGATAACCTGTTTTTAATTCATCAAGAAATACTTAGCTATTGCATCTTTATCTCAAATTCTTCTTAAAAATTATTTTTTATTTATAGGGTACTTAAAGAATTTTTCCTTCTAGAAAAGGAGATGGAATTTTATACAATTTTTATTCATAATACTTGAAGTAAGCATTGGAAGTTTATAAAAAAAAAAATCACACAATACTCTAAAGGGGATGATTTGGAATAATGATTGAGCACAGGATCTACAGATACAAATTCCAGGGGAACATAAATGTAGGTAAATTATTTGCTGTAGCATAAATCTGGTTCCATTCAAATGCATTTACATAATTATACAAAGCTTTTTTTTTTTCTCCTGGATTGTTACAAAAAAGCTCAGAACTTGGTTGAAGTCACTGTAGATCAATATGTCACTGTAGATCATCCCAGCATGGACAGGAATAAAGAAAAAAATGTTTTAATAATTTTGGTCACATTTTTGTTTGCAAATTACTAGTGAGGCAATTTTGCCCAATACCAGGAAAAAAAAAATGCGGCAAATATTTAATGAAACCATATATCAAAGAAACTTCTAGCTATTCACTGTCATTGTTACAGAATTTCATATAGTATTTCATCTTTTCTTCAATATAATTTTGAGATAATACACACTCTATTTCACTTTCAGAAATAACTATTATTTGTGAAAGCAAGTTTTTAGGTTGTATTGATTGAAATTCTCCATTTTATATTGAGCCTTTTACAATAATAAAATAAATGGTTTATAACAATACAATAAATAATGTAGGTCACATTTATAATACATGCTACTTTAATTTTTTTCTTCTTCTTCTATTTTTTCAATGAGGCAATGAAGGTCGTAGAGGAGTTTGTTTTGGAAAGCACCTTTAAAGGTCATCTAGCTCCAAGCCCCCTGGTGTAAGCAGGGACACCTTCCACTAGACCAGCTTGCTCAAAGCCTCATCATTCTGGTCTTGAGCACCTCCAGGGATGGGGCATG
Organism: Daphoenositta chrysoptera; assembly: GCA_013397915.1. Lineage (NCBI taxonomy): Eukaryota > Metazoa > Chordata > Aves > Passeriformes > Daphoenositta > Daphoenositta chrysoptera. The sequence goes on along the minus strand of VZRO01003927.1, from coordinate 180,472 downwards.
CACAACTTCTCTGGCAAACATGTTCCAGTGCCTCACCACCCTTATTGTAAAAAAATTCTTCCTTGTGTTCCCCTTACAGTCCCCTTTAATTATTGAAAGGGTGCAGTAATGTCTGCAAAGCAAAGGTGTAGATGGACGCAAGGGTATGCTTTTGTTATTTTAGCATAATTTTGAGGCAAGTTTATTTTCTGTTAAATAGATGCAAGTAAGAAATTCTTCTTCTGAAGTCAGCAAGATTATTTTTCATAAAGCTGGCATGCAGTTAAGAGTCTCAGGTCATGTCTTTCAGAGGATTTCATATCTAAATCATTGTGGTTTATTTACTTAGAAAAGTCCTCTGGTCACAGAGCCCTCTTTGGAACTAGAGTTGAGAAAATGCAAAAGTGACCAATATTTCTGTATTTAGTCCTTCTACCCTCCCTCTTTCTCTTCCCAAACCACACCCCTCAAAAAAACCCACACCAAACCAAAACAAACGACCAACCAAACAAAAAAACAACAAGGCAACGAAAACCCAAGGAAAGGTTTTCCAAACTGGGTATTGCATGTAAACCTTTGTTTTGAAATGCTGCACTACTGAGCTGCACAGCTTAATAATTCAGTTGGGTGTTCATCTCTCAGAAGCATGTGATGCTACTTATTATGCCAAAATGTATTTGTAAAGTTGAAATTATATTTGGGTGTGCAGTGAGTTCCTCTGAAGTAATTCAGCTGCAGTGTGTGCCTCGCTTTCTGTCATCTGCATTACAACAGCAGTGACTTCCTTGCCTCTGTGGGCAGTCAGCCAGAAAGACAGAGTAACCCCAGTGTCTCCCTGTGCTTTCACTGCCACTTCCATGGACTATTGCTGTCAGCAGTAAAAATACAATAAATTGAGGCTCTTTATTCAGTAGAAATCCTAAGACAGAATTAAGGCATACTTCAACATTTTACAGGAGAATGAGACCATCTGTTAAGATCCAGCTGGATGGCTCTTGGTCTAACAGAGTGGAAATGGATCTTGTGACTATCTCTTTAGGTGGTTTCTTCAGCTGTCTTTCCCATTGTTAATCTTTCAGTAATCACATTCTGTGTCACTGAGCGGTCAGAGCAATTTCCTCCCTCAGGTCAAACCTCAGGGGTTGTGCTTTTAATTTATTTAATTAATTACCAACTTGCTGAGTTCAAGCCCTGTTAAGCTTTACACAGAGGGAAAGAAAAGAGGGAAGGAAAAGGGGGAAGGAAAAGAGGAGGAATATATGAATGGAGAAAGCAGTTCCATTTTAAAAGGAAAATTTAGGAGTCAGATGCCATACCAGTTAAGTAAAGAGCAACAGAAAGGTTAGGAGATACCGAAAGTTAATCTTTCCAGGATATTTTGTGATGCCTAAAGGTGGACTGCCTATTCACTAAGCTGACAAAAGGTATTTTACACTATCCATAAATCTTGAACACAGGCTTCAGTAAGGCTCGTCCCACTTTGGTTTTTTTTTGGTTGTTTTGTTTTTTTTTTTTTTTTTAACATATCAGAAGCATTGCCAAAGGTAGTAGGAAATACCTGTCCACATTCAGGTCAGTGGAGTCGATATCCTGGTGAGCATTTATCTTCTCATAAATCAACTCTGGGAATTAAAGACTGAATCATATTCTGCTTTGTACTAAGAGACTTCATATGTGTGATCACCATGGTCTCTTCCAGCTTCCAACTGAACATCCTCTGACTTCTAACCTGGTTTTCACTTTAAAATATCGCAGCAACTGCAGTTGCTGAACTGCATCCTGAACTGTATAGAAAGGTGCATGTGAAGACAGGTTGAGAGTCTGTTCAGCCTGGAGAAGGAGACTCTGGGGAAAGCTGATTGTGGTCATTCCATGCATAAAGGAGGCAAGTGAACAAGGTGCAGAGAGACTTTTTACCAAGACCTGTAGTGACAGGGCACAGTGGTTTGAAACTGAAAGAGGAGAGATTTAGACTGGACATAAAGAAGACACATTTTAGGATGGTGAGACACTAGAACAGGTTTTCCAGAGAGGTGGAAGGTGCCCCATCCCTGGAAGTGTTCAAGACCAAGTTGGATGGGGCCCTGAACAACCTGGTCCAGTGGAAGATATCCCTGTCCATGAACTAGATGGTATTTAAGGTCCCTTCCAAATCAAACTGTTCTGTGGTTCTACCACACGGAATGCATTTATAGAAGTGTTAGAGGCAGAAACAGAGAAGTAGAAACAATCTTAAAATTTGTTTGTTTTTTTTTTTCCTTAAAAAACCCCAAAACATAAAACCCCTATACTTCAGATAACTTTCCTTGCTGATACTCTCTTATCAAAACTTCAGAAAGGTATCTTAATAGAATACATTACTAACTAATTTTTCACATTTGGAAGAAAAGAGAAAATTGAGTACCAATCTTTCTTAAAAGAACAGATATGAAAATTGACAGAATTGAAGTAATATATAGCATTATATCTATATTGTACTCATTATGTCATTAACTCTTACTTCAAGTGACAAAAAAGTGTAATCTATTCATTAGAGTTTTCATACTTTGAATGTGCAAGCTTTTCATTTTGAGAAAATTTGCAGTTTAAAATGACAAATTGCTTGCAACTCCATCACATTTTTAAGTTTTAGTCATTTTTTTTCACTTTTGGGAAATCTACTCAGACAGAAAAAGGACAAATTGCTTGCAACTTTTACTTCCTCTTTAGCTGGAATAGAACAAAATAGCTTTTGAAAAATCTACAGATTACTGTACAGTCTCAGGCAAGACGTTTTGTGCAAGTTAAACTAGATATAAAAGACAATGTTAAAAGCTAGGTCATCTCAATGAGAACTTAGGAGGATGGGTAAGTCATGCCTCACTCAATCATTCTGTGTCCTTCTAAGAAAGTTAATAATGTCACAGACACCAGGGGATTTCGTGTTCTCACACTCACATCACGTAGACTCTACATACTATTTCAGTATTAGGGAACTTGTTTTGGCTTGAGGGCTTTTTTATTATTATTATTTTAATTTGGAAGGTTTTGGTTGGGTGTTATTTTTTTTGGTTTGGGCTTTTTTTTTTTTTCTTTCTTTTTATGGGTTGTTAATTTAATAGACACAAACTGCCAAATACACACAATCTTTCTGTAGGCAGGTTAATTAAGTTAAACCTAATTTAATTAATCTAATTAAAATCCAATTGAAAACCAGGTGTACTTATTTTATTAAATGGACAGGATGTATCCTATAAGAATTAAAAGCAGAATTCAGCGCCGACATATTCAGAATTTCATAACCACAACTCAAAATCCAGCAAATCTGTGACAGTTTAAATCTGAATTTGATATTTACTGGTAGAAAATAATTCAACAGAACTATCAGACTGTTTTATTTCCAAAATCCATGTTTTATCAGTGTTATTCATGTACTTAACAATTAGTTGTATATGTAAGGAAGGTATTTTAAATGATTGTGGTAAGTCTCTAGACAGTCTCAGATTTGTCAGGCCAAAAATCTCATATAGTGAGGGACAGATCCTGTCTAAGAAAGTTTAATAAATCAAAAGAATTTCTGCAGTTAATGAGAACAATTACAGATCCCAAGCGATTTGCAGACAGTCAGGTGACAGGTGAAAAATGGATTTGAGTCACTTGACTTTAGGGCCAGTGTTCTAACCTGGTCTCCTGTGCCTTAGAGGTATTTCAAAACCACTTATCTTGTGTCCATTACATCCCAGGGAGAGTTTGAAAAGTTAATGTCAAAGACTACTTCATAAAAGGAAGTTTGATTAAATTTAATACCTTTTTCAAATGACTGTTGTGAAATTGAACTCCCCATTATCTCTTCTAATGACTTTTAATATTTCATGTGGATTAAATGGATAATGAAATCACTAAAGGATAAGTTTATTTTTCTTAAATTGTATGCCAAAGGTTATAGGAAAAAAAAAATTACATTGACTCTGAACTGTGTTGGAGGACAAAATAGTTTTGGAATAATGTGTGTTCTAAATGAAGACTAAAAGGAATCATATTCTTGTCAGTTAATTTCTTCCAGTTACAGCTAATGTTGTTGTTCTCTTCAAGGCATTATTTGGGAACAAGAATATGATTGTTTACTATTTTTCTTTTTGGAGGATCCTTCTGTGATCATCCCTCCATTTTTTTTAATCATGTTACACATTGCCTTCTCATCAAAGCACTCAAAGTCAAACTGCATTGAAAATTGAGTAAATTTCTAACAAAATATTGGTTCAACAAGGAATGTATCATAATAATAAAAAATAAATAAACTAAGAAATTAGTGCTCAAATTTTAATTTAGAAGTCAGTGAGTTTATTTACATTCCGGATAGAAAATAACTTAAACACCAAGCTAGGTGGAGGCAGAGTTTAACTGGTCAGAATAAAAAAGACTCATCTTTGACTTTTTCCATATCAGTTAAAGTCTTTGCTAATCTTTTAACTGTGTTCAGAGATTCTTTATTTTGTCCCATGGTATAATAAAAGCTTCAGAATGCCATGAACTTATTCCTGCAACAAATCCAGTTGTCACTTCTTTAAGTTTTTGTCTGCAAACACATGATAAATACATAATCTGATTTCAAAAATCAATTCAGTTCTGCTAAAATTCTAGAGTTATAATACATGATTACGTGTGGGAGCCAAAGATTTCCTTTGAATTCCTGAGCTGGTGAATTCTTAGGGTTGAATGCTCAGCACACGTAATGCGACACATTCATTAAAACCAGTGGAAGTGGGTAAATTTACATAGACTGAGGATCTATCCCTTAATCTTTAATCTAGTTTCCATACTGCTTTTTCTCATTGCTTTCTATATTCAGTTTTAGGGGTACCTGAAAGTGACAGTGGATGGTTATCAAATATTTAACTAAATTGTGAAGTCACAGCCATATGTTATTTCAAAATATTCCCTAATATTTTAAACCAAGTTGTTCAATATTGAAAATTAAAATGCTACTGGGCCCAGCTTCTTGACGTATATCAGTTATTATCATTCTGTGAAAGTAAGTGAATTATACTACTTCCAAGTCCGCTCCTAGTTTGAATAAAGAGAACAAATAATTTCTAGCATTTCTTCCTACAGTCATTGATTCTTTGTTAATGTTTTTATTGTTTCCAGATGACTTCAGAGCCAAAATCCATCTTTTGTGGGAATTTTCAAAATTGCTTTTTTGCAGTCGGTGGTTCTTTGTTCATTTTGCCTCCACCAAGGCAAAAAGTTAGAGACATTTATGATTGTTTTAATTGGACTTGAGAATAGGACTGAAGAGTCTATATCATTTAAGCAAAACTCTGGAGGCAGATCTGTTCTAATACAAAAAGAAAAGCAAACTAATAAAAATTCCTGTTAACACATTACTTCATAACCAGAAATTTCTGTGTATTTGGAAACAGAATTGGTAAAATGATTCAACATGATGTTTCAATGGCACCACAGGTTTTCATTGTGCATGATGAGTGCTTTTGTCTATGTAGTAGGCTCTCATTTATCAATAATGACATGAAAGTAAGTTTGACCTGAAGAAGAATATCTTAATTTTTTTGTTTGCTTGCTTGTTTGTTTGTTTTGTTTTTTTTTTACTGGAAGAAAAGCTCGGATAAAAATCAGGTGTTTGAGAGCAGTTAGAAAGCCTCTAAGAAACTAATTAATAGCAAAGAAGCATAAATGATAATTATTAGTTAAACACTCAATGCACAGTCTGGCATTCTTAGATCAAGTTTAAATAGATCGTCTAGATTTCGTAATGATGAAGTTCAACAAAATAACAGATTAAAGTCAATGGAAATAAAATGAAGTGATGCACTGCTGTGGATTAATTGGGAGATGGGCTAAACCCCTTGCAGCCACTTAGCTTGCTGCCACATGGGAGAATGGGGAAGATAAAGACAATTTAATAAGTAAAAGAGAAAAATGAAGGAGAAGAAATTAAGAAAAAAAAAAGAAAAAATAGGTAATGCAAATACAGTAGTTCACCACTAACAAACTCATGCCTTGTCACTTCCTGAGCAATGATAACCATTGGAAAACTCTCCCCCAGCTCTTGATTCTGAGCACATGGTATGGGGCACCCCTTTGGTCAGCTGGGATCAGCTGTCCTGACTGTGTCCTCTCCCAGCCTCTTCTGCACTCCCAGTCTACTCCTCTTTGGTGGGAGGGACAGCAGCGTGAAAAACAGAAAAGGCCTTAATGCTGTATAAATATTGCTCAGCAAATTCTAAAACACTAATGTCTTATCAAAACTGTTTTGATCAAGGGCAAAACAGACTCAGCTTGGGGATTTTTTTTTTTCTTTTTCTTTTCTGAAATGCACTTTTAAAATATATTTGTTCAGGTTTTTTTCCCCATGGTTCTTCTAGTCTGCACCCAGAGTCAGGATATCAAACAGTCTGAGATCTCTTAGTTTCTGAGTAGGTATATTAATCTCTGGCTGATGATTTCTTTTCGGTCTTGCAAATACCTGATGGTTTATACAAATTAAAACACCATTAGCAGGATATTAGTGAGGACTTCAATTTGAAGCATTCCAGCTGATGAATTCACCTGAGCTGGGAACATACTGATCTAAATCCTTTATTTATTTTGGGGATTAACACTGAGTTCTATCAGACATGCATTTGCACTGATACTTGAGGCAGTTTTTTTTTTTTTTTCCTAATGAGTGCATTTCATCAACATTGGGCTATAGGATTCAACAACCATTTGAATTAAGGATTTTTTTTTTCCTAAATGAAAAAGAACTGATAAAAGAAGTTGTGGGAGAGCACTGCAGGAACAGAAATCCTGAAATTTTGAATACACTCTCCTGAATGTCTATTAGGTCAACATTTTTTATTAGTTTTGGTTTAGTTGCTAATTGTTTGAAAATTAATTCTTAATTTTCTTGCAACTGACCTGCATTGAATAAAGCAAAATACCAAAGCACAGATTTTCTAATGGGATGGGTCCATTCAGACCAAGAAGGCTTTATACCATGGAATCATTACCAAGAGAAAAACTGCAAGAAAGAAGAAGTTTTCAAAGTGTCTCTATTCTCCAGGGCTAAATGTTTTAAACTTTTCAGCAGTCACATTTACTAGGTGACTCTGAAACAGCCTCAGGAAATAATATACACTATCACTATACACACTATCACTAATTTAGAATGATCAGAGAAAAAAAGATTCCTGAAAGATAGAGGTGAGGTTGTCACATGGGGGAGACAGGATTCTTTCATTCAAGTCTTTTTTTCCAATAATGACATTTTGGGGTTTTTTTTGGGCTTTAGTCCTGTGATGGGCTTTTTTGAGTTTTGGAGGTTTTTTTAACTTCTATATCTCCCCATGGTTAATTTCCTAAATCATTAATCAGTCTGTCATACCTGCAGCATATGTATTAACTGTGTCTGAGTCTGAACAAAACTATTGATTCTTAGGAGCTAACAATCTGTTTTCAGGTTCTTTTGTTTCTTTTATGTTCTATAGTATTTTACCAGGGTATTTGCTTACATATTTATGAAGCTTCTTCTGCCATATCTCTATCCTCAGCAAGGTAGAAAGCCTGAAATCTTCTATTCATAAATTCTTTCTAGACATTGCTTAGAGAGCTTTTAGTGTCCCCAGCAAGAGATAACTCTTTCTCCCTTGAGATATTTGTCTAGTGATTTTATTGAACTTTTAGGAGGGACATTACAAACAACAAAATACTATCACTTACAGAATAAAACATGTTGAGAAATAGGATATGAAACAAGCATGTTATTAATTTTCTGTTCGATAATAAAAAACACTTTCTCATGCTACAGCATAAAAATTAATTATTATTTTTTTCTAATATATGAGATGTAAAAAAAAATAAGAATGAAAAAAATTAAATTTCTAAATCTGAAAATTTTTCACCCACAGAATGTACTGAAAAGAATCTGTTACCATGAATTCTTGTCACTGGCAGTCATGTAAGGGAAAAAAAATCAATTTTTTTTTTTTTTTTTTTTTGGGAGAGGGGATACAACAATGTATTTCTCCTAATTCATTATCCCATATCTGACCTCTCTAACTTAACAAAGTGACATAATAAACGCAATACAAATATTAAAAATTCATTCAGTCACACAGTTTACAAGAGGGATAGTTTTCAGACAAGGTCAAATACAAATGAAGAGGGTGAGTGGGAAATTGTACACAGCTGTTAGAGTTAATTTCTTTCCTTCACAAGGAATCAATTGCTCAAGTCCTGTTTGGCAGTCAATAGTGAATTTGCAGTTCTTTTGAAAGCTTTTTTATGACACAAAAAAGCCTGTGCAGCTGCTTCTCACCCAAACAGCTACAGTTCCTTTCCCTCAAGACAGCACAAGGAGAACATCCTGAAGCAGACTTTCACCATTAACATGTATGTGTTGATAAAAAGTTAAGTTTTTGGAAGAGCTGAAAGCAGTGATATATCCTAGATAACACAGACAGAAAGTAGATTCTTGATTTCCCATCTCCCCTTTTTACCAAGATGAAAGGTATGTTTAAAAAAGCACAAAGATCACTGACAGAATGTGCTTTCTTCCTGTTTGCTAATGCATTTGCAAACCTTTAATCCCACAGTTCCACAGAACAGGTAACGGCTATTGAAGCTGCACATTTGAAACTTACAGTCTGTATTTTTCACATCACTGTCACTTCAGTGAGTGAAAGCAGGTACTAAGAACTTATTGTTTTGTCTTCTTGGGAAAGCTGATGATTTTCAGAACTGAATCCTTTAAAATGCTGTGTTTATGAACCTGTCTAGTCAGACATCATATTTTTTCAAAAAGTATTTTTAGTTATATTCAGTATATCCTGTATATGATAAAAATGACTGTTCTCACAAAAATAATTTGCAAGCAAACAAAAAAAAAATAGGAAAGAAGGAATGAGAAAGACTTGTATTATTTGGGTGTGTTTTGATAAATTTCTATCTTATTGCCATTATTTTGGTATCTTTCAGCAAAGACATACTTCATTTAGAGCTAATATCAATCATGTACATAAGGTGAAAAGGAGTGAAATGTCCTGAAGAATGCTGATTAACACATCCACTTTTTCCCCCAGATGAAAGCATGAACTCAGTCTGCACCACTCACCTCTTTCAATATTTTAAAATAAGATGCAGCAGTGAGTCTAACTGTTTTAAAGAATGAAAATGAAAACAGGGATTTCAGTTGCTATGGGTTTTGTTTTATGTGACTATATCTTTAAATTTTAATTTAAACATGAAAGTGATAGTCACCAATTACCCAGGACAAAAGAAATAGAGATTATATAATGGTGTTTTTATTATTTAAGGGAAAGCTGGCAGAACAACAATAGCAACTCATTACATGACTTTCTTAATTAGGTTTCTCTTTTCTTCAGTTTCATAACCAGTTTCAAAATCTCTGTGTGTGTGCAAGATATAATTTTAAAGACAAATGCTTTCTTTCTATATAGCTCACTGTTATTTTCCTTTAAAAGCTGCTGTATATTTTAAATACATTTCTGATACTTAAGTAATTTAAGATATTATTGTTAATATAATGGATTACTTATACATACTTATTCATATTTCACACTACAGTTTAAAACAAAGCATTATGAGATTCGGTGGCTAGAATACCTACTTGTAAATAAAGCACATCTCCCGTAACTTACTAAGTTCATAACATTCTAATATGAAATCAAAAAATTATTATGGTTGGAGGGGGTCCTTAAAGATCATCTATCTCCCCTGTCATGGGCAGGGAACCTTCTACAAAACCATATTGCTCAGAGCACCATCCAAACTATTGAACTTTTTGTCCACAAACACTCCCAAGTCCTTCTTCCCAGGGCTAGTACCCATTCTCTACCCAGCCTCTACTTGTTCTTGGGATAGCCCCAGCCCAGGTGCAGAACACGAGCACTGCCCCACACAGTTCAATATCAACTCAGGCATCCTTGTGGTTGAATGTGCTCACCAGTTTGTCTTAAGGCAAAGACATCAGGGCCACAACCTTAAATATTCGTTACAATACTTCAGTTTTGTGCTGAAAAATCCCCACTGCAGCACTTCGGATTTTATTTAACATACTCTATGTTTAAAACAGCCCCAATATTTAAATAACACCTATTTTTGACTGCATCTCAATGTTTACAAAAAATACATACTGCAGAAACATGAACAAGACAAACTGATTTTGTGCCCCAATAAGCACAGATCTTGGTCTGCAGTAAATTCATGCATATGGACAAAGAGTGAAATAGCTATAAATGTGTATATGAAATCCATAAGAAGTCATAGGTAGCATTGGTAGTCTGTTTTTTCCCATCTCTCTTTTTTCTTTTATTTTGTTGTCCTCTGTCTCTATTTTTTTTTTTTAAGAAAGGAGGGAATGTAGTAGCTTGAAGTGCCTCCATCATCACTGAGAAAACTCGGGTAAGCAGTAAGAAACAATATGAATTTGAATTTCAGGTGTAAATATGGGGTATGTAACCCCTAAAGAAAGTCACTTTATTCTCTGAAATAACTCGCCCCTAGAAATAAAGAGATCCAATGTATCTGCTTTGTCACACTCTTCCATACTTGCCAGAGAAAGTAAAGTAGCAGAGAATAATAAGGATAAAGAGAGCAGAGGCAGCAGAGAAAGGCATCAGCACAAATGGGTAACCTACAAAGCACAAGGAGGAAGGAGACAAAATTGTAATGTCAATACCATTTGTAATGACCCACGGCTTTGCAAGCAGCCTTGAAGACTCTCTCCCAGCACATGCCTGCAAGCACATTAAGGTGAATGTGTTTTGTGAACGTGGTGAAAACTCCAAGGCATAGAGAACCCCACATATTTTAGGAATGACCTTCATCTCTACCTGCAGGCTGCTGAGTGGACAAACAGCAAATCTGCTCTCAAGGGCAGTCAAACACAGCGCAGTCTGATAAAATGTCTCTCACAGAATTTCTACAGCTGAGTGAGTTTGCAAAGCATGTCCTTGCTCAGGGCCATATCTACTAGAATATTAGATCTATAGTAGATCCACTAGAATCTACCAGTAGTAATTTACACTGTCTAACAGTATAGTTTAGTGATTAGACAGGCTGGTCTCTAATGAAAATATTAACACGTTGCATTTCAGACTATTTTGTACTGGAGCATTTTATCATAGCATCCTACTACATCTTTAAAACACTAAAATAAATTGAAATTCTGGTTGAAAATTTTTCAAGGGAAAAAAAGGCTTGAAGTTTTGATTGGGAATTGAAGAAGTACAGTCAAGTGTGAATTTTACATGGCTTCGGAAATCTTAATAACATACTACTTTTCAACGTTTGTGAAACTTTAAAAGAAGATTTTCCACATCCTCATCCGATGTACTTACTGGAGCTGTTCTAGCTCTTAACATGTTCTGTAAAGCCTTGAGCAAATCTTGTGGTTTCAAATGGAATCAGTATGAGTAGTGGAATTGTTGGTGCCAGATCACAGATTGGCAGAAACATCCTAAAAGACACCAAAGTTAAAATTTGCAAGAAAAAAATATAAAATAACAACACAAAGTTTGAGTTTGGGTAATGAAAAAAGATCCATAAAGGCATATAGACTGCAAATAAACAACATTAACTCCAAGGTTATTTTCTCTATGTTCCAATAACACCAACTATTTAAATATTTTGTGTTTTTTTAACAAGTAAATGCTTTTTTTTTTTTTTTTTTTTTTTAAATAGTACCTGATTTTTAATGGTGAAAATTTGCAACTTTTTTATCCGTCTTTTTCATCTTAGGTTAATTTGCAGGATATGTACTCACATCATTCCAAATTAGCAACAAATAAATTCTATTGATTTATATTTGGGAAGTCATGGGAGTAATATTCTGTAGACATAACAGCCATGGAACCATTAAGGTGCTGTACCTCTGGAGGACAGTAATTTGGGAATCACTTCAAAATTCAGTATCATTAGAAGGATGCAAGTATGTGAGTCCGTGTCATACAGAACTCCTGTCTATTCTTTTATAGTCCCTGGAGAACTATTCCAGGAGTGTTGATGGAAACACACAGCAACGTCATTTTCACTCAGTCATAGAATGGAATCACTTCAGTGTTTATATGAACTATTTAGAACTTAAGCTGGTAATTTTCTTCTGTATTCACTGATAGAATGCATGATTTCACAACAAACTAAAGGCAAAGACATCAGGGAGTATTATTTGATGTGGTGATGCATGGCATCATCTGGGATGTAGTATTACAATACAATCTGATGTTTGCAGCATCTCTTGGCTATAAATTGGTTCAGTAGGTCCTTCAGAAGTTCCCTCACATCCTTGTAATCTGTTTGAAGTGCCATCTCCTGTCTTTACATCTACCTGGGATCTGTAACAGAGTTTCATAACCACCAGTCTGAGCCATTGCCTTATTCAGGATAAAGACAATAAGAAAGTAGATGGCCTTGTGTTGGTGATAACATCAATTAATTTAAACTGTCTTTAGCTATTATATATATGAGTGCATATGAGTCCACGCATAACTAAACAGTTAACCAAGAGATTTTGAAAGAAAAATCTGATTGTGATCTACACATCAAAAAGTGATGAGAAATAATGTCCAAATGGAGGACAGAGAGAAAGTGGAGATCTGCCAACTACAGCTATTTGTAGAAACATGATGAAAGAGAATTTTAATAAAAAACATTGCTTCACAAAGACTATAGTATCTTGCTTGATGTAATTTCCCAGAAGTCATTAGGAGATTGGAAGCAGAGTTCAGAAAATCTCTGACTGAGTTCAGTGTGCTGCTGTGCATCATGATTTTTCTTCAGTACACATATTCAAGGCAGCAAACAATGCCACAGGTCCTGCACTGCCTAACACAGGCTGCACAGCTGGTGGGTCTCAGGCTTCTTCTGTGGCTTCTACATGCTGAGACCCTAGAAACAACCTTCTTACTATAATTTTAGGTTACCTGCTACAGAATCAGTCAGACAGTCTGGGTGCAAAAGGATCTAGGAAAGCAATAAAGTACTAGTCCAAGAGAAGACATAATTAAGTAAATTAAGTATTGACATAATCATCAAAACATTTTACAAGATGTGGTCTTTCTAGAATAAGGTGTAGTCTGAGGTAAAACTTTGATTAAGAAGACTGCTTCCTTTTATTCTGTCTCTGTATTGCACATCAGCTATTCAATATCAGTTTTCAACGCTGTGGATTAAAGAAGGCAATCATGTTTGGATGTTCAGGGTTTGTCTCCTCATCAGAGTCAGTGGAAGCAGAAGTTTAACAATTTAGTTGTCAGTTCTATAAGCTCAATTTATATAGAAGTAGTATTTTTAAAATTAATGTGAAAATGTAATTTCCGTGTTTACTTGGTATTAAAATACTCAGACTTTTCTCGGGCTGATATTGAGACTGTAGAAAGGAAGGTTTCTTAGTTATGTTTCTTCTTAGATGATTCCTAATGTGAAATTTTGTTGTTATTAAATTTGTTTAACAGATCTGTTATGATGAATATCAAGCACTTGAATTTACTAAGGAGCAATATGTTAAAATATGTATAAAAACTACAATAAATCATTCAAATATATGAAGCCGCTGAAATCAGTGAAGTTAAATTAGGAAAAGCTTTCCTAATTACTATTTGCTATAAGCATAGTATGTTCAGAATACAAAAAGAATTGCACAAAATATTCTAAATGTTTATATCCACCAAGTACGCAGAAGTTTTCTGTGAAAAAGAAAAAAAAAACATACAGAGAATCCAAAAAACAAGAGCAACTCAAATTTAATGTATTGTATTACATATATTGTCAGTAATTCCATTCCAAATATGATTTTAAATAACCACAAGACTATATTATAAAGACGTCAACCAACTAGTTGACACATAACATTTTTTTTTAATGTCAATCATTAGTATTTGGCCTAGTTTATTTAAGCCTTAGATGGTCCTCTAAAATAGGTCATTCAACTTTCTAATGTAAGTAGAAGTCTATCTAATCAGGGCAATTAAATGTGTATTATTAAGGGTTTGTTCAGTTCTTTTAATCATTATACAGTTTATAAGTCAGTTTCTTTTATCTGTAACTTGGATCCTTGAACACAGAGCACTTGAGGGATCAAGCATCATTTTCATTAACTGTACTTTCTTTGAAGTAAAATCTTCAGTCTTTTGCAGTATAATTCTATAAATCACTGTTCTGTTTTCCTGCAATGAGCTTTATTTTTACACTTGACTGTAACTGTGAGTAACAGATAAACAGGTCCTGAAGACATGAACTGGCACAGGTGTAACTGGCACAGCATGTAGCTGACTGTTTTTTATTTTTCTTTTTTTTTTTTTTTTACTTTAGCTTGCTTTATGAAAAAATGCTGCTCGTATCTGCACTTGTTATAAAGGATTTTCTTTTCCTAGGTTAGAGCTCTACCTGGTGGTCAATAGGACAACATGCAGGACTGTCATTAACTTTACTTAAAAAAGAATTACAAGTATCCTTAATGTTATTTTTATAATATAAAGCAATAATTTAAAAAAACCCAAAACCCAACCCTAATTAATGTGTACTTTGATTGTTCTATAAGCTAATAAGAGTACTTTTAAAGATGGGAATGCACTTTTCCTTAAAGCAAATGCTGACAAAACTTAATTAACTCTCACTTTGATTAATCAAACTGTATAGCGAAATATTCTTATTTGTGTTTGGCAGATATAGAGCAGATGATACAGGAACTGAAAAACATTTCCCTTCTGATAAAAAGAAGTGATTCTGACTTCTTTCTGGGATTCCAAGAGCGGATTGAGAAGGGAAGAAAATAAAAAGATAATGATTTGGTTTTTAAATCTCATGTGCAGTAATTTGTTAAAATCTGGGGTTTCTGTGTCAGATAACTAAAGAGTATATCAATATTTTCCCATCTATTCAAACCTTCACTGGGTGAAATTTTCAGATTCTGATATTTATAAATATAAACCAATAAAGTAATATTTACTTCTCTGTTTTACAAACAAAATTTTGTAAAATTTTCTATGGGAAAAACATTCTTTCTCATTCAATTCAGTGGTCTGGGTATCAATTAGCTCCTTCTACCTCATCATAAACTTTCACGACAGCAACTCAGAACAACATAATCACAGCCTGAATAGCACATCTCCTGACACTGTCCAGTAACCCCCATGTCTGGTTATCTTCTAAAAGAAGAAGATACATAGACAAATCATGTCCATAGTGTTTATTTAGTATTTTAAATAGTCAATAGGCACAAACTGAAGCACAGGACAAAAAACTTCTTTATTCTGCGGGTGCAGAATGTGTCAAGCACTGGAACACATTGACTAGAGAGGGTGTGGAGTCTCCATCTTTGAAGATTTTCAAAAGCCTTCTGGATATGGTCCTGAGCAACCAAGATCTAAGCAACCCTACTTGTGCAAGGGTGTTGGGTCAGGCCAGATGTTCTCCAGAGATCTCTCCCAAAATCAACAATTCTGTGGCTACATGATTCTGTGATTTACTTAAAGGAGAAACTCTAAAAACTTGCATTTATGAGGAGAAAAGATATCCTAATCCCTATGAATCCTTGTTACTCAATTGCTGCTTTTAATTTTTCTTCATAATATTTTTCATGGTCAGGCAAAATTTGACTGTTACAATAACTCTCTTTTGAACATTTTCAGTGCAGTTCTTAGAAAATTAGAGTTTTGGAAAAGTCAGGGAAAAATATTTTTCTATAAATTCTCTCAAGCATGTTTATTCTGTGTAATATTTTTTAAAAATTCCTGACCAATGGTTGTAAAGAGTTTTAGTATGTTTTTTTTAGTATGTGTTCATAGAGAATTTTAAAATAGATAACAGAAAGAAAACAAACAAAAAAACAATCAAGCAAACCTGTTTAATGGCCGAACTTTAGCATAACTGTGGCATTTTTCAATCATTTACTGAAATTCCTGCAGCCTCTAAACTTACTGTTTCTTAGTCTGTTAAAAGGTCTGTGATTAAATGCCTTGCTATTTTGAAGAATCTTTTAAGATTTCTCACACCTAGCTCTAGTCACCTAAAAATCATCTATGTCTGACCCATCCTATAATTCCCATATTGTGAATGGGGGAAAAACAGGCTGGTTTTGAAGTAGATTGGATAAACCAGTCCTGTGCATCTACCTAAGGAGGAGGTGAACTGTCTTGGGGAGGCACACATTTATCTCTGAATGAGAGCCTGAATCTCCCTCTAGATGGGTGAGCCTATGAATGTTCTCTGGCCTGAGGCTGAGTGACAAAGAGAATCACCTCCAAAATACTTTAGGGAGCAATGCTTGGCACATACTCACTCCCAAACTGTTCTCAGATAGTCTTTGGAAAAGTCTAAGTTGCCTTAGAATGATGCCATGCCAGGGACAATGAAATAAACAGTAGAAATAGTTGTTTGTGCCCAGGAGGCTATTATGGCACTAATAATTTACTGAAATGGGTGTAGTTATGAGTTTTTAGTTTCAACTCAGATACTTTTCATGCAGCTCCACCAACTTATACACAGAATTGCTACTTCTGATGTGATAACATAGCATTTCTGAATGCCAAATTTCCTTTTTTTATAAAGGTAGGAACCTTGTCATAAACTCAACTTGCATGATAAATCCAAAAAAAGTCAATAAAAATTTAAAGGCACTGGGTTTTACTAGAAACCCTTTATGGAACTTTATGTCATAGAATTACAGGGGAGCCTAAATGTCTCAAAATGGCCTTCATCTAAAATACCACTTTCACAATTCTTGCCTGAGCACCATATAATTCTGAACACTCTTGAAGTGAGATGCCAGCAAAGATTTGCTCTCTTCTACTCACATAGTTATCACACTAGAGATTTAAAAGGTAAAACAATAAAAGGTTGCACCTTAGGTATCAACTGAGGTATAAAAGATTATCAGGGTTTATGTGTGAATTAGAAAAATCACTGAAGTTACAAACTAGTAAACCAGCAGGATTATCTTTATATATTCACCAACAGTATTTCAAAAGGAGATTTTCATTTTCTAATATTTTAGAATTTTTTTAAATGTATCTTTTATATTCAGTTCAGAAGCAGTAGATAAAAGAGAAATGAATGGCATAAGGCTTTCAAGACTATTGATAGAGTAACTCGGGAAAAAGATCCCTTAAAGCTAAATCATATAGTGAAAGGCTAATAAAAGAGATTAAAATCTAGCTGAAATATGGGAAAGAGGAAAAAAAGATTAATTTTCTGCACATCAAAGTACTAATCCAGAATGTCACTGTTTGCACAGAAGAATATTGTGATTATTTTTATATTACTTAACAATTAAAAAAGTTTTCTCACCATAGCCATTTCCATCACTATTTCTGCCAGCTGTGTGGTTTAAATAGAAAATCAAGCATACAGATGTTTGAAAAATAGCAATTGAAGTTTTTCATTAGTATTTTCATACCAGTTGTTCATCATCATCTCTTAGTTTCTGGTTAATATCAGTTTTTCCATGTGAGAAAAAGGAAAAGAGAACCAGATTCACAGAGAGTTAAACTAGAATGCTAACAACCAGACTATAAATAGATTTTATGGGAGATTTAAGCTATATTTTACTTTATGTGAAAATGAATGAGAAGAAAGATATGTACAAAATTATAAAACATATAGGGAATACAGATATCTGTTTTATTTTGTAGCATATAAAAATTTAAAGCCATACTTACTATATTACAAATAAAATTAATTCAGTGCTGGAAAAAGGGATATATTCATCTGCACAGGCATTGGAACACAGAAATCAGAAACATAAATTGTTAAATATAGAAGATAATATGGAATAGCTGATATTTCATAAATGGTTATTTACTGTTTTTCTTTTTCTAAGTCATATAATACATGTTTCTGGACCAAACCAGAAGTAAAGAAAAATTAACCAGACCAAACCAATTAAATCTCTCATATTCCAGAGGCAAAAAATACTCTATGGACACACACTTTATCTTAGTTGTCTTGTGAGAGATTTTGTACAAATTTTTATTTGTCACAAAGAGATAATGCTTTTCATGGGACGTCTTGATATTCTTCTACTTCCCTATAAAAATTAAGACATCTTTATTTTATTTTATTTTTCCCCCCCCTGGAGATTGGATTGGTGCATGTTTCATGTTGTTAAACACATGTTCTAATCCATTTGGTGTTTGATTTAAAAAGAATGTAGCAACTGTCATACTGCAAAATGGTTCATTTTTTTCTCTCAGAACAGGGCCAAATGGAACATTATAAACCAAATCCACCCACAGGATTTTGCTCTTGGCTTCACAGTCTTTCCTGCTGTGCCATTGCCTGAGGTCATATCTGAAGCAGAACAGACATAACCAGCAATCTGGAAAGTCCAGCAGCCACCGTGTAGTTCAGTCTGTGAGTGTGTGCGTGTACATCCCCTAGAAAGAACCACCAGACACAGAGAGTTGTGAAGCACCAGATAAATATGTTTCACTAAAATTTAAAAATGAGTTTGTGGCTTTTTTGCTTGTTTTTTTGCTTGTTTTTTTGCTTGTTTTTTTTTGCTTGTTTGTTTGTTTCTTTTTGCGTTTAGGGAAAGCTTAATGGGATTGCTTACCATTAAGTTAAGGAACTAACCATCAACTCTCCCCCTCTCCTCTGTGACCTCTTTATTTCTCAGTTTCTGTCAGCATAGTCTCTTGGGTTTTGTGTGGGTTTGTTTTTGTTTCTTTTGTGGTTGCAGAAATCTGAGCTGTGCTGCCTTCAGTATCTGGGATGTTCCTCCTTACAGTCCTCATGGCCAGGCAAATGGCTGTCTCCCCTCTGTCCCACAATGCTCACACAACCTTGTCTTGAGATAGACTCTGTCCCCTCACAGTAACTCCCCTAGTTTTCTTTTTTTATGCCCTGAAGTCCTAACATCATGTCCTCTGGAGTACCTTCTGTTGCATTGCAAGGTGAGGCATAATCCTTCAGATTACAGAATTGCTAAATCATAAAACATCCCAGGCTGGATAGGACCTTGAAAAATCATCTGGTCCAAACATTTTACAGAAAAGGTAAATTAAATTAGATTATCTAGCACCATGTCCAGTTTTGTCTTGAAAACCTCCAGGGATAGACACCCCATCACGACCTTGGGGAGACAGGTTCAGTAACAGATTTTTCTCAGTGTGGGGTTTTTCTTTACATCAATATGAAACCTCTGCTAGCATAACTTGCACCCATCGCTTCATAACCTTGTTGTGTGGCTCATTAAAAGAGAAGTTGTCCTCTCTGTAGCCACCCTTTTGGTACTGGAAAACAGTGATGAGATACCCCTGAGCTTTCTCTTCTACAGTGTTAAAAGACCTTGCCTATCTGGTCTTACTGCATAGGGAAGGTTTTTAAGCCCTTTGATTGCCCTTGTGGCCTCCCTTTGAACACTCTCCAGTCTGTCTGCATCTTGGTTGAATTTTGGGGACAAGAAACAGACACAGTTCTCCAGGTACGGTCTTGCAAGTGCTTAGTGGGATGATCATGTGTCTGTCTCTGCTACTAATGGCACCATGGATGCAGCCCAGGGTCTAAATTTGTTCTGTTTTTCCTGCAGACACACCCTGACTCATTGTCAGCTTATTGTCCCCCAGGACTCCCAGGTACCTTTCCACAAGGATGCTCTACAGCCACACAGATCCTATCCTGTACTTGTTTCTTTGATTACCATCCAGGTGCAGGAGATGGTACTTTTATTAAACTTAACACTGTTCTTGCTAACCCACCTTTTCAGGTCTCTCTGTAAGATGACTCTCCCTTCTGACATGTCCACCTCACTACTCAGTTTGTTTTCATCATCAGACTTAATGAAGGTACTTCAGTCCCATCCTCCAGATAATTTATGAGGATGTTGAACAGTGTCAGGCCCAGTATCAGTCCTTGGGGGATCTCACCTGCAAAAGCCATGAACAGACACCCTCTATCTGTGTTCTATTAACCACTACTCTGCCTATCTCACAGACCAGCAATCCACTCTTGCCAGTTTGTTTAGGAGGAGGTGACGGGCACCAGTGTCCAGTTCTTCACTTAAGTCCAGCTAAACAGAATGCACTCCTTGCCCCATATCAACAGAAATCACTACTTTTTTGTAGAAGGTGATGAGGTTGGTCAGGCTACCAGATGTTTCCATGTCACATTGCTTCTTAAGAGGGAGTTGCTGGGCACTCATCCAGTGGTATTTGCTGAAACTCTTGAACTTCTCATTGATAGGATGCACACTGACAACCTCCTAGACATCACTAAGTTATGAAAAGTCCAGTCCAGGTTCTATATCCATTTAATAGACTAGAAAAATGGGCAAAGTGGAGAGAAACAAGCTCCACAGAATGGGGTCCAGGCCTCACTGTGAGTGACTGCAAGAACAGAAGCTAGCTCACATGCTTTCCTTTAAAATATTGGACAGTAATGAAGTTCCCTTCACAATATGGTTGTGCAAATTGAAGTCGTTACCTGCATGAATAGGCACTGAATTTATAAGCAAGAAGAAGGCTGACATCATACATTCCTGCAGAAAGGCCTGTGGAAGAGCAATAAACATGATCATGAATCGACAGTACTTAAAAGATTGTAGAATTGATTCTGAGGAAAACGTGAGGAAGAAGGTTTATATGATTGCAAATAGATTTTTTTTTTCTGTGTTTCAGTTTTGGTTTTGTTAGTTTGGATTTTGGGGTTTTTGGGTTGTTTTTGCTTTTTTTTTTCTCCAGATTTTCCTAACAAAATTTTTTATCAAAATACTAATAATTGTACTTTGGTTATTTTGAACAGAGGCTCTGAGGGCTGAAAAGAGAGGCAGTTAAGTCAGAGACATTTAGACTAAATGAGAAGAGGTAACAAGGTGCGTGTTCCTTAAGGTTCTCAAATGTTTTTCTGAGAAACAATTAAGGATGGAATTTTAAGTATCAATTTTTATTTTTTAAAAAAACCAAACTAGCCAAACCAAAAAAAAAAGCCCACATGAAATACAATCTTTCTCCAAAAAAATTAATCCTGTTACAGTTTAGAAAAACATTGTGACAGTAGAGCATCATTTCAACGCCATTCACCCAGGTAATGTGTTCTATACGAAGTTTATTACACCTGTCTTTCCCAGCAGGCACAGCTGTATTTTCAGAAAGCTCCTAAATCCTTCAACGGAGCCGTCACTCAGTCATTACCTTGTCTCTTCTGGTGAGAGCAATGTGCTTGCCGCTGCCAGGCTTTTCCCGGGGTTAAAGAAGCAGCCCGTGGCCGATGCGGGGCTGCCTCCTCTCCCCTGGGCGGCACTGCGGCACAGGCTCTGCTCCCCCGGCAGCGACACGGGGCTGTCACTGCCGTGACACTGCTGGGCGGAGAGAAGGACACCGCTGGCAGCACCTGCCGAGAGGAGCATCCCGTCGGACTGAGGGTGGGAAACAGCTCTGCATGCCCAGGCAGGTGATCGTGCAGGACCAACAGGAATATGTTGGTAGGAATGTGGCTTAAATAAACTGCAAAGGTTGTAGGATTTGGTTCGGCTGCAGCAGGGATGATGCAAGCACAACAGGCTTCAGTGCTGTGCTGATTTTACAGTTTTCATGATACCCGTTATGGACTTGCCTGTAGAACTTAGGCTGTGACTTGATCTCAACAAAAAGGGGTTTACTGCACAGAGTTGCAGTGTTTAAAGCAGAGGGACTGAGTTTCAAGAGCAGTATTCATAATACAGAGTTTCTAATGTTTTAGACAATGATATTTTATGGCCGAGGAACAGACATTTATGACATTCACAAAATAAAGCCCATTCAAAGAATATAAAGACAACAGAAAATATTACAGAGAAAGTGTGAGTGCCACTCCTTCAGAATTGTGGATTTTCCCTTGTCAGAAGGAGAACAAGCTCTGAGGCCAGCAAAGCATTTAGAGTCATGAATGCTTCAGTGCTGACTTTCAAGAACACCAAGCATTGGTTGCGTTTAAGGACTTTGATGAAACCTGCTGTTCCTCCGTAAGTTCCATGAAACATTTTCATACACTCTTGGCCCAAACGGCTCAAGAGATATAGTACATTAACAGGTAATCCAGATTAAAAAACAAGCAAGCAAGCAGCAACTCCCCACCCACACACACAGTGTAAGGTACACTTAGGATAAACATGAATAATGTATTTGCTTTGGTTAGGAACAATCAACATAGCATTTCTGATGTGATATGAGGATAGATGTCACCATTAACTGTATTTTCCTTCAGACTAATCCTAACATTTTTTGCAGCAGTTGATCTTCTTCAGTGCATTATTCTCTTGAAATGCAATTGCATGTCATAGGGGAACTGTGAAAGAGGAGTGATCTCTGATCTAAAACACACTTTGAAAAAAGGATGCCTCTGCGGCCAAAAGATCAGGAGCTAAAGTACACGCCAGTATCAGCTCCTCAAGAAATATTCCAGGCTGGCAGCTGTGCCCTGCCCTTCTCTTTCAAACTCCCATGTCTTTTGGCAACACGTTGCATATCCATTAGATATTTTGTAAAAGATATTTTAAAAATTATATCTTCAATAACTCACAACCTGAGTTCATTATAGCTAACAATTGACACGAGGAAGTCTGGGTTAAAAATAAAAAATAAAAAAGAAAAGCTCTGATGTTCTTAGTACTTAAACTTTTGCTCCCACCAGTTATTTCTTATGTGACATCTAGCCTACTGAATATTTTTAGAGGATGAGGAGTACTTGGACTAAAATCATTGTAATTCAGGCCAAAAAATGAATAATCGTACTGCAGCTTACAAAATTTACATCATTTGCAATGATTTCTCTTGCTGCTCTTAAACAAGTTCTGATCTAAAATAAAACCCCTAATTAAAATACCGATATAAATTAAAAAAAAAAAAAAAGTCTATAGTTTATTTGTAAGAACAGTACTTTTAACTTATCCATGGTCTGTCCCACCCACTATTAACTAGGGGTGGAAATTATGCTGCACTTTTTACTTTTGGTTTATATTGACTCACGTCATGCATGTTCCTAATACTCTCTCCAGCTTCCCAACTATAAAATACCTGCATCTTCTTCCATAAAAATCATTATCTTGCTAACAATGGGATTTTGTAAGGAGGGACTGACAATATATTCTTTAAAAACCCCCAGATATTAGGGAAAAAAATGAGTAGTCTTATTTTTATAACTGCCTCATTTCCTTTGGAAGAAACAAAGGATGGATGGCACATTAAGGATTTAAAAGAAAGGCTGTGAAGAGAGTAAGGGAAAATGCTTTTATCAGGAGCTTAGAATCTCATAATAAGTGACAGCTGATGCCACAAACAAACTAATTAATGATGGTCTGATGAGAGAAAATGTCCCCTGGAGAAGAAACAAAACAGAGCAGTGACAGAATTAGAGAGAAAAAGCTAAGGGTAAGAGAAAGAAAATGTTATGGTATTAAAGCTTTTTATTTAAGTAAAAACAAAACTCTAGTTCATTAAACAGCAATGCTCTTGCATCTTGCAATAAATTCTACTGTTTCCATGGTACCTGTCACATGTTGGGGAGACAAACTGTACCTTTGGGGAACATGAAGTTACGTGCTTCTGTGTGGCAATAATTAGTGAATTTTGGCTTTGTTTGTAAAAAAAGGAGGAAAAATGTCTTCAGTTTTTTTGTCCAAATTGTGTTACTGTTCATAGGAAATCAAAACTCAGATACAGCAGATAAAATTATTAACATAGTTGTTGTGATTACTTGAATTGAGCAGATTTTACAGAATCACAGAATCAATTTTGTTGGAAAAGACCTCTGGGATCATCAAGTCCAATCTCCAACCAAACACCACCCTGACAACTAGACCACAGCACTGAGTGCCACATCCAGTGTTTCCTTAAACACCTCCAGGGACCGTGACTCCACCACCTCCCTGGGCAGCCCACTCCAATGTCCAGTCACCCTTTTTGTGATGAAATTCCTCCTAACATCAAACCTGTACCTCGCCTGGCGCAGCTTGAGACAATGTCCTCTCATCCTGTTGCTGGTTGCCTGGGAGAAGAGGCCAACCCTCACCTGGCTACAACCACTGTCCATGTTTATGGAGCATTTACTTACATGAATGGTCCAGTACATTTTTTTCTGAGATGCTGCAGAGGAATGTTTTCTACCTCTGCTTCCATGTCCCTGGACATGAGCCTTGGCAGCACATTTCTATTTTTTCTGCCTCCTGCTCACCGACATTCGCTATAGGTGTTTGGCAATCCTGCTCCACAATTTTATAATTTTTGAAATATGTCACTCCTCACTGGCAAGCCCTATGGACATTGACAGCATGAGGAAAGTTCTTAAATGTAACGTCATTGACTGGACTCAGGTTCAGACCTTTCATATGTCAGTCTTTTCCTGCTCTTTCTATAAGCTTTAACTCTGACTCTAGAGCATACAGAAGCAGAGTTGTAGATATTTTTATTTTCAGTGAGGTCATCTGCTGTGAAATGAAGTGTTGCTGCATAGAGCAGGAACATGCCCTGTCCTCCCCAGACTACAGAAGCTAGGCATGATGGCATGTCCTACAGCCATAATCCCTCATGGCCCAGGCACTAAATGCCCTTTCCTTTTGCAAGGTCCATAAAGACAAAAGGGGTTATTGTGAAAGGGAAGAGTTTTTTCAGGAAACAAAGGACATGGTCAAATCTTACATATTTTACTCATTATTTGAATGCCAAAACTTCATTTTAGAGTTTAATTATTGTTTTTCCAGGAAAGCAAAAGCTAGCAGTGACCTTTCAAGGACCAGGAGAAAAAAAAAAA
>VZRO01003927.1:101157-155746 GCA_013397915.1 Daphoenositta chrysoptera | reverse complement strand
AAAAAAAAAAAAAAGGTTCTTTCCTATGTGGTCTTTTGGATGCCACTGAAAATTCTTACTGGAGAGGCCATGTCTGTTGGTCTAGCTTTCAAAGCACAGAAAATGGTCATTTGGCAAGGATCTGGGCTTCTCTTGCATGGGCTGAACTGGAAGAATTTGACAGTAGATGAATACAGGAAACCTTTCTGCCTTTTCTGACTTTCCAGAAGCACTCCAGAGATAAATGTTGCCTGTGAAGACAGCAACCAGCCTTAAGTTACCATCAGACTGAAAAAAACACAGGCATTTCCACTTGGTGGTGCAGGCGAGGGTCTGCCTGCCTCTGCCTTCAGGCATCTGGCCTGAACAACACAGACCAAGAAGTCAAACTTTAAAGGAAAATTAGTCCAGATAACAGCATTATGTTTATGCCCTCCATCACCCCTATAAAACTGAAGCCCCAAAAGAAGGCTTTTTAAACCCCTAATGCCCAGAACATACTAAGACTGGCTTTTTTTGGACTATTAGTTGCCAAAATCAGCAGCTCTGCCTCAAGAATCTAATTTGTGATGGAAAGGAAAATTACAGTCTCAAATGAATTAATGAAGCAAATGGTTATTCAGTCTAACCTCCTAACCTGCTAGGCTCGCCACCAAAACCAGTGATGTTAGACAAAGCAACAAGAACCTCTGAGTAAGCAAACTTCACTGTTCTGCAGAAATTGAGCTCAAATGACTCTGCAGCACTTTGCAGTACCAACATATATCAAAACTAATGATTTGTCATGGAAGTCTTACTAAATTTATGTTGGTTTTTTTCTGTAAGGATCCCACATTTTTGAGTCTACTTCAAGAAATTTCCTCTTAAACAACAGTAGATTGCTATCCCTTGTAATATTAGAAAGAATTTGAAGATATTTCATTTCTAAATTTCTAAATGTTGAGAATTCATCCTAGACAACACAGCCAAAGCATTTGCTATTTTTTTAGGTTATGACATTTGTAAGTATTTCTTTTATTCAACCTTTAGGGTTTTGTTTTTTTTTTTTTTTTTCTTTTCTCCATGCCCACCAACCCACCCAGTGGTTAAGATATTATTTGTAAGGATGAGCAGTAAAACTGATCAACTATTAATTAAAAAGTGTATATATCTATATCATTATGGGTACACACAGTCGTGTGTATGCAATTTGTACATTGAATTCTTTGTTAGAAGGAAAAACATGGCTAACAAAGAAACCTGCCTGGTTGTCTTGCTTTGACGACCTATAACTGAGGTGGGGTTGGTAGAAATTACACCCCACTATGATTAAAACAATGTGCTCAAATGGGAGAATGTTTGTATTAAATGGTAGAATGAGGAATTTGTTAGAGACTTGCGGGCTTCTGGGAGGAAAAAAGAATATCTTAATACCAGGGAGGGGATCCTGAGTCACCTTCAGAAGTAATAGAGGAGATTTTTCTCAGGTAGGAAAAGGATACCGGGATCCCATTTGGAATTTATTACAATACATGAAGCCAATAAAATTGCTTAAAAAAAGAGATGAGCAGAGAAAAGAAAGTAACAGTCAGACACCTTTTAATATCAAGTCTGTGTCATCCTGCAGGCACGAGTTTCTGGTTTTTAAGATTTAATATGGTATAATCTCTTAATTTACAAAAATTTGCAAATGGGGATTAAGGCTCTGACTAATTTGTCAACCTATTTCTGACAAATGTGGTATTTAGTGAAGTGTTATCTCATGTTGACTGCACTGACGAATGTAGAAACCAGGGAAAACTATTATAATTATCCACCTTTTTTTTTTTTTTAATATCTAAACAAGCAGATAAATGTGGTTTTGCATGATTCAGTTAAAAATTAAAAACATTCTGAAGTGCATACCTGATACTACTTCATCCACTGCACCTGCAGTTTGTGTAACATGTTAACCCTTCCAATTAGAAATTGTAGTTTTCCTGACACACCTTCACATTAGCTTTCACATCTGTCATGGTTTAGGAATGGTACTCCCCAGTTTAGTGCTCCTGGCCGAGACTTTCCACATCATGGGCTGTTTGATTGCTCCCCGCTTCCCCTGCAGGTGGCTGGACAGAAGAATTGGAGGCACACAAGGTAAAAATCATGGCTTGAGAGAATAACAATTTGCTGGATACGGTGATGAGATAAGAAAGCAATCAGTAATGTAAACAATATTAAGGACAAAGTGTACAAGACAGGCAAACAATTCACATGTGATTGCTCTGAAGCAGGTTGCCCTGCCAGAAGGAGCCCCTTCCCCCTGTTCCCAGCTAAAGTGTGAGGTGGCACAGAACAGCCTCTGTGTCCTGGGCACAGCCCCTCCTGGCTACTACAAAAATTAACCCAGTCCTGCCTGCAACCAAGACAACATCTTAACATTCAAATGCTTACCATTCCTGCGTTATCAGAGCTGCAGTGGGAAAACACTTACCACCCAAGAAACAATCAGCAATCTTTGCTATTTCCTCCCATTCTATTTGATTTTTTCTTCGTTAAAGTCACAGGAAGGCCAAGTGAGTTGCTGTTCCTAGATATTTTGTTAGTTCGAAGTTGACAACACATCCAAGCAGATTACTACATACTTACTCAATCCCTTATATAATAACATTTCACATTTTCATTTTTTTCAGCAGTATTTATCTCCTTTGCTATTCAACAGCAAAATAAATAAATCTCTGTAGAATGATAATCCACGAGGAGCTTGGTATGTGAAAATGTGACAAAGTGTCACTGCAGTTTAAGAAAATGCATCTGCAAATGTCAGTGATGTGTAAAGGTTTAGATTAACTCTGTAGAGGTTCATGTCCTTTCTCTGACCTTAATAACAAAGGCTAGTTTCTGCACTTGAACATAAACACATTTAAGCTAATCTTCAAAATTACTACATTCTGTAATTTTGCTTTCTTTAAATTTACCTTACAAAAATTATTTGAAATGAACTTTAATAGGATTTTTTGTTTGTTTTAATTTCTTTTTCATTTACATAGAAATCAGTGTTTGATTGCTGAAGTTTCTATATAATTGGAGTTGGAAAAGATATCATATAATCTTGTAACCACTTACACCAAGCTTGTTTCCCCGTGGTACCTCAGCATAATACCTCATTGTGAAAAAGGAAGATTAAATGTAGAGCAGGAAGGGGGAGGGATTTTCTTTAATTGTCTCTGAAATATCCAGAAGAACTATCAGTGCTGAGAATGGCTATTCTTTGAAGGAAATATGAATTTAATTATGCATATAATTATTTGACTTGCTTCATAAGAATAAAAATAGAAGCAAAATTTCATTTAACCAAGACAGGCAGTCTTTCAACAGCGATGATCCAGAAATATTTTTAATCACTTCTTCAATTTTGAGAATCATATGAGTCATACATAACAACTGAATATTTTCTTCTTTTTTTTCTTACCTCACAAAAAGGTGGAGATTTAGAAGACTAACTACTTAAAGCATTCTGCTTTTTTCCAGCTGTGATCAGATTAGTTATTTCTCTAAACTGTTTTTCTGGCATATTGGAGTGACACAGATTTCGGTTGTGAGGGAAAGGGAAATGTGAAAGCCACTTAATCACTCTATTTCCCCATCCTAAGTAGCATTTAACTTAAAGTTTTAAAGGCTTTCTCCTCTTTGTGTTTCTGGGAGTTTGCCTATTGATTTCATAGAAGTGAAATTTAAGTTACTAACACAGGTGCTTTCAGAGTGCTTCAGTAATACATTTTGTCAGTTTTATTATCTCCTGAATCTTGTATTGTCACTTTAAATCCGAATAATCTGTATCAAAAGTGACATAAAACCTTGCTATATGAAGTCTGCCATTTTGAATTTATCATATAAGCTGGTAATTCAGCTGGAACTGCTGCAGGGATGTGAAGCACATTTTGTGATCTTTGCTTCTCACCTTGGCCACTGCCCTGCACGCCAGCCACACATCCCAATAGCCTGCCCAGCTTAAGCAGGTCCTCTTCTGTTGGGAGAAACTACAATGCCACAAGGAGCCTTCCTCTGGGCATATGCAGGGCTGCTACTGGATCTCTGTTTTGTTCAGGAGAAGATGGAAGGGCCACAGCCCTCCTATTTTGCCTCTGTAAGGATATTTTTACATTTTTCCCTAACAGAAATATACCCCATCAGAAAATAACCTTCAAGGAGTGTCACAAAGACACTACAGCTAGATAGACCAAGTGAATTTTAATTTTCAACCTGAATACTTTATAGTACTTTTCAAACTTGGGTGGGTACTTAAGGAAAAGATATCTGAAAAGGAATATCTCTTATTTGTATAGATGAGAAGGTCCTATCTTTGCTTTTTTCTATGTATCCTAAAAAAAAGTAAAAAGATAAATGTATTGTAGTTGTAGACTGGCAGGATTCAATAATACAGTAGGATAATCTAGGACCACTTTACAAGCCAGTTCTATAAAATTCAAAACAAAATCTGAACACACATACATTTTTAAAGCTCTAAATTTTGGTACTGTGTATTTTGCTAAAACTTATGTCTATATATTAAAAATCTCCTCAACATAAAATAAAAGTTTATAAATACAATTTTTAGAAAAAAGTATCTTAATTCCCTTGGAAAAGTATAGCTTTCTTGTGGTTTGGTTATTACTGTCTTGCTGAGAGAGTAAGCAAGGGTTAATCCAATGTCAATTCGCTTTGGCTTTGTCCTGAAGGTTTTAGCGGCAGGGAAGTAAACTGTACTCAAAGTGACAACGGGGATTTTAATTTCTTTTAACTTTTTCTGCAGTGATCAGGTGTCAGGAAACATATCCTGTTCTGAACTATGAAGGAAAAGACTGAAATAGGGAGAAACAGTCTTTAGGCTAGGAAGCAAAGGACAAGGTTGTAGATGAATGCAAAATCTCTGGAAGGGAGACACTGAAGCTAAATTTCACTCCCTCCTGTTCCCACCTCAAATTTATGCAATTAGCTATGCATTGAAGTGAAGATTCATTTCCACTAGGGATTGAGAGATGTTCCCATCTTAATCTGAATGTTGCATTTTTAATTTGTTATTTGAAAGGAATGGACACCATTTCATTAATCTTCATTTACAGATTAAATAAAAAATTGAAACATTCCCACTGGTTAACACTATTCAGTCTGTGTTTAAGATGATGTTTCACACTAGATGAATTTAGTCTTGCAGAGAAATAAATGAAATTATTCCATTAAAGGACTGATATATACACTGCAGAAAGAGAACTGGAACAGTGAAGTAAAATAATACATTATAAACCAGCAGGAATATGTCCTTAGAATAATCAGTAGGTCTTGCATCTTAGGTCCATACTGTGTCCTCTTTTCTTTCAGTACCATTTTATTTGTATTTAGTTATTATTCATTATGTTGCCCAAAGCTAACAGAAACCATATTTCATTGTTAGTACACAGTAAGGAAGAAAGTCTCTGCTATAATCTCCAGCAAGAGAAAATACAAAGGGGAATCAGAAAAGTGTACTCCAAGATAAAAATAAAAAAAAAGAGACTTCCTCATTATTCCATTTCCTTATCTTTTCCTCTCCCTTTCCCCTTAAGCTTTTTATTCTGTTTGGACTTTTTTTTTTTTTTTTTTTTTTTTTTTTTGTTTTTTTTTTTTTTTTTTTTTTTTTTTTGGTGAATACAGAGAAAGTTTGAAGTGAAAAAAATCCATGCCGTTTCAAAGCATTTGTTAACCTAAGTACTTAGAAGTCACCAAGATTTCTGTGGCACAAATAAATACTCATTGCTGAGGCACTGCTTAGGGAAAGATAGATTTTATTCAGAAGGCTCAGTCAGAGCCTGCTCCTCTGAGAATGTATATATTAGGGTCAAATGCATCTACAAGAGAAAATTATGTACTCCAAACCAATATACTGCTACAATTTTAACAGAATAGACAAGAATTATCTGCTACTTTACAGTTGGGTTTCTCTTGCTTTCCTCTTTATAAAAAAAAAAAAAAAAAATCCTTCTTTAAGAAGAAGCAGAGAAAAAAACCTTAGTACATTTTGAAAACATATTCAAGAGTAAAGCTTGGAAAAATACATCAGCTATTACAGCTATCTAATAGTCTAAAGTCTGCTTGATCTACAAACACATTACACTATCATTTTGAGGTCTTTACCATTTTTCACTGAGGCCTATGGGAATTTTACTAAGTACAGTTTAACATTGAAATAGTGATTTAAAAATACTTACAGAAAAAGGTTTTTTTTTATTGCATTAATACTTTTCATTGAGGATGGCATGAAGGTCCAGGTATTTTGTGGTAACCTGGCAGATTTTTGGTTCCCCATATAAAGGGCTGGTATGATCCAATGTCCCTTTACTGTCACTACAATGAATGACAATGGAAATTACATTTCTAAGAGATTATTTATTAGATTTGTGAAAGTTTATTACATTTTGTGTGGTACTGGCCTTTTTGTTTACTTTTATTTGTGTTTAATATCTGTAACGACAATGTCAGAAATACTGTGAGAGGTCAGTTTCAGGTGGGAATGCCCAGGTACCTCCCCTGGGGCAGGGGGTTTCACATCGAATGATGTAATGATGTGGATCACAGGATGCTTCAGGAGTCTTTGATGGTTTAAGACCTTACAGCTGCCTCCCAGTCAGGGCAGTTGAGTCAATTATGGCCCATGGGAACGGGTGAACAACTTCAGGCTATGGTGAATGTCACAGTGTTTTCCCAGAGGGGAGTCTTCACAGCTGAGCCATTTGTGCAATGACTTAGGCATGATAAAAAGCATTACCCCACCTCCCTGGATCTACCTCTTCTCAGCCTCTTTCCTTATCTTGTTCAGCACCCAGCTGCAGCCTGAGGTGGTGAGGTGTGCATGCCCTCTGCACCTGGGAGCAGAACACATCATCATCTTGCACCCTGATTGAGCCATCAGCATTCCAGTCTCTCATCAGTTCTCCCTACACTTTTACAGCTTCCCCTGGGATCAAAATTGGCATCACTACAATAGTAATGAAAGGAGGTGAAGAGTTTACTATTGTTTATCACTGTAACAGAAAGGCTTAGTTTTGTATTAATCTCTTGCTCCTAGAACAAGGAGCTTGATGCTAAGAACTGGTGATTTGTGTGGCTCTGAATTGCTCTGTTTGCCTTGTTGACCTTTTTGAATTGAAGTTTTATGGAACTCAGCTGTTTGCCCTGTAAAGACTGTAAGGCAGAGATTTATGAGCTTTACATATTTTTCTCTTTTTTTGGATAATTATAATCGTGTGACCCAGTCACAGCAAGTACTATTGCAAAAACAAAGGCTTTAATAATCTTAATGTCAAGGAGGTTTTGAAATATAGTAACAAAGATTCTAAACTTAAAGTTTTGAATATTTTGCTTTTGCTTCATTTTAACATCTACACCATCATGATGCTACGGGTTGGCTTGAGAATAAAAATTCCATTTCCAAAAAGAAAATCATTGCATTAAAAATTTTGGGGTTGTGCTACATGCAAAAAGCACTTTGCAAAACAATATTGTGGACTGTTAATAGCACAAAAGTTACAGCACTTAGTTAACACATGGAAGATAGTGAACTCTGTCTCTTTTGCATGACTTGGAAGAGGCATTTTAGACCAAATGAGGGCGTGGTAGGAGTTCCAAGAGCCTTTTGACCTCTTTAACCTTAAACCCAACATTTATTGACTGAATGCACGCAGCTTCTTTAATCCCAGTTTTGCATCTTCTCTGCTTTCTCAAGGTGCTTCTCTCCCAGGTACTTCTGCCCAGCCTGCTGAGAACGTAAATCTGGTAGATGGGCTCCTAAAGCAGGAGAGACACTGAGACAGAAACTGCAGAGCCTGTACTGAGCTGCAGGTGCCAGCTCCTGCATCTGCATCGGCCTTGCTCTTGCCCTGAGATACAACTCAAAGCCCAACCACACGGATGGCAGCTGCCCCCGATTCAGCATCGCTCTCCCGGAGCCTGCCTGGCAGCCTGCGCAAAATTGACCCAGCTGGGGGGAAACACGCCTGGCCTCTGAATCAGAGAGATTTTCCTTGGCTTTTGGGTTGCTTCCTATCCTAGGTGTGGATGTTAATGGATAAACCTCTCTCTAGTTCAAGTACTAGTGCTCTCTGGGAAACCTCTAAGAAAATGCAAAAGAGAAATGACATTTCATGATGAAATCATGTAAATATTTGGCTTCTGTTACTGAACACTCAGCTAAATAACAAAACAAAACAAAACAAAAAAATCGAGGGTTTTTTTCTGATGCTATATTTTTAAATATACTTAAAGCGTGGGAAACAAGACTGCACCTGTGCATTATTTTTGACAAATAGTTTTTTGTAAGAAGCTTTTATAAGTAATAATTGCAAAATTTGTTTCTTTTACTTGATTTGTATTTCTTTGGTTGCGGGTAAAAAAAAAAAATATACAAATAAACTACAAAACTTAAAAATTATTCTTTCACTAGGGGGCAGAAACTGCCTGAGTTTTTCATCTACAGAATCCTGTTTGAGTTTATTTGACATAAAGTTTCTAAAACAGCTGTACTCTGAGCTGTCTAACCTCTGAATCATCATACACCAAGCAAATCAATAATATTCTATAGTAGTCACTCCTCAAGGAGAGAACACTGTGATGGAAATGCCTTCACTTAGACAGTCATGTACTGAAGCTGTACACCAGTGAGTAATAACACTTTCTAAGGAAGTCACCATGAAAAAAGAAATCATTTCTCTTCTGTTCTACCAGGAGTGAAACAAAAAAGTGGGAGAGAGAAGGAGAAAGACGAAAAATCAAACCTTCACCTTCAAAAATTACTTTAAAATGTTATTATTTTCATTTTAATACATGTGATCAAATCTTCAAAATTATTTGCATTTATAGACAGTTTTGATACAGTTCTACACTTCATTAACATTATTGGCAAAATTCACATACACTTTTATTATTTCTGAAATAGCTGTTTCCATTAAAACCTTTCACAAATTTTGTATCAGTTAACATTTTTATAACCCTCGGTATCAATCACAATAAGTATCTATATTTACATATTAATTTCACTGCATGACAAAATGAAATATTCTATATGTGAAGATAATATTATACTACAATCTAATTAAATACACAAAACCAAGATGCTGAATACTGAAATTGTTTTCTAGCTTATGGCATGTTTTATAGTTTTACTGACGCCCTTCTTTGTGCAGCTTTAATTTTTAAGCCTGGAAAAGACAGGAAAATAAATTGCAAGGTGTTTTAATTGATGTTTACATAATTCAATTTCCAAATGGAATGGTAAGTCAGCTAAGAACTTGTAAAACCAGCAACTCTTAGTAAGTTCACCTACGTCATATAGAGTCAGAACAGCCCAATGCAGGATGATCTTCACTTTAGAATCATTGTGGGATTTCTGTGATATTTTGTTGAAATATATTGATCTGCTTGAAAAATTCATGAGACACACATATTAACTCCTTGGTATGGACCTTCAAAAAGTATTTGAAAAGGTCCTAAATACTTTTAAATGTGTCAGTACAAAGAGTGCACACAGTCCCAGGCTACTGAGCTGAAGGCAAAACTACTCTTGACAACAGAATTTTAAATTGTTCCCTGTAACTGTTCTTGAGGAAATAAGCAAATCCCATTTACTAGCACTATTCCCCACACAAACCTTAAAATAGGCACTTGTTTAGCCTTGCAGAGAGCTTCATAGTGGGGAAGTAAATTATAATTTTGCTCAGCTTGGCATGTCTGTCAGTCTTCAATGGCAAATTAACTGCTACATGAATAAATATTAAAAATCCATGGAATATGCAAGAAGTGAGAATACAATTGAGTTCAATTTTTTTTTTGCAGTTATTCTTTAATGTGAGTCACAGATTCCTGAAAATAAGGCCTATGGTACATGTAAGAGCTGTTCAGTGAAGTCCCCAAAATGAGAAATGCCACATTAATCTTTCTGACTTTAAAAGCATGAGATGGAAATCATTTCACATAACTTGTAACTCCCAAGATTTAGATGTCTCTATTTAACTTAGGCAACATAGCTCCCTTTTGAGACAACAAAGCTATGCTGATTTGCAAGTGACAAGTATATTATCTTACT
Organism: Daphoenositta chrysoptera; assembly: GCA_013397915.1. Taxonomy (NCBI): domain Eukaryota; kingdom Metazoa; phylum Chordata; class Aves; order Passeriformes; genus Daphoenositta; species Daphoenositta chrysoptera. The sequence continues at coordinate 145,695 of VZRO01003927.1, read as the reverse complement.
ATCTTTGATCAATTTTGGCATTCAAGTTAACTATAGGATTTGCATACAAATTTCTATATGAATTATGATAAGCTATAACTTGTTTAAACACCAAACAGTTCCAAGTTATAGTCTAAGTCACTCTACTTGGAGAAGAGCAAAGAATAATTACTGTCTGTGCCTTCAGGGGGTGGTTCATTTGATATGTCCTCTAGTAGGCAACTAAGATTAGATGAGTTGCCCTCAGGAAGTGTCTATTTCTCTCTGTAAAAGGTAATTTGGTTTGGTTTTGATTGTCTGATTTTAAAGTTATGTTAAATCGATATCACCTACTGATTCTGTAGTTACTTGTGTGAAAAAGCAGCGGTGCAATGACAGTAACATCTTGAAGGTCCTTCTAAATGTAGCTTTGTCAACAATCCATGTGATATCCAGATGCATATTTATTTAAGAAAACAAACAGATGGCTTGAAAAAATGTAGTTAAGTAAAAAATTCTCATCTGGTTCTGTCTAAACCAAACGATACAGAAAATCAGCAACAGCACTTGCTTCTTGGAACACACAAACTAAGCACTGTTGCTCTGTTTTTTTTCTGTTTTTCCTTCCATGCTTTGATGAGACTAACAGACATTGCTATATTTCCCCTGCTCTGAATAAATGTTTTACCTCACTTTTTTTTTTAACATCTGTTAACATACATTCTATTAACTGCCTGTTATCAGCCAATCTCACCAGTGTTCCTCCATTTTATTTCACTTTTATGTGATGTCAAGCTGCTGCCATTGAGTTATTTAGCACGAGCTTTTGTACTGCGTCTTGCTTTGAGACAATAAATTTTATTCATAAGCAGCCATATGAGTCTGTGGTTTAGATTTGTGACTACATCAGTGTTGATAAGAGATCAGTGTTTTTAGTTATTGCTGAACACCACACAACATCAAAGACTTCTTTGTTCCTCACTCCACCCACCAGCAAGGAGGCTGGGGCTGGGCAAGCTGCTGGGATGAGACACAGCGAGAAGAGCTGACCCCAGCTGACCAAAAGGATATTCTATACTGTGTGGTGTCAAGCTCAGCAATAAAAACACGGAGGGGTTGGCCAGGAGTTATTTCCCAGTCAGGCTTTACTCAGAGACTGGCCTAGCAATGGTCTGCTCACAGACTGATTTTGTTTTACCTGTTTTCCACTTGTTAAACTGAATTTATCTTGACCTACAAGAGTTTTCTTGCTTTCATTGTTCCCAGTCTCTCCAGCATCCTCTTAAGAGAGATGAGACTAAGTGAGCAGCTGGTGGGCACTTAAATGGTAGTGAGGGTCAATCCACCACAGCATTTCTAGATAATCAAAAAAACCAGGATGTATAAACATCTGAAACAAATTTGCATCTCCCTCTCTTTCTCTCTTTTTATCTCTCTCTCTTAATGCCTCTCTCCCCCCCGCCCCCCCCCAAATGTTTTCCACTCTTAGTAATTTTCCTGAAGAAAATTATTCAAGAGTTTATCAACTTTTATCAAAGGCAAATAAACAAAATAACAAAGCTTTGCATAAAGTTTATGGATAGGAGCAGTTGCCTTGTTAATTTTAGTGTTCCAGTTTCAACACTGCATGAAAGTCTACTTCAAAACATTCAGATTCAGAGCTTGTATCTTTCACTCTATTCAGCAGCAATTTAACCAATTTAGAGATAATAACAATAAGAAAATAATATTCTGCCAATTTTCTGGTTGCTATCAAGTCCTCAAAAGTTGTACTAGAAAAAAAGTCTAAATAGCTCCCTGTTTTAAGTCAGTATCTTCTTCTTTAAGTAATTATGATAAATATACCTTACAAAAAGCTCTGTTACATAATTTTAAACTAAAATATGATAGTGTGTGATAATACAAATGATCGATACTGCATTTTTTCTGTTCACATTTGTATAAAACTACAACTCAATCATATATAATAATATGCATGTATATTTTGACAGGAACCTATGTTTGAGGTGAATGCCTCTAATGTACAACCTCACAAATTCTGAAAGGCTTTAAACTCAGTATGTTATGGAGGGGTGGAATAAAAACCATTACATTTCTTTCTCTTTAGAAAGACAAAACTGAATGTGACAGGGAAGCATAAAACAGAAATAAAAATAACAATAGCAATTATAATAAATAATAGTAATAGAAATAAAAACATCATCATCATCATCATAATCTAGAGACATTGAACTGCTAAAAAGTGTAATTTACATTGTCAATTTCATACTATAATTACAATTGAGTAATTAAACTTTTTTTAGTGCAATTAAACAGTAAAATAATTTCTTTTGGTTTAATTTTAGCTTTTGACAGGTTATATTTCAACTTATCATTACAGCTCTAAGGAAGTAGGCTTTTTTTCATTTATAACAAATCAGAGAGAGATTTTTACTGTAGCTATACATTCAAGCATGCTGTAACAAAAATCTCAAATATCTCTTGTTTTCAGGTGGCATGAACTGAGGTGTATTGAAGATGAGCACTCTGGCTTGGCTTCAACAATTTTCCTTTTTTTGAAATTACGACTATTTCAATGAAGTGAGAGTCTCTGTGCTACTCTTTAGCTTGTTACCATTTTTATCTATTATCAGAGATCTCTGCCATGTGGTCTCAACAAGTATCTAAGACCTGGTTTATCCAGTTGCTATGGCCTCTTCTCCTTCAATCTATGCATTAATCCAGACCAATTTAAAAATATGAAAATCCATGTGTGCTTGGGTAAAACTTTTAGAGATGGCAACTAACATACTGTTTTATCAGCTCCTGTTTCATTCTAAATCTGAGGTAAAAAAATTGTGCTTTCACAGAAGGTTGAGAATATTGTGCAGTTAAAGAAGAGATGGCCCAAATTCATTTATGTTTTGCCTCTCTCTAGAATAGTCACATCTCCTGAAAATAAAGAGGGAAATGGCCAGAAATTTATGGTTTTAGACTGAGATAATCAGTGACTAAATATCGACTTATAAAGCAGGATAAAACAAGACTAGTTCAGCAATTAAGATTGAAAATTCAACAGAGATTATCTAATTATCAACTGAAATTATCTTCCTGCTGAATAGACAGAAAGCCCTAAGAAAATTCAGTATTGTGCTAGTAAAACTCTAATGCCTTCAATTTCAGTGAAAGCAAGTCTAAACTCAGATAATGAGCTAAATAAATCTCAAATTTTTAACAACTGGAGCAGAGAAATAATAGGATTAGCATTAAAGCCTTTATAGCCAACATACTGAGCAATTTTATACTTCATTTCACTTATTACTCTACCTCCTACTTTTTTTTCTTTGCTCTTTTGCCCTAAAAAGGGCCATAGCTGAGGCACAGAACAGGCTAGGTATTTACACAAGAAAATGTCACTTTCTCCATAGGACTCCCATGTTTATCTTCTACTGTCACCAGTTCACTGAGAAGATTTGAGAGGAAACTGACCTTGTTTTGGTTGTATATGTGTTCGTTTGGTTGTATGTGTATTTGTTTCCTGCAGTATGAATAAAACCGACTGGCTGCATTTGAGAATGAAGCCATCAGGTCTTTGAAAACCCTTGCAATGCACTTCGCAGCAGTGGATGGTATTACAGATACATCAATATAAATATAATGCTCTATGTTCAATTAACAGATCAAACACTACTCAAAATAGCAACCTAAGTCTCTCAAGAGATAATCAGAGCAGTCAGCATAGCTCCTTGTGTCAACAGATTTTTTTTTTATCCAGAAGGATAATTCTCTGGGCAGATGATGATGGTAAGAACCTCTGCAGGGAGTCAAAAAGCTGCCAGAAACCTCAGCAAATATGAAGAACACTTTTTTGGCATCCTTTCATAAAGACAACCCTTTTACACACACAGAAAACTGTACATACTGAAAAAATTAATCTGTAGACTTTTTTTTTTTTTTTTTTTTTTTTTTTTACACAGAACCAGAACAAAGAACTCTTTGTATTTTTTATTATATATCCTACTTAACACACAACTTGAAAAATATTCAGACAATGCTATGGTAACACATATTGTAAGAACTTTCTGGTTTTAGGAAAATAAAATATCTTGAATATCTTCTTGAACATTTCTAAGGTTTTAGACAGTGTCTTTTTCTCTGTGCTTATACAATAAGCTTTTGATAATCTATTTTGCACCAGGAGGTGCTGGGGATTTATGATAACACAAAGAAAGACACTTAGACTTTGTAAAGTCTCACTTAAAATGGTATTTATTAGAGCCAGCGTTATAAAGAAACAGAGAACAATACAGACAATAACATCTCTCTTTCAGTGGTGGGAACCTTGAGAAATGCATCATTGAACATCTCCAATCCACAGGCAGTACACCATGAAGACCCCATTTGTGGAAAAGGTTACTTCATTTTGTTTTTTCAAGCTGTCGCAGAATTTTCTTCCAAGAAAACAACACTATTCATCATCTCTACTATCAAACAGAAAGGATGTTTGCATGAGAACTTCTTGCTACACTTCTAGGTAAAGGCAAGGCCACAGAAGTAACACAATTGTCAAGTACCAAGTGGGAGCTGGCTGCAGCTCCTCTGTTACTGGCCAATTTTATTTTGCAAACAAGGGATTTGCTCAGCACGACAAGGTCCCGAAGGCCAGGCTGTACATCCAGCTTGGCACAGCTAAGGACAGCACAGGCCTGGGCCTGTTACTGGGTCACAAATCCTTTGATGTGAAACAATCTTCCAGTCAGGATCACTGCAACACCTCCCTGGGACACAAATTTTACCTCTCTCTAATGGAAGAAAGCCTGGGTGATCTTTGTTTCATTTTGTCTTGGATAAAATTACACTTTCTGAGAAGAATGTTTTTTTTTACTCAGCCAACAGTGTGTCCAAATCTCATTATTTGATAGTGTGTGTTAAAATAAAAGGCATCTCATCTAGTCCTATTAATCAAAAAGCTGAAAGTTTTTGTCTTACCTCTAGGGACAGTAAAAAGGCATAGTCACCCCCACAGTATCCTCAGATGGCTTATGTACAGTAAGTGACTTTTGGAACATTCTTAATTCTCACTAATTCAAAAGGGACATTAAAATAATTTAGATGATGCATTGAACTTTTAATTAGTTGCAGTTAGATGAGATGAATACCAACTCAATTCTGTAGGCTAGTTACTACATACAGATTTTTGTGTTTCATTTATTCAAAAATGTAAAGAGTCTTTCTCTATCCTGACTGTATGAAGACTTAAAGAATTGAAAGATCTTCAGATTATAATATTTGAATTGAAGAATTTAATGTGGCTGGTGAAGAATTTTCATATGCCATCACCTTTGCATAATTTTGAGTGTTAAAGGGAGCTGGGAAAAGGAGTTATTTATATTGAGGTTTTATTATCCTTTGAATGAAAAAACTGACTTTTTCCAGGGGAAGACTTGAACAATGTCAAATCCACAGAAAAACCGCAAGAGAACTAGGAGCAGAATACCTGCCTTGCTATGTGTACCCAATAAAGATATGCACATTTATGGCAAACAAACTGGTGCATTACTTGACAGCATAAGCAAGCTACTATTACTGTTAAAAAAAACAGAATAAAAATTACTGAGACTATGGAAATTAATTTTTTCTTATTTAAATATTATTACATTATAACTAAAACAAACAGCATTTAAGCCTTTATTTGGAAAATGCTAAATAAATACAGTCTTTACTTTGTTTTGATTTGCACTATTACAGAAAGGAGTGATTAACAACTGTTCGATGAATTGGACTGTCTGTTTAACTTATGTTTAGACCAAATAATCCTGTAAACACAGTTTGGAAAATTTTTGGTTTTTGCATATATATATATATATAGCTCTACAAAATTACCTAAAATATAGATTAGAGACTGGTGGTATAGCTCATTGATTCTGAATCTAATGCAATTTACAGCAGTTGAGAACAAGACCAAGTAGAAATGCTCTCACTCTGAAATATTAATATTAAGGTTTGTTTCTTTTTTAAACCAGTCAGTATAGAAGGGCATGTAAATCTCTTCCCTTCTGTTTAGAAAGAGCCACTACTGGACTGTACTCATATCAGATAAAAAGCAAGATATGCTTTACTAAACCAACTCTATGGTGAGGTGTATCTTGGTTATCACTAGAGTGCATTTCCTAAAGAAAAAAACAAATCTGCATTACTCTTATTGAATCAATCAACTAAAAGTTTTTAATTAGCTTTTAATTTGGGTTCCATTTAATTTGTAAATGAACTTTATTTGACTGAATTAAAGCTGTCTTCTGTACTAAGTAGTAATAACTTTCTTATGCCTACTTGGATGCTGCCTGAGTTAGTAGAGTTTTTTTTAAGTTCAGGAGTTACATAACAATTTAAGTCAACAAGATTTAGATTATCAAGCTTCAGCAGTATACAAAAATTGATGTCTGGGAGCTGTGAGAATCACCATAGTCCTAGGAGGAAGACATCCAAAACACTTTCATGGAATAGAGATGAGAAACTCTCATGAACATCTTCAGGACAAAAGGTCATACATGCTATATATGGGGTTAAGAATTTATGTCCTGTTAATGCATCAGAAATCTATAAAAAAATGTAAGAAATAGTTACAGTTAAAATTTCAATAAAAGTAAAGCTTACTCAGTAAAAGCTAAAATGAAGAGAGAGAACACAGACTCAATAGAAACAGTTAACAAATATTAGCTTCCTACAATGTATTCCTTTCTTCTGATGTCATGTTACCCTTCTGTCCCACTGGGTCCTAAGGTCAGGAGCATCAGTTGTCTTAGTAGGAAGTGGGGGGCTAAAACAACCCATCAGTGTTCTGAGCTTTTTGCCAGAAGAAATATATTGTTAATGGTGGGGAGTTCTTCTGCCCTGGGCTTCAATTTCTCTGTTCTCCACTTTTTCTCTGAAGTTAGTTTTAGCTGGCTCACACAGGTGCACTACTGTATTGATCAGCTTTTGACCACTGTGTTTTGTTTTCATGAACTGGAACCGCTGGTATTGTTCTCTATCCACACTCTTCAACACCACATTTAATGCTGGTGTCACCAGCAACTCCCCTCACACGGAATGGCTATTTGTTACTGCTATATAATTTGAAGCAGATATAGGCAATAGTTACCAGACTGTGAGACAATTACTATGGCGGGGAAAGCAAGGTAACATCAGCTCAGGACACAGCAAGTGCAAGCGAGTCCTGAGAGACAGCACTGCCAGGTCAATTCAAAGCCTGAGGCTTTTTACAAGTAATGACAAAACATCATATTTCCTGGGCTACAGAAAGGCTGCCCTTCAGCAATCCTGCTGCGCTATGTACTATCTAAGCATGAAATTGGATTCCAGGGCAACCAGAAAATTTGGCCTCGTTGACCTTTGTTGCCCCTACCTCCTTCTACAGCTAAAAGAGTTAATAGCTTTGGTGGTAGCATAACCCAATTACATGATCTAATCCTTCACAGAAACTTATCAGCAACTGCAAAAAGGTATTGTAATGTTTTAAAATAGATAGGATATATTGCATAAAAATTACAGTTATTCAAATACTGCTTTTGCAGATATGCTTAAGTAACAGGGTAACATTTGTCACTTAAAATTTTTATAGCAATGAACCCAAAGCATGCCAAAATGAATAATTTCTTTTCAGTTAACCATCGGTTAGACAAAATGAAAAAAATATTGTCAGTATTTGTTTATCAACTGCCAAAGAACACATTTCAGACTGTCTAAAGCAGTAAGAGATTCACTGGAAAAACCACGAATATAAAACTAATCAAGAGTCTTTTCTGCTTTGTGAGAATACAATTTACTGTAAGAGGAACTTTCACATTTTGAATATATATGCAGATTTAATAAATTTTTAATGGAAATATTAGATTTATTTTGGTATTGAGTAATTTTGATACCCAAAATATTTCATTTTGATGCCATATAACGTATTTATTTTAGCAAAATTTGTTTATCATTGAACCAATAAATGATCCCCAGTTTTCTGAACCCAAAATTGACAAATACCTAAGTACAGTCTATATAAATTTCTGTCTGGGCCTACATGTAAATACTTTTTATAGGTCTGGCCACAGCTTTACAAACCAATATTCCACACATGAAAAGCACCAAACATTTCAGTGACAATGGATATTCCCTTTACTGTTTTTGTTTGGTTTGGTTTGGTTTAGTTTGGTTTAAACCAACTTTCCATATTAAAACCTTAATTGATTTTCAGTCATTTTTGGAAGAACTGAACTTTCTATGACCAGATATCCCAGGCAGCTCCTGGCAATACACATATGAATATTTCTCAAATGTTCTTGAATCGTTTGGAGCTACTGTTTCTGAGAGTAATTGCAAAGAGTCAGCAATTAGCAGCTGCTTTGTACTTTATTTCAGTCACGGTGCACCACGGGCTAAGAGCTTTATTGCTTCAGAAATACAATACTTTTTTCTCAGTTTTCTCTGAATAATATTACTGTAATACCAAAAATTTAATCAAGAATCAATAGCTAATGTTTAGTGTATATAGGCAAACATTTAATCCATTACAAATATATTTGAGATTGCTGTCCTTAAGAATTCACAACTAATCTACCATCTTTTGATCTGCTCTATTTTAAAAATATCTCTAGGGATTTAATGACTAACATTTGCAAAGCTATTTCATTGGCAATAACCTATATTGTCCTAAAATTAATTATTCAGGAAAAAGTACTCACATTTTCTAAGGACAGGAATAACTATGCTCTAAAGACTGGGAGGAAAAAATAACAAAAGGAAATGTTTGAAAGAGAAGGCTTTGAAAATTTGGTTCAGAATTTGTACTGTTCCAGTAAGATACAGTAAGATACTTCTAGGTATTTTATTTTTTAAAATTTATTTCAAAAAGCCAGAATATTTTTTTTTAAGTCACTGTAAAATATTTTGAGTTTTTACTGTTTCAAGTAGTACCACAGTATCAAATACTTACCTCCTGAGTTAAAAAGGAAAGTGTAAGAATCAATCAGTTGATCATTCATGTATTAGTCAAACCAGGAAAAACAGTTATAAGTGAAATATAGGCAAATAAAGTCTATATTCTTCAATTATCCTGAATATATTTCATTTAAATCTTACGTTCTTTTCATGCCTTCTTCTAACAGCTATAGTAAGTTTTCTCTCACACTTGAAAAAGTTTGATACAGGATAAAGTTGTACTGTACTTAAACTGCTGTAATGGTGAAGTGTTATTTAAACTGCTGCAATCCTGTAGTACAACTGATGTCAATTACCTTTTCATCCACCCTCCATAGCTTTTTTTTTAATTTAGTTATTTTTGTGTTTGAACATTTTACCTCTAATATCTTTAATATTCAACTGAACTTATTAATAGCTGTGGAAACGTTCTTCAGCATCAATGCAACTGTCATTATTTGCTATGCAAGAGATTGTTGAGCAAAAAATACCCTCAATTCATCCTAATATTAAAAGGTATATGCAGAATTAATTTAGAAATAAAGATATGAATAGTGTTTTGTAAGTGATATAAAAATAGTTGCAATGTAGCCTTCATTCCATCTGAGAAAACACCTGCGTCTATCTGTTTGCACATGCATGCATGTGTATCATTTTCTGCAACATAAACAACTAATCTTCTGCAAAATGAGTACAGGAATGGTTTTAAACTAGATGCGAGGACTGACAATATATGTGCCTCCTGATGTAAATTTCCTTTCAGAACTAGAGGTGGAATGCATAATTCAAAATAGTCTTATCAGTTTTGCATGTTTTGAGAAAGATGTTTCTACAGAGCATCCATTTAAGCTATATCCTTTTTAGCTATTTGGAATTCTTTTCTAATACAAAGAATTTTATTCGTGTTCAGCATTTAAGTTACATTTTTACTTAGAGGATTATTGATGTGTATTAAGTGTTTATGTATTTAAATTAGCAACTGGATGGAGTGGTTTAGAAATCCCCAAGGACTTCACTATGCATTTTTCAGTATTTAAAAAGTATATTTAATAAATAGGAATGACCTCAGAATACAGCTGATGTACTTTGTGATCATACTTCTGTTTTTAGAAATGTCTTATAACAATTTGAATATAAAATTGCTTTGACATATTTCTTTGCCAATATATGATGTATTTTATTTCTTAAACCACTCCAGTGACATCTACCAAAAGACTTTTGAAAGATACAGAATAAGTTCTATATCTTTAAACCAGCCTGAGACTACTGTGAAGGAGAATGCTACCTCACCCTATTCTTTCCCTCCCCTCAAGGGCAGTTTTGTCTGTCATATTGCCTCTATCTTCCTTTGTGCCTTTGTATAGGGCTGGAAAGATAATTCCTGCCACATGAATCACAAGTGAAATCTCCATGTTTTTATGGTGCAATATAGGCCCTTATATATGAAAGACTTGCAAATCCCTTTTTTTTTTCTTTTTTTTAACTTAGTTCTCACATTGCCATAAATATTGGGTTAGTCAATGAATAAAACAAATTGATGTCACAAAGCAAGTCCAGAATAAAGGAAAATAAATTAAATAAGTGTTGCAAACTCTTTCATCTCTGTACAACATTCAAATAGAAATAAAAATTTGAGTCATAATTTTCAGAACATGGAAATAAGTTATTTAACAGATTTTTTTATTATTATTGGATAGTGTATGTTAAGGACCTTACTGTTTGTTTACTTTTCTCAAAGAAATATATATCTCAAAGTAGGAGTGTAGAATACAGTGTCATGTTATGGCAAGTCTTCACACTGTTCCTCATTATTTTTCTCTTGGTATTATCTTACTAATTTGTATGTTCTTTAAAGAATATTTTTAAATTTACTTCTTTGAATTGTGTGTGTTTTCATTTGCACTTAGAACAAAACCTCAGATTCTTTTCGGTAAATAATATTTGTCAATTAGACTGTATCAAATTTTTAAAACCCAATTCTCTAATGCCTACATCATCTCATTAGTCTACAGTTTTTAGCAACTTCTACTATTTGGTCTGACATACCATCTCTAGAAAAAGCTAGTATTTACCAAACATTTAACTGTGCATTTTTGTTGACATGAAAAACATGTCCAGATTTTATACTTAACAGTGGGATAGCATCTGTTTAGAAAGCCTTGTGTAAACAGCAACGGAAACTCACAGCTGCAGGCACTTGTATTTGTGGGGAAAAATAACCACTTCAGTACATCCTGCAAAGGCAATGACTGGATACAGGCAACCCGGGTGACTTCTGAAGAATGTAAAAGACAATTTATTGATTTACATGCTCAACAAACCAATGGATGATGTGTGCCACTAGATTTACTGATCCCAGAGCTGGCCAGAGTTAATGTGAAGGTTAATGGCAGACTTGGCTGTTGTGAATGCTGGAGAACTGGAGAGGGTGTACCCTGAGGAGAGAGAGAAGTAGAAGGGTAGCAGAATTAGAGCAACATTCTTCAAGAGAGCAGATTTTGGCATGTCAAGGGATCTGCTTGGAACGATTCAATGGGAAATCGCCCTGAAGGGCAAAGGAGCCCAGGACAGATAATTGATCTTCAGGAAACAAGATTCTCAGAGTGCTAAAGGAACCTGTTCCTTGCAGAAAGTCAGGCAAATATGGCAGAAAGCCAGCAAGGTCTGTACAGTGATTGCCTGACTGAGCTCAAATGCAAAAAGTGAAGCTTGCAGAAGGTGGAAGCAGGTATGGTGAAAATAAAGGGACATTGCCCAACTGTGCAGTGTGGAGTTAGGAAAGCCAAAACTCAGATGCAGATGAAATTAGCCAGGAAAAAGAAAGTGCAAACTCCAGGGTTTCTCTAAGTACATTGTCAACGAAAAAGTCCAAGAGAAGCCTTAACGTGTTTCTCAGTGAGGCAGGGGGACCCAGTAACAAAGGAGGTGGAGATGGATGGCGTATTTAAAGATTTTTGTGCTCTGTTTTCAGGTGCCAGAGGAGATGTGTACGAAATTGCTGACTGTTAGGAACCTGCAGGCACCACCAGCCCTGACTGTCCTTGTCCACGCCCCCTGAGTCTCGCCCCACACTGACCAATGCCCAGCAACCCATTTTAGCCACTGCTTGGGCCACCTGCCTCTGCTCCAGCAACACTGCAGTGGGATCAGTCTTCAGATCACCCACAACACTGTCACTCACATCCCAGCTGTCCCTATCCCCAGATGCCTGATGCCCAGACCTATAGCCTACTTAACCTCCATCTCATTAAAGATATCTCTTATTTTTTAGTGGTAGTTTAAATATTACATTATTTTATTCTGTATGCCTATTTCCCACATGTATTCAAAGTCATGTGATGGCATGTAATGTTGAATCATTACAGTGATAAAACTAAAACACCGATTCTTCAAAGATTTATACACATACTTAACTGTGATCCGTTCCATTGTCTTCACTGCCTGACTTCAAACTGGTGCTATTCATTTTTGGTAAAGTTAATTGTGTGTATCCTCATGATGCTTTGAGCTCTACAGTCTTCTATTTTATTTTTTTCAGTACTTGAACTGTGTTTGGATCTGCTAAACTTAATATAGGTTTAGGCTATTTCTATATTTGAAATACATATATATTTGGAAACAGTTGCAAAATATTAACTTTATTGCTTTTTACTGACTTCAATAAAACCAACGAAGTTCTATATTAGTAAATGCTACACCTATTCTTCAAATACAAAAGAAGACAAAATGTGGGTTTTCACATAGTAGATTGAGTTTTCTGGCCCGAGATTTTTATGTGTAAACAAATTGCAAGAGGCACAGAAATGACTAAGGATATCCACCACAAAATCTTCCAGAGTAAGGTCAAACAGCATCATTAACTCATCAATCCTGGCCCTTTCCAATTACAAAACTCTAAACTTTACCCAGTTTTATTGAGCTCTTCTTAGCTCAATAACTTTTATTTGAGTATACAATAACTTGTGTTTGGCTGAAGTATATGTCCTAGAAAGGCAACCATTCTTTATTTAAAGGTTTCCACAGAAAGAGAAATATACTTCACCCCTTGGTAGCTTGTTTTAGTGATTAATTGCCCTTGCAGTTAAAAAGATGTGCCTAAATTCTAACTGGAATTTATCTGGCTTCAGCTTCCAGGCATAGGTCCTTGATTGGCCTTATTCTGCCAGATTGAAGCCCGTTAGCAATGGGCACTTTGGCCCTGTATAAGTACTTATGAGTGCAATCAAATCACTTAATCTCTTTGATCAACCAAACAGACTGTGCTCTAAATCTTCCACCATGAGCCATTTTTTACATCTCTTGGAAATGTCTCTTTTTTGTACCTTTTACAATTTTACATCTTTTAAAAATATGGACGCTAGCTCTGTACATTGGTCTCCCTGAGCTGAGCAGAGATAATATCACCCCTTTTACTCTTACGATCCTCCTTTTTGTGTCTTTCAGTATTCTTTTCCACCAACATTGCAATTGATACTCTTAGCAACTTGCAATAATCTTTATATTTTTTCAGAATCATTGCTTTCCAAATTTGTCTGTTTATTCCTATTGAATATATTTCTTTGAATTTCAGCACTTTTATTAGAGTGTGATCCTTTACTTTGAAATTACCAAGTGATCCAGATTAATTTTTCTGACTCTTCTGTTTATGTCTATTTTTTATTATTACTATAATTAGCACTATTTATAATCCGTAAGTCTTTGTTTTATCTATTGTTAGATTTGGTTGACTCTCTCAATTACCATAAAATATCCAATGCTGGTTATTTCTGAACTATTAAAAAAAAACAAAAAAACCCCAAAACATGATCAAGCAAAGATTTCCCACCACTGGCAATGTTCCAGGTTTATCACTTGGTCATTTTTTAATCCACTGATCTTGTATCATTCCAGAATTTTACTAAAATATTTAGCATTCTTCATTTATGAACAGCTAATACAAATTTGAATTAGAGGATGTAGGCATCTGAAGTGAAGAATTTTTAAATGCTCTTCATATGCTCATATATAAATGCTCAGGAAACAGCAGTTTTCTCTGTTCTATGGGTTGTACTTGTTGCTGCTGTTGTTGGTTTTATTCTACTCAGAATAAATAATCAAAAAGAACAAAGCAAGGAAAAAAAGAAAGGTGCATAAGAATCAACCCGAGAAGTATATTTTGTGTTGCAAAAGACAGAACAGCATGGTCTATTTTTTAGAGCTAGTATGCAGAGTGAGTACTTTCTTCATTTTTGAGTAACAAATTTGTTCCCTGATGCACAAAGTGACTTAACTCCTTTTTTTCAACCAATTTCTTCACATTAAAATACAAAGCATTATACAATTTCCTGATTGTTCTTTATTGATGCAATCAATAAGTATTCCACATAAATATATTTCTATGACAAAGATTATTCATATTTAAAATTGTCATTTGATGCTTTCAGAATAGAAATGCAGTTTATTTTATTTACAATATGATGAATTTCTTAAACTTTTTTTTCTGAAGATTAATTTCAAATCTCTCTCAGAAAATCATAATTCTATCTATGAAAACTTTTTGCTACTTTTTAATCACAAAAATGTCAGTACCTTGGCAATATGTGCCACGACATCATATTCCACTTTCATAAGGGTAGAAATGAGAAATTTGTGTAGACAGTTCCAAAACTGATTCTGGAACACATGAGCACTTGCAAATTTAATGGAAGTCAAGATCTGTAGATAAACATTATGTGGGGATGTTAGGACTAGCATTAGTGAACAAATGTATTCACAATGACAACTCCTTAGAATTGACAGATTTGTTTTAGCTCCCATTTACACCTACAAAATCCTTTGATTCATCCAAAGTTTGAAATTTGACCACGGAAGCTTCTCCTCAGCTACAGGGAGAAAAGCAGTTTAAAAATTTATGGATTCTAAAGAAGCTAAACAATTGGCATACAAGACAGCTTCCCATTGATCTGTGTGCTTAATAAAGCTAAATGTTAGGAAGACTAATGTACCATACTGATGTTTTAGGAATTTCATTAGCGTATTTGAACGACTATCATAACTCACTCACCTCTGCTGAGTTTATGAGCCATGGGTTTTCTCCAGCTCATAAAATCATCTTGCTTAGCACAATACAGTGACTGATAGCATCAGAGATGACACTTCATGAAGCAAGGTGACTCTTTTTCTTTCCTTCTTTTTTTTAAGAGTTTTGTAGGACAATGCAGACATACAGAAAAGGCTACCAGATAACAATCTGATGAAATATTATTCTGACTTAGTGACAAAGTAAACACAAATATCCTATGTCTGCTGCTCTTCATAACATTGAATGTAAACTGTGACAATGTTAACTTCTGAACTACTGAGAAATTAACTCTGTTTTTCCAGTTTATTAAGTGTAGTAAAGCTGGCATGAAAAATCACCACTGGAAATAGTAATGTGGCTTTCTACCAATGAGTCTTTATACTGAACCTTCATCTAAATTCTTTGAAATGAACTTTTACAATTTACCCTTACATGGAATAAAAGAGAGTATCTACACATTTGTACACATTTTTATCATTACAAGCATCAAACCCATTAATTTTTAAACAGTATTCTTACCTATTTCTAGTCATACTATATTGCAGATATCGTCTTAAGTAATCATCCAAGTCTCCCTTTGTTCATGGATCAAAAGAGGCACCCAAAATATGTGATTTCCAAAGTATTATTTGTCTTCCAATTACTGCAAAGGAGACCTAAAAGGAACAGCCCAAAGGTGGATCTTTAATGTTATAATTAGATACATTATATGTATTTAGATCTAGTTGTTCTCATTCTTATCCCTGAAGCAGAATCTACATCTTTAGCCATCACCTACAAAGTATCGCAAAAGACATCTTAGACCTGGTTCAAAAAAGTTATCTCCTTGAGTTTATGCGGGTACAGGGTAAAATGAGGTTTTTGAAATAAACCTTTGGATTTTATCTATGCCCACATTTAGTTCCAGTCCAGATGCCTAAGTTAAAATTTACCTTGTGAATATGTGCCAGATAAATGGCTTTGATGTCCACACTGCATGTCGTTTTTAAATGAATGTTATATTATTTCTTCATCTTGAGTCTTTCACCCATTTAAAGAACCCCTATGAAAATCTCTTCTCCGTTACCCTTTTATAACATATTACCTGAATGAATTTATTTTCATTTTCAGTTATGCTGTTACCTAGTTTAGCTCTGTAAAAATGATCACTTCCTTTGAAATACAATTTAACAGCAGCATGTTCTAAGTGTCCTTGTATGCTATTCTATTCTTGAGTATAGTTGGTGTTGTAGTGTGTTCTTCACCACGTGACAATAAGCACATTAGCTTAGTTCAACAGTCATTCCTAAGACTGAGAAGTTTATTTACATAGATAATTTTTATATTGTTTTTATAATTGCATTTTTTCAACTTATTCTCCAATTTTTCTGCCTGTTAAACATGTTCCTCCATTTTTACTATTGCCTCTGATCAGGACATCTACATTTATGCTATTTTGGGTAAGGGTGCATGTATAGTTACAATTTCAGTTGTAAGATTAAATTTAACTTTTCCTTCTTTTCTCTAAGATTAAAAATAGAGAAGGATTTACTAACATCTGCTAAAGATCTAGATCCAGCTTGCCAAATGAAATGCTATGCCTCCTCTGCATATGTCATACAATTTCAGATACTAACACCTTTATCAGACAGAAGCTTTCACAATTTGCAAGAATATTTTAGTCTGTTGAGAGCTACATTTTTACTAAGAAAATGTGATTATCTTGTATCCATTGTTAACTGAATTCATATTGCATTCTTTCTTTTTTCTTGGATTCAGTTATCTCAGGTAAGTAGGACTGTAGTTTCTGTCCTATATTCAAAATTATTAATTCTGAATTAGTCTAATAGTGATTAATAATACCTGAATCTGTAAAACACTTGTATGTCAGAAAAAAGAAAGCATATTATAGTTAAGGAAATAGAAATCTAGGATAATACTAGGATACAGAACAGGTTAACAAGTTTTTGGTTTTTACTGTTTTGTAAATTTTTACCAAAAAAAAAACTGTATATTAGACATTTTTCTTCTAGATATTTCTTACCCTTGATAAAGGTTATTTTACTTTTCAAAAATGTTCTCTATTAGTCTAAACTTAACTAGTCCATTTTTACTTAAATTTACAGAAGATCTCTTTCTTGGAGGGATAATTGCATCTTTATGAAATGATATAATTATAAACAAATATGATGCCTTCATGAGAATATACAGTCTTGGATAGAGTTTGTGTTATTTTTGACCCATTTTGACCCCTATGCATTAACACTACAACAAGTGAGTTTTCCTGCATTTTAGAATAGAATCATAGAATGGTTTGGGTTGGAAGGGCCCTTAAAGATCATTTCGTTCCAAACCATCACCCATGGGCAGAGACCCCTTTCACTAGATCATGTTGCTCAGAGCTCCATCCAACCAAGTCTGAACCACTTCCAGGGATGGGACATCAGTAACGTCTCTGGGCAAGCCCTTCCACACAATGAAGAATTCCTTCGTAATATCAAATCTAAATCTACTCTCTTTTAGTTTAAACCCATTTCCTCTTGTCCTGTCACTCCATGCTCTTTTAAATAGTCTTTTTCTACATGTTCTGCAGCTGTCTTGGATGCAAAATAATCTGATGGGTATTAAGATTTCTCTTTTGCACAAAGAGCTGCAGACATAAAATATGACTGGAGTTGAAAACACTGCAAGGAGGGCTTGGCAGCATCGTTGGTATTACAGACTAGTGCTTCAAGTAACCCAATGGCTTAGGAAAAACTCAGACGTATTACCCAAGGAATGGGAAAGTCAAAGATCAGTAATTCTAAACTATCACCTGAACTAAGGCTTTCATGTAATGCAGAGAAAATTTGGAAGCATTTTAAGCAGAAAGTTTTTCAATATCTTTATTACTAACCAAGGCTTAACTGATAGGAAAAAAGACAGCTAGGCACACGTTGTATATCACTATGGTAACAGAGACCCTAAAAACAATGTAATGGCAGTAGATTTAGAGTCATTGAAGAATAAAGAGCAAAATATAATGAACAGTATATGAGTAATACTGTTGCAGACAGTGGCCAGAGAAAATTCTCTATTCTGCATGGGGACAGCATGTAGCTCCGCTTTGCAATTTAAGGTGAGATGTTGCTGAATTACTACATATGCATCAAAGATTTTGGAAAGATTTGAAACTTTTGCGAAAACTCAGAAATTAAAGAATCATAGATTCATCAAGGTTGAAGGAGACCTTTAAGATCACCAAGTCCAACCATCAACCCAGCACTACCATGTTAACCTTTAAATACTAAACCATATCACTTCCTTGGGCAACCTATTCAAATGCTTAGCCAACCTAACACTGAATTTTTTTTTCTAGTATCTAATCTGAATCTCCTCTGTCTCAGTTAAAGGCCATTTCTTCTAGTCCTCTCACTGCAGACAAAGCAGGAGAGACCCCACTACACCCTCCTGTCAGGTAGTCACAGAGACCCATGGGGTCCCCCATGAGCCTCCTCTTCCTGAGACTAAACAAATCCAGCTCCTTCAGCCATTCCTCATAACACACGTTTTCTAGACCTTTCACAAGCCTTGTTACCCTTCTCTGGACACACTCCAGCACCTCAAGGCCCTTTTTAAAGAGAGGGGCCCAGAACTGAACAGAGCACTCAAGGCAGGCCTCAGCAGCTCTGAGTACAGGGGCAAGATCACTTCCAGAGTCCTGCTGGCCACACTGTTCCTGATACAGGCCAGGATGCCATTGGCCTTTTTGGCCACCTGGGCACACTGCTGGCTCGTATTCAGCTGCTGTCAACCAGCNAGGGATAATTGCATCTTTATGAAATGATATAATTATAAACAAATATGATGCCTTCATGAGAATATACAGTCTTGGATAGAGTTTGTGTTATTTTTGACCCATTTTGACCCCTATGCATTAACACTACAACAAGTGAGTTTTCCTGCATTTTAGAATAGAATCATAGAATGGTTTGGGTTGGAAGGGCCCTTAAAGATCATTTCGTTCCAAACCATCATCCATGGGCAGAGACCCTTTTCACTAGATCATGTTGCTCAGAGCTCCATCCAACCAAGTCTGAAACACTTCCAGGGATGGGACATCAGTAACGTCTCTGGGCAAGCCCTTCCACACAATGAAGAATTCCTTCGTAATATCAAATCTAAATCTACTCTCTTTTAGTTTAAACCCATTTCCTCTTGTCCTGTCACTCTATGCTCTTTTAAATAGTCTTTTTCTACATGTTCTGCAGCTGTCTTGGATGCAAAATACTCTGATGGGTATTAAGATTTCTCTTTTGCACAAAGAGCTGCAGACATAAAATATGACTGGAGTTGAAAACACTGCAAGGAGGGCTTGGCAGCATCGTTGGTATTACAGACTAGTGCTTCAAGTAACCCAATGGCTTAGGAAAAACTCAGACATATTACCCAAGGAATGGGAAAGTCAAAGATCAGTAATTCTAAACTATCACCTGAACTAAGGCTTTCATGTAATGCAGAGAAAATTTGGAAGCATTTTAAGCAGAAAGTTTTTCAATATCTTTATTACTAACCAAGGCTTAACTGATAGGAAAAAAGACAGCTAGGCACACGTTGTATATCACTATGGTAACAGAGACCCTAAAAACAATGTAATGGCAGTAGATTTAGAGTCATTGAAGAATAAAGAGCAAAATATAATGAACAGTATATGAGTAATACTGTTGCAGACAGTGGCCAGAGAAAATTCTCTATTCTGCATGGGGACAGCATGTAGCTCCGCTTTGCAATTTAAGGTGAGATGTTGCTGAATTACTACATATGCATCAAAGATTTTGGAAAGATTTGAAACTTTTGCGAAAACTCAGAAATTAAAGAATCATAGATTCATCAAGGTTGAAGGAGACCTTTAAGATCACCAAGTCCAACCATCAACCCAGCACTACCATGTTAACCTTTAAATACTAAACCATATCACTTCCTTGGGCAACCTATTCAAATGCTTAGCCAACCTAACACTGAATTTTTTTTTCTAGTATCTAATCTGAATCTCCTCTGTCTCAGTTAAAGGCCATTTCTTCTAGTCCTCTCACTGCAGACAAAGCAGGAGAGACCCCACTACACCCTCCTGTCAGGTAGTCACAGAGACCCATGGGGTCCCCCATGAGCCTCCTCTTCCTGAGACTAAACAAATCCAGCTCCTTCAGCCATTCCTCATAACACACGTTTTCTAGACCTTTCACAAGCCTTGTTACCCTTCTCTGGACACACTCCAGCACCTCAAGGCCCTTTTTAAAGAGAGGGGCCCAGAACTGAACAGAGCACTCAAGGCAGGCCTCAGCAGCTCTGAGTACAGGGGCAAGATCACTTCCAGAGTCCTGCTGGCCACACTGTTCCTGATACAGGCCAGGATGCCATTGGCCTTTTTGGCCACCTGGGCACACTGCTGGCTCGTATTCAGCTGCTGTCAACCAGCATCCCCAAGTCCCTTTCTGCTGAACAGCTCTTAAACCCCTCTGTCCCCAGTCTGTAGAGCTCCAAAGGACCTGCAGGACCTTGTACTTGGCCTTGTTGAATCTCACGAAGTTGTCCTCGGCCCATTGATGGAGTCTTTCCAGATCCCCCCTGCAGAGCCTTCCTACCCTCGAGGAGATCGACACTCCCACCCAATCTGGGTTATTCCTCCTATTATAAAGAAGACATTCTAAAATATGTCAGAGGCCCATTCTTCCTACACCAACCACTTCCCTGTAATGACTATAAAGGAAGCCTACACTATTCCTGGAATGTGTGTCTACAGTATGATAACTGTGAATGAGACAAACCTCTTCTAAAGTAACTGTTTATAATTATGTATGCTGTTTTAATCATGAAATGCAAGATTTTCTCTCTAATTTGCTGATTAGGTTTCTTGTTGGTTTGTTGTTTTGTTTTTGTTTTTGTTTTTTTTTAGTGTGCTTTTTTGTTTCTTTCTTTGGTGTGTTTTTGGGTTTTTTCGTTGTTTTTGGTTGGTTGGCTGGTTGTTGTGTGGGGATTTTTTGTTTGAGGTGTTTTTTTTTTTGGTTTTGGTGGTTGTTTTGTATTAACTAATGACCTATTCAAGGCCAACTCTATTAGTTACTTGTTTTCCTTACCCATCTCTTTGTCTGTTAGTTTTCAACCTTTAACTTCTTTATATTTCAACATTTTTGAACAAATGAGATTGCAAACAGTGTGTAGCCAATATAATTCTCCTGCTAATGAACTTGTCAGACACCCTTTTGAGGCTCTTAAAAGACTCTTGTTAGCTGTCAGGAGTGCCCTAACAGCAAATTGGAATTTTGGACTTAGAGGAATTTTGGCCAAAGGTTTTAGCCAAAGAATATGTAATGTTATTAAGAGAAAAAATAAAAGAAAACAAAATCCTTGTTTTTCAGAATAGAAGAAACTTCAGAAATTCTATTTGTTTTGTGCTTATTATAGTTATTGCTATAAACTTAGAGGCATAAAATAAGCTTGGGAAAATAAACTCATGGCTCCTCCAAAAGCAGTCAGTAGAGGGAGCCATGTTCCTATGCAGTTTATTACATGCCACCGAAAAGCTTTCTAAAATAACCCAGTTGATGAACAAATGAGATTTTTTTTTTTTTATTATTTGCTGCAGTATCCTTACATAGGAAGAGAATACAATATGGAAAACCCCAGACTCTTTCCTGACTGAATATGTTAGTCAAGTGAAGGATCATAGTAATGACAACATAAAACGTGCAGCTGCAACATTAGATTTGCTCTGTTACATGATTTTTTAGATTTACCAAGGGATTTAAGCACTTAATATTAACCTCCTGGGTATCTTAGTGTGCATATTCCAAAATTCACAAGGGGAGGAAAAAAACTGCTGTACCAATGCTTATCCCTGTCAATAGCTTGGCAGTTGCTTTCATGTGCAGCTTCAAAGTTTCTGAGTACTTTTATATTAAGAACTGAGTGTTTTAGGGATTGCCTTCTCAA
Organism: Daphoenositta chrysoptera; assembly: GCA_013397915.1. Lineage (NCBI taxonomy): Eukaryota > Metazoa > Chordata > Aves > Passeriformes > Daphoenositta > Daphoenositta chrysoptera. The sequence continues at coordinate 123,785 of VZRO01003927.1, read as the reverse complement.
TAATCAGTGACTGCTGGTGTTTTTTTTCAGAAAATTTAACTAGAGAACCCTTAGGTATTCTTGCTTGTGAAATATTTAAACCACAGGAAGATTGAATTCCCAGTGAAATGCAGTTGCAGCCATTTTCTTTGAAAACACAGCTGGAGCCCTTTCATGGGGATAATGAAGGTGAGTTCTTCACACTGAGAGGAGCATTGAAATAGGGGTTTGAGATCTCACACAATGGGTAGAGAAGGGGGAAGGGAGCACAGAAGCTAGAGTACATGTAGTAATAAATAGTGTTCTTGCACAAACCCTTCTTCATTTTGACAGAGAGAAGTAAGCCACTGCTCATTAGCTATTACTGTGTGAAAAGAGTCAGCCCACTACCAAGAACCCCTGCCATGCCACTGTACCGTGAGGCATTCTGTAAGAATTACAGCTTTCAGGTTTTCTACACTGACTGAGGTATGAATTATGATGTTGAGTTGCTCTTCAACACTAAGAATAAGGAAAATGAGTATAAAAGGGTGGTGCAATTTTAAGATCTGTTGATGCTTGTCACTAATCCAGATGTATGCGGAAAGTGCAGTGGTGTTTAGGAGTTAGAAGAAAAGTGACTTAGAAGCAAAATTTTTCAGAAAATGAACTTTTTATTCCTAGGGAATTGCAGTGAAGTTGTGTTTTAACCACTTACATATATACACATACAGGTATCTGTGGGAACTATTCCGTGATTGGTTTTCGGCTCAGATCTGTGGAGATAAGTCTTCCTTGTGTTAAAGCTGTATGGGAAAATTTAAAAAAAAAAAAAAAACCTAAACAACAACAAGACTGCTCTTCCCCCTCCTCTGTAAAAGCTACGGAAATTACACCTATAGTAAAAAACATCAGTCTCATGAAAATATCTAATATCATAGATTAAACAGAAGTTAAAACTATATATATGTAAATTCTATATCACAGTTTATTTCTATTTTTGTTTCAGTATTTTTCTTCTTACAGTCATCACTATATGTCAAATCATATAGCTTCACCGAATAAAGCTAAGACTTTATCAGAAGGATCTACGTACCCTATTTTTTTAAGATTCCTTTTTTGTGTGTGTGTGTTTTTTAGCAGTTATCTTGTTTTGACCCTATTTTATTGAAACTGTTAAACTAGTATTTTCATGGCATGAACATGGACCTATTTATAGTTTAACAATAAGGAACTTAGAGAACAAATTTAAAGATTTCATATGCTCTTCCTCTTTTGTGGGGGAACTTACGGATCTAGACCTGTCAATTTCTGATTCAGCATGGCTGTAAGCATTGCAGTTTCAAGGAAGGCAGAAAATTTCCTGTGGCTCATGATGTCATTGTAGTAGTGGATATTGTATATAAGAAAACACATATAATCAGCAGTATGAGGTGACTCATTCTAAGACAGAATATCAAGTTCAAATTAATGGATGTCTTGCATAAACTGGAATTTTTTTTAAAATATAACAATTGGTGAAACCTTTCTCAATTTTCATGGTAACCTCTTGCAGGAAATAATCTGCCTGTGTATTTTTCATACTACATAACACTGGAGATCACTGTTCTAGGAGCCTTGCAGTAAACTTTCATAATATTTATTTGCCCACTCTCTAATAGTTATGCATTACAGTTTCATTTTAATAAAGCTACTGTTGGTATTTGGAAGGTACAAGAATCTTCATATCTGTGATGCAAATGTAAGGCCTATGACTAATAAGAGCATATTTTTTTTTAGACTGGGCTGGACAGGAATGCTTTGATTATAGACACATTTTCACATTTCATCTTAGACTCGTGTATCATAACTGCAGACTCTTCCCATTTTGAGTTCTGGGACTCGAGCAGATGGCAGAGATGTATTTCAAATAATGGTACTTGACATAAAATTTCTATAAATAGCTACACAACTACAAGGTGTTATTTGCAATTTTTCTCTCTTGGGAAGAAACTAGAAATTCTCTGTCACTTCATGATAATTGTTCTTGAAATTCTTCACAAATGGATAATTTTTGAAATTTTTACCTTAAGGTAAAAAGACAGATATCAAGGCAGATGTTCTTTTGCATGTTACTGGATTCCCAAATGTCTCCACAGCCTAGTCATAGAATCAATTCCTGCAACATATTATGCACACATATATAGAAATATAGTAATAGAAAAAAATAACGACATGCATTCTCCACTTTTATTAAGTTTAACATTTATTAAGTTTACTTGTCATGATAAAGGGGTCTGCTAGAAAAATAAATTGGTTTTCTACCCAAGAAAAAAACATATAAATTATAAAAAGTATTATGTATCTGACTAAGAGTGAGTTTATATGTTAAAACATTTTCCCTTCAGCTCATTGAGGCAATGACTCAAAAAAGCCCAAACTGATATTGAAATGATAGTGAAATGTCAACTATGGAGGGGAGAGAGTTATACACCATACCAAAAATAATGCTTTGGTTTTATGCCACTGGTGGGTGCTCTTTGGGAGAACAGTTAGTTCTTGTTTCAGGCAGAAGAAAAATGAAAAACTGTCTTAGACATCCTGGATTTTATGGTAATATAAAATAAAAACTTATCCTTCAGAGTCTTAAGCCAATTTCCATGTGTTGTATTCTGTTCCAGTATTGGTATTGTCATGTTTTCAATAAAGGTTAATGCAAACAAAACAAAAACTTCAGAAAATCAGGTACAACTTATATGAAAAATCCTACTGAAAACAAGTTAGAATGAACAGACTGTGTGATTTAAATGTTCTTTAAATTTTTGGCAGCTTGAGATTTACTTTATATCCCATTTGCTCCTTATTCTTTTAGTTATAGTAAGCAGGTAATGCTTCCTTTGCTGTGAAAAATGCTGTTGTTGCCAACTTTGTCATCTAAGCTTCATTTTTACAGTTCTAGTAGCATCAGTTTGTCAACATAAAAGCTAAAATATTCTGAACTCAATCAAGCTTTCTCAGGCTTGTCTCCGGAGATGGCATTAAGGGGTTTGGATAACCTTATCTGTTCAATACTGAGGATGTTTGTAGCTTCTGCTAAGTGCTCTCTAGTGATTCCTTTCAAAACTTTTAATGGACAGCAATATGTCTGTGTGATCATATACATACTCCTTACCACATCATCCTAGAGATTTTTTAAAACAGCCTAATAATATTGCTACCTCTCAGCCAGTTTTATATGGACCAATAACAGTAGCATAACAGGGGAAAAAACCTCAAACATTTAACACTACACTTTATTTTGGTGTAGTTATCATTGGACTTTTTAGGAGATTTAGGCAAGTTGAGAAGTGGACTGCCTCCAGAAAACAAACAAACAAACAAACAAACAAACAAACCCCAAGAAGCATATAATGCAAGAAAACTCTTTCATGTTCAGAAAGTTGGAAAACTTTGCATTAATAAAGAAATATGGTGTGGAACAAGACTCACATTTGAACAACATCACTTATCTTGCACAGCTTTGAAGAATACAATTTAATATTTTATGAGATTGTGTAGATTTGCATTGGGAAGGTTACTTGTATTAGGAAATACTATTTCTATTGTTGGGTGCATATTGAATTATTTCAGTGAAGTGGAACAGCTCTGATTGTGTTACCAAGAAATACCCCAAACAATTTTAAAATGCAAATTCCAGTTACAATGCACCGTTTTTTTTAGTTCTGCAGATAGTGTGCTATCCTTTAGGATTTTAAATTAGTGCACAGACAGATTTGAGGTTAAACTTAATGCAATAGTAAGTTCCATTTTATGTTTTCCAAAGCAAATGATAAGTTTTGCCACTGTTAAGATTGTATTTTCTGTGATTGCACTGGTGGGACTCTCATAGACATTTAAATTAGAATGGTTTATCATCTATTTCTTCAGCAAAATCATACCCTAGCATTTTGCTATATCACTTTTGGAATCAAAAAGGAAGGAAAAACTAGCATTCTACCTTTAGCACTGTCTTTTCCTACTGATTTAATTTTACAATGATGCCCTCTGCATGGAACAAGGGTTTTTATTTTCACTTGAGGTTATAAATCTTTACACAGATGACACAACTACAGAAGAGTTGCCCTGCTGGGATGGAACTATAGATACGCTTAGCTGATACAATGCCTCTGGTAGTGGTCTAATCTCTGTTAAGGAAAATGTGTATTTCTGACATTAGCTCTTTTGTGAGGTTAAAACCTTGGATGGATAATTACACTCTAACAAATATAACTCCAGAACTTTCTTAGAGGGGTAAAAACAATGCATGAAATACCTCATTTGAGCTTTAAAATGATAATACTGAGTTCAATCTCTGTCAGGAATGAACACCAAGCATACAACAAATTGCAGCTTTTGATTAATAAGGCGCTGTTTGATGGTACAGCACAGAAAATGTGAGCAGTCTTTCCTTGGAAAAAAAAAATGCAGAGAAAAATTGATTTATTTACATAGGGAAAAAAAAAAAAAAGTACAATGCATCTGTGCACAACTACAGAACTGGTTTTGATTTTGTTCCCAAGCATTGCCGAATGCAAAAATTCATGAACAATATAAGGAGTAGAGCCTTAGTTGAGTCCTTATGAAGTTATACACAGTAGACTTTATTTTCTCATTTGTTTTCCTACTTAAACATTCAAGGACTACAAGGAGATTGATACAGATGTTAGCTTCGAGGCACTTTGTTGGGATAAAATGAAATGTGCAATGAAAACTATGAACACTGACATAAGATCTTGAACATGCTGATCCTACACACAGCTCCTCCAAGAAACAAAATGCACAAAATCTAATATTTTATAACTCAAACTGCTATTGAAGCATTTCTATGGAAGTAGTTGGAAGATTTTATCCTTACATCAAGTAACTCAAAGTTCTCATGTTGGGCTGGGGAGAGAATATCTTAACTAAGCTAAAAAAAGAACTAAAAATATCTTAAAAACAAAATAACAACAAAACCAAAAGCAAAACAAAACAAAAAACCCACCAAACCCATAAACCAAAAATTAAACCTAAGTGTATTTTTTGAACATGCTTTGAAAAAAAACGCGAAAAACCACCCTGTAAACATCCCTCCATATGTGACAGAATGGTTGTTAATTAGAGTTGGAAGGGATGTTAAGGTATCAGTTAGTCTGTCTCTTAATGAAAGCAGAATCAAATACGTTTAAGTAATTTTTTTTCTTGCAGATATTTTTCTATTCATTCCTTAAATTATTTCTTTGCTACCTTTATGACATCCAAAACTATTAAAAAACTTATTTAGTGTTTTAATCATGTGTCTCATTAAAAAATATTCTCAACTACTGTCTATACTAATGGATCTGTGTCTCAGTTCAATTATTTACTTTTCTCTTCTGAGTGAAGGAGAAAGCTCACCTCTTTGTGATCATCTTTTTTTCTCATAAAGTTTTTTCCTCCTGTCTGTGCCTCAGTTCTCTTTTTTCTAGACAAACCCTCATATTCTAAGCTCTTCTTTGAAATTTGGACGAGTATAATAAAGCACGGGCCTCACAGTGTCACGCTGAACTCCCTAGCCTTTAGCTGTAGTGAGAGCTGTTTCAGAGAGAACAGTCACTGTCTTTCACTGCATGCTGACCCATTGGCACATCTTACCTTCACACTCAGTGCACAAAGGGGATAGGGATAATTTCCTCTTCACTGTACAAATGATACCTAGCAAAAGTTATTCCATAATAGTAGTCTTTTCTTTTTTGTTAAGTCAAAATGTTATGTGATGTAGAGACTGACCCATGTTGCTCAGTTAGATGGAAATTTATAAAAAAGCACCGTAATAATTTTTTTCCATAAAGCTGATGTTACCACATGCAAAAAAATTACTTCATCCTGGAGTTAAGTATTAAAATCTAAGGGGAGTTCAATATAAACACAGATAAATTGTTCATTTTGTTCATATATGTGCAACTATAAAATCTGCCTCTTCATTCCTTTCTGTGGCTTTAATGGCTCCAAAACATATATCTTTGCTTTTGCATTAAAATAGTAGTGAAAATGGTTCTGTGAATCCCCACTAAGACAGATCAGTCAACACAAAACTTTTTATTTTCACTTTTAGACTTAAGGATATTAATTGCAAGACAAGATTTCTGATAAAAACATGTTATGAATTGTATCAAAATATCATCTCCACAAAAACCCCTTAGAGATCTTTCTTCTTCAGAGCATCCAGGATGAAAGTGAGAAACACTTGTATGGACAAGAATATTGAGGACATGAAAGAGAAAACTAGGAGAAATTCTTTATGAGGAAAATTTAGGAAAACAAATGGACAATTTATGTCTGAGCTGGTTTTCTCAATTGGTTTCAAATAATTGAGATACTCACCCATGAATAGATAACCCAGGACAGTTATGGTCCTGTTTTATAATCCATGTTTCACATAAAAGGAGAAATTTATCTGTGGAGAAAGAGTAGAATTATCATGTAATCAAACTACTACCAATATAGAAAAAGCTACAAACAGAGTTATAAATATAGAGAAAGATGAAGCTGATTATTCATCCTTATTGGCTGAATAAGCAGTATCTATGCTACTTTGACGGAGTTTCCTCTGTACTCAGATTGTAGGAGAACTACTGCAACTACATGGATTTTACTGTAAAAAGGAAGAAAATATGAGAATTTTAGTTGTCTTCCAAAGTGTGTGAGCATCAAATATTTTTCTCCTATGACACCACTTGAGAGGGGATCCATAGAATTAAGACATCTGTCTATAGTAACATATGGGATGATGCCAAAGAATCCTGCTTTGCAGCATTACTCTCTCTCTTGTTCAGCTTTTATTCTGCAATTTCCTAACAGTGGGTCATGGTCGTGAGCACGCTTCCTCCTCACTGCAAGTGTTCCCTGGGCAGCCCAGCACTGGTGTAGTGCAGCTGGGTCATCTGGGATCAGGCTACTGAGAAAGAGCAGGCTGAGAAGGGTCTTTCTTCTCTGCTTGGGAACCCAAACACTCCTATCTAGCTTGCCTGAGCTGCCTGTCAGCATGCTAAGCAAGGTTACTCACCTTGTTGAGACCAGCCTTCATTTCCTGGCTTGAATTTGTGCCTACCTGGACACTGTGGACTTGTCTGACCATTTCTAGGCTCCTGACTGGCACCGGTCACCAGCTACATGCTGGACTTTTTTTCCTGGTTGAGTACTGTGGGGACTGTGCCCACAGGATCCACAAAATTACCCAGAATTGTTAGGGTTTAAAAGGCCCCCTGGAGATCATCAAGTCCAATTCTCCTGCCAAGGCAGGGTTACACAGGTGGGTTTTGAATGTCTCCAGAAAGGGAGACTCCATGGACCCCCTGGGAAGCATGTTCCAGTGCTCTGCCATGCTCAGTGTAAAGAAGTACTTCTTCATGTTGAGGTGGAACTACTGTTTTAGTTTATGGCCATTGCTCCTCATCCTGTCACTGGGCACAACCGAAAAGAATCTGGCACCATCCTCTTGACAACATTATTTGAGATATTTATATGCTTTAATGACAGCCCCTCTCTGTCTTCTCTTCTCTAGATTTAAGAGATTCATTGAATTGTTGCCCAGTCACCCTCCACAATCCAGCCATGGATTCTGACTCTGTGCTCTGCCCAAACTCCCTGGTCCCTGACACAGAGTTTGGGAGTTAGCAGGAGTCAGCTACCACAAACAACATGGCATGTAGGTTAGACAACCTTAATCTGGATTCTTATGAATGTGATAATATGGATGAGGCCAGACACCTGTTATGAATTTAAATAGTGTTAAATTTAAAAATATACATCTGTATATATATATATATATATATAGGGAGATTTAGAGAGGTCAGGTGATTTACATCCTACAGTATTTGAAATTGGGACAGGTGAAGGTCTGAGCATGTTGACAGAGCACGCAGATTTGGGTCAGAAGGGAGATGCAATTGCTTTGGGTTGTCACATGGCACTCCCACAGGACATGGAGCAAGGGCAGGAAGAACAAACTGGAAACGTGATGTGACAGGGGCACTTGGTGTTGGAACTGAAAGTGATTGTGTCAGGTTGTTCATGATGAGTTCAGGAGACAAGGTGGGCTCATTGGGGTTGACAAGGAGTCAGCACTGGGCTGGGGGAAGCTCTCGGAGGCAGAGGGAGTGCTAGTGGAACAGGAAGGGCAGACCCTGACAGAAGGGCCACTCCACTGTCAGCTGCTGGAGAGCCAGGGGCAGTGGGGCAGCTCCAGGCATCAGACATCTCCCTGAGGATAGGGACAGGCTGAGGCTGCACCAGGACATGACCCAAGGGTGGGCCTGGCTCACCAGAGGCACGGCTGGACAGGGCAGGGCTGTGGGAGCTGGAGACCAGCCCTGCTGCAGCAGCACTGGGGCAGGGGATGGTGGCACTGGGGGTGCCATGGGGTCCTGGGCTGTGGGCAGGGGTAGCTCTGAAGGGGCTGGAGAGGGACAGACAGTCCTCAGGACCCTGTCACCTACGTATGACCTCTACACAGCTATTCATTTTTATAATATATTGTAGCTGATTCTCTAGCAGACCATTTAAAATTTTTTCACTACTTTTAATTTTGGTTAGACATACCAGAGTAATATGTGGATTTCTAAATTCTGTATTTGGCTGTGGGAGCCACTGTTTATCTTTTATTGATTATCCTGAGGACCCAGTCTCAAAAATGTTTCTTAGTGCTAGTACAAATGCTGAGTCCCTGTTGGAAAAAGAATGAGCAGAAATTCATCAGGAAGCAAGTGGTTGCTGTGCTAAAAGGATTGTCATCATAACAGAGAAAAATAGGAATAGACAACTGACACTGCAGATTAATTCATAACATCATAGAATCAATCACTGAGGTGTGAAAAGTACCTTAGACGGGGGCAGCCATCAATACCAGATTAACAATTCTCTTAGCTGCTGCTGATTTTCTTTCATAAAATAATATGGGTGCTAGTGGGAAAAAAAACCCTCACCTTATTCAGTATCTCACATCTTAAATATTCAGATTTCACTTCTGTTTTATAGGTAGTATGTATGCCTTTATTTAAATTAAATATCTATTTTTTCTATCCCCTTTCAAATTGATATGTGATTTATTATATATTCTATATTTTTATTTTGATTTTTTAGGTGTTTATTTTTGGCATCTTATTGTTTCTGCTGGAAAAATAAACAGTAACAGCACAGTTTCACACCTCAGCAAATAATCTGCAATTAAATTACCTGGACAAATGAAATGAGTTTCTACTCTTTGTAGAAAAGGTGACTGAACTTCTCCCTAATTTGCAGGTCATTTATCATTTCCCTTTTTATTTTCAGGATTTGACAAGTAAGAATTTTCCACTTTCTGCTTCACAAAAATTGTATAATTGTGTTAGATATGCTCAAGATCACATATTCTTTGAGAATTAATATGAGACCTACTACAAACTACAGCCAATTCTTTTCCTTTAAAATTGCATTTTCCCTATTTTCTCTCCTTTTGTAGGCAGGGGGAAATGGTGAGTATTTAAAAACGAAAATCCTAAAATTCTTTGAGGTTTTGTTTCAACAGTTCTTGTGCATTATTTGAAACCTCTCACCTGCTAATGACATCTGTGTCTGTAGTATTCATTTAGTGAAGTTTTACAGTCCAGAAAAAATTCTCTTGCTATTGGGCATACTTTGGGAAATGATACAATGGTGATTTAGGAGCAGTTTATGAACACTATTCTAAGCTGCCTGAAGTGAACCCAAACCTTATACGTTAAATATGAGATATACAATACTTGAACATCTATTTTTTTCTTAATGTAAACAGCCTTGAGTGTCATGATTAGGATGGCAATGATTTTCATTTAGCTGGTTTTCATTAATCTAGTGCAAACACAATGGGACAGCTCCACAAATTACAGCAATATTGTGTGAACATTTCAAACACTCCAAACTCTGTCTTCCTTTTCCCAACATTTTTACCCCTTTTTCTGTATTCGGTATACATCTATTAGCTCCCGTTCTGTCACTTTAGAAGAGTATCAGTCTAAAAGACTGTCACGGATTCTGAGTTTTCCTGTGACTTCATGGGATTAGTTTTTACGTGCTTCTATTCAGACTGTGGCTACATCTGAAATTTTAAGGGCTTTGATGTTTTTTGAAGATATGTGAACACTGCTTTCTTTTAAATTCATACCTACACTTTCTGCCAAAGAACTAAAAATGGCACATATAAAGTATTTAATTGACAGGAGCAGGTCTGAGGTATCTTCTTGCCTGTTATAAAAAAATAATGCATAAAAGCCTTCCAGCCATCCATCAGGACAACATTTTTCTTTATCTGTTCAAGGGATCAGAACTATTATTTCAGACGACTGTTGGTCATTGTAATCAAAGGTACTGTCCAAACCACTCCAAGACAGCTTTACATTACACAGGATAAATGACCTGCAAAGTCATGATACTAAAATCTGAAGTATTCTCTGGTTTTATTTCCACAAAGCTAATCTCTTGATTGGCATAATGAAGTTTTTTGTGCTGTTACATTAAAATATTGTAATTATATTCCAACACTCAAGGTTAAAACTAAAAAAAACCTGGAACTTTCATGTATGTTTCATAGAAGCTAATGTGCTTTACTTGCAATTTCACGGCATAATACGATGGTAATAGGAGTGTAGATTAAAAATAATGGAAATTTCTTTTGATTGCTCATTGCAAATTCTTTTCCTTTAAAGTCTTACATGTGAGTTCAAATAGGCCACCTGTAGAAGAAACTGAAGACTTCTAGTTGTTTTAAATAAATTTTAAGGTAACAATACCCTTTACTTTGCCTCACTGAGTAACTGGAATTATCTAGGATTTCTAAATTGCTATGGGTAAATCTTCACTGCTGTGTATGTTCATTAAATTAGGAAAGTACGGGAGAAATTCTAGTTATTAAAATTCTGAAAGAATTAAACTTTTCTCACTCAGAAATGAAGAAAATGTAAACAGTATTTACCTTATTTTAATTAGGCATTTTACTAAATTATAAAAAAATGTAGGCAATTCTTCAGATCTGCCATGTTCATGTTCACTGTCTCAATTTTTAATAGCAGCCTTATAAGACTTTTGTTTCAGCCAGACCCTCTGGAATTCTCATAATCCCATTCCCAAAACTTTGTCCTGATAGAGGACAAATATGCAATAAAGCAGCTCAGTGAAGTACTATGTAGATTTTATGATAGCGCGGTTTTTTCCCAATCTACATGTTTACCCTGTTTATCTAGTGCGGAAAAAAAAAAAACAAAGTAATTCAGTTTTCACCATTTTATAGTATTCCATCCCATTCTACTCTAGAGACCGTTCCACCCAAAGGAGTGATCATCAGACAAAGTGTGACTACACCTATTTGGCTTTGTTAGAGTTTGCTTCATGTCTCAAGATCAAGCTCTTCAGAGCACGTGTGAAATTCTGTCTCCCTGCAAGTCAGTGAGAAAGCTCCCACTGACTTTACAGAAGTTACAATTTCATGGAAGGATTTGGGCTAGATTTACCAGACCTATAGCAGACTATAGCCCTAAACACTTCCCTTGCTAGTGTTAGTACCCCAGAAAATCTCACTGTCCCCTGTAGAGCAAGAAAGGTGTGTAAAATATTGAACAATCCTATCCTTTACCCACAACAGGACCCACACAGCTGTCTCACCCTTTCTACTTCTTACATATTTTGTTCGTGTAGCAGAAAGCTTGACCTCTGATTTCCACTTCCAGTGGAAATAAAACTCCTGTATTTGGCCTAGATAAACATTCAGTGGAACAGATCTTTCTGGAGACTAATCAAAACAAATCTATCTGTCAAAGAACAAAGAGTACATGTTCTCACTGCACACTTATGCTGGACTTTAATCTAATGGTTTTTTTCCAAGATGGGTGAAAGCAAGTTGTTCTGTCACTATCAGGCTTTTCAGGTGCAGTTTATGGAGCATGGTATCTTGCTGGAGTGTACTTGCAATTTTTTGTTCTGGTCTCATTTCTTTAGATTTTAAAATATTTTAAAATAAAACAGTGTCATTTTATGTTTTTACCATGCCTATGCATCAGTAATTGTACATAGTCCAATTGTCACTAAGAGGAAAGTTTTCTTACTTTACAGATGTGTTTATTTTTTCAACAATTGAAATGATATAGAATAGAGACTTCACTTGGAAAATCTTGTCTCAGTCACAGGATTCATTTGCTGCAGCCAATGACTCCTTAACCTCTAAAAGTGACTGATTTGAACCCTACACATAAGCACATTTGAATGTCATAACCTACTCATTAGTGGGAGGAACAGGAAGATAAAAAAATCCAAAGAAACCCTAAGTGAAGATTGATTTTTTATGCACTTGCTCACACATATCTTAGAGTTACAATACCACAGCTAAGAATAATTTCTGAGGAGGAAAGAAAAAGAGAGAGAGCTGAGTTGAACTCTGTGAAGTTCAAATGTGCAAACCCTCCCTGTTCCTGAAGTGAAGTGACATTCTCTGACTTGGGTGGGAATTTGCATAATGTGGGAAAGCTTGTTTCTTATCTTCACAAAGTTGTGCTTGCTCTGGAATGATCAATTTTCAAGGAGCATTTCAAAATGTATGCAAATATGGCCACTCTTGAACCTCTGTAATCTCATATCCATTTGGAAAATATATCAGGCATTTGCTAAACCTCTGACTCTTCCGTAATCCTGCTTACATGACAGTGATCAACTTCTTAAATAGCCACCACAGAAAAATAATTAAAGGCAAGATTAGAAGAAACAGAAATTGTTACAGAAATCATCTCAATGTTTGAAAGCAAATCATGTTTTGATACAAGGTCATACTGTGAAATTATGTGCTGCCAATGTCACATATCTTGGAAGAACTATTTCAGAAAGCACAGGTGTGCATCAGGCAAACAAAGCTATTTTAAGTGTCTGTGTTTGCTTTTCCAGTGCAGCATATTTCTATATTGCTTTTATCTGTCCATGTGGACTCTGGAAGGAATCAGGAAGATTAAGCTGAAGATATCATCAGGAGCTGTAGGTACACAGAGACTTTAAAGAGTCCTATGACTTATATCCTTTGTCTCACTTTCTATGGTAACATGAGCATTGTGGGTCTGAAGAATGCTTGCTAATGATGAATTTAGTTTTATTAAAATTAAATATGAGTAGAATTTTACTGAATCCCAGAAAGATTTTTAGAAGTTAACATATCTGCAAAGCACTGTTAAGTCAAGCTTGGTTTGGTTTTTGTTGCTTTTTTTGTTTTTTTTCTTTTTCTTCTTTTCCTTTTCTCCTTCCCCCACTTTTGAAATGAAAAACTGAATATTCAAATGATCTAAATTTCCAAGAGGTGAGTAATCCAATTTCATTCATTCTCTGTAAGCACCACATTAAGGAAAACAATCTTGGGCCAAGTAAGCTTTTAAGGCATTAAGAGACTTCCCAGTATTTTGTTCCTCGATGCCTAAATCATTGTAGGCTTAGGGCTTTGATATTTCTCTAATGCAATTTCTTAGTTGTGTACTTGGGATAATATTTTACTTCTTCAGTAAAGCAGCATTATGAGAAGAAATATGTAAGAAAGCGATTCCATGCAGCATTAGTGAGAAGAACATAGCATTGGCACCACTGAATCTGAGCTATGAATAATTTTACTGGAGGTAAGCTAAAGGATTCAAAGTTACGCAGGAAGTATCACAAGATTTCTTCATAATGATGCCTGAAAAAACAGCCTCACACAGATTCATTTACTTATGCTGCAATTCAAAAGCTTATGTAACAGCCTTCAACTATTTAACATCCACTTGAATTACTGTACACTGTGACTAATGTTATTTAATAAAACTAAGAGCTTTAATGGGACTTCTCACATTTTTCCAATTCTTACTATTTCTATAGTAAAAAAAAAAAAAAAAAGAACAGTTACTGAGTTTTAGTTTGTTCCCTGAGCATTTTCATCTGCAGAATTTGAAGAAAAAAATATTAACTTTCAAGGCACCTATGAAATGTCACAGACAAGAAAAAGTATAGGCTGCTTTCCATCCCTACCCCCTCCCCGTCTTTGTACACTTGTCCTTGGCAAGATGAAATAAGTGAAATGAATCATGTGCTGTCACCATTATTGAGCAAGTCCTGATGGCTTTAGCTCGAGGTTAAGGTTAGAAAATCTCTCTGAATATTAGAGTTTGCTTTTTCTCTCCATATCTCAGGCTGAAATGTCCTTTTTTAAAATCTGTTTCTCCCTCCCTCCAAATCGATGCAATCAGACTTTGCTGAAAAATTGAAAAATTATGTTCTTCAGCTTTTGCGTGTTTCTCTGAAAACAAACAAAAACTCTTGACATTTTGTTGAACTCCTCGGGTATGATTCCGTATTATTTATCTAGAGGTCCTGTCTTCACACCTGAAAGCAGACTGCTTATTCTTTTCCCTGAATTTCCTATTAATACCATAATAATACTACTTTTTATTTCTACATACTTTCCAATTTTGCACACAAAGAAAAGCTATTCTGTTAACTCTTTTTTTTTTTTTCCAAAGTATGACTGGAGCAGATTTAAGCATTTCACAAAAATTATGCTATAGAAATTAAAAGTATTTGTAGTGTAACAGTACTGCAAACAGATATGTGTTTTATTTCCTCCCAATCATTGTAAAATGAAGCTGGAAATAAACTCACACGCTGTCAAGTACTGTGATAAAATCTCAAGGCTGTCTCTAATCACCAAGGTCAAGAATCTATGTGTACATGTCACATCTCTTATTCAGTCTGCTTTGACTGGTTTGATTTATGTAGAAACCTAAATACAGAGTAGGAAGAGTGATATGCCTGTCATGTTCCTATGTTTGAGAACATGACAGACACATCTGGACCTGAGAACCTATAAGCTGCTCTGTGACCAGTAACATGCAGACAGCAGAGATTAAAAAGTAAAATAACTGAGAATAATTAGGTAAAATTGAAAAGGGCCTGAAAATATCCACAATTTTACAGGTAGGAAATAAATAAATAAATCCTGAGAAATGGGACTTGTGGAAGTTATGTTCTTTAGTGAAGATAAAAGACATTCCCTCCTAATTTAAAATTAATTTTATATAAGGTTCCTGGTGACCTGCATTTTGAGGAAGAGAATGATGTAAGCATAAGTCAATGAAACATTTGTTTATGTGTCTGTGAAAAACTTAGAAGCATATGTTAGATGGGATACAAGATCAGGCCATTTAATTGCAAATATAATAGAAATATAAATCTGTACTTGTGTACTCAGATCTGTTGCCTAAACAAAAGTGTCCAGTGCCATCTTTTTTATGAGACTGCCCCACATATATACACCATCTGGCCTTCCAGAAAGGGCAGAGGTCCTGGAGTCTTGTGCCATATCTGATGGAATTGTGCAGATCTCAGCTGTCACTATACATATATTTATGTGGACAAGTTAATAAAGTCCCTTATCAGTATAGGTAATGGAGCTTTAGAGTTTTTCAGCTGACCAAATGAAGGTGCCTAATTTAGGGTGACATGAGCAGCTTTCACGGTAACATTGATTATACTGACCAAAAGCTTGATGTAGGTTCACTGTTATACTGTCTGAGATACAGGGAATCTGAGACATTTCAAACGGTATTGGTTTTCTAACTGTGGGCAAGTTTACATTGAATAAGTCATCCTGATGGGTCCTTTCCAGCTTGAAATGTTCTATGATTCAAAGAATTTATGAAATGTAAGCACATACAATATGTAATACATATCTACAAAGAGAACTGTTGGTTTGTGTCATTCTTTGACAAACGCAACTGAACTACGGCGATTAAAACAGAGTCAGTAGGCAAAAGGTTACATCCTTTGTTACACAAACTTTCCACCTAGGTTTTGTTTTTTTTTTCCTTTTATTTCCCTTAATGCACATTAGAGTCCGTCTTTTTTCCTTCTACTTTTAGTCAGGGCTGGATCCTGTTGCCACACCCAATGTGTGGCATCATGGAGATGTTTGTGTGTAAACTGCTGAGCCTCTAGATGCTCCCCCAAAAGACAATGTTTTTTGTGTAACCTTGCCAAACTGTGTGAATATTTCAGGTACTTTAAGAGATCTCTGATTGCAGCATACACTTTCCTTTAGGCAAGGAAATTAACCCCTAATATTTCACTATGAAAGAACACTTAAGGAGTTTGATAATGGCTTCAGCACACAAAAAATTGTGGTAATTATATGTAAAACACCGATTGAAACAGACTTTACGCACTAAAAATGCAAGCAATATTCTTAATTGGTATTTCTGGAGTAAGAAGACACAAAGGGTTAACAATTCAGTGACCTATTCTCACACTCATATGATACAGAATGCCATCGTACTCATCTCAGATTCATTTAAAATGAAATGCAATTTTTTTTTTTCAGTGCTACTTCACCTTGTGAAATGATGCAAATGAAAATTAAGCCTTGGATTTTCCCTACAGTATGTTTTGCTGAGTTCTGACTGCAGTTACACTCAAAGAAATTTAGAAGAAGTTATGAGATTGCACACTGTAAAAATGCTACTCACTATTTCAAATCCTATTTTAAGGTTTCTGTTAATTTCATGCTGTGTAGGCTAAATCATAGAGAATGATGCAGATTGGATTTTCACTTAGCTAGTTGAATGTTTGAAGT
This sequence comes from Daphoenositta chrysoptera, assembly GCA_013397915.1. NCBI lineage: Eukaryota > Metazoa > Chordata > Aves > Passeriformes > Daphoenositta > Daphoenositta chrysoptera. Next base: position 107,209 of record VZRO01003927.1, on the reverse strand, counting down.
TAAAAGTATTCCTAAGAATATTTTTTTCTTTAATTTTTTTTTCTTTAATTTTACTTCTTTAAATTGAAATGGTTTGATTTCTCACTCCTGACAAGAAAGTCAAACGAGTATTTTTGGATATTTCAAAACAATATCCTTCTAAATGATGCAAATAGGGTATCTACAAATCCAACAAAGGAATTAATGATCTAGTGCCATATAAGTGATGCAAGAGATAAGAGTGAGGTTTGAAAAGCATCACTCCAGCTAGACTTTTATAAAGTGGAAGAATTATTTTGGATTGTAAGTTTTATAATTTAGCATCTCAAAGATCTTTTTTCCTAGGGTTCTGTCAGTTTTTATAAGAGATTACCTGAGAATGGAAGGCAAAAATATTCTTTTAAGTAGAGAAATTTTAAAAATTAATTTTAGAATTCTTTATTCATATAGAATGCATAGAAATATTCAATGACTGTCCCATACCAGAAAGGGAGGAGCAGAGTGGGTATTGCGAAAGAGGCAGAGATGTTGCAGTTTTCTTTATGGCTTTTAATGAGAAGGATCCAACAGCAAGATAAAATCTGTCTATTAAGACAGAATTAGGACAGGAACATAGATAAGAAGTAAATATTACACACCTTGAAAGCATTCAGGCAACATCCACGCAGCATCAGCTAGACACAGGATGGATTTTCCCACTTCATGCTGCACAGATCATCAGATCTCTCAGTGGGATATTACATAACTTTCTTACAAGAAAACAACTGTTTTCATAAAGGACGTTCACATAAGAACTTCTTGCTGCGATTTTAGATGAAGGCAAGGCATAAGTAACATAATTACCAGTACCAAGTGGGAGCTGTCTGGAGGCTCCTTGTTCTAAATGTATCTGTAGGCAAGAGTTTTGTGAAGCCCAACAGAGCCTGAAGACCACCTCGGACATGCAGCACAGTGCAGCAAAGGCTTGCACCTACTCAGGTTAACTGTATTGAGGATCACTAATCTCTTTATTTACAGCAGCTTCCTGGCCAGGATCATTACAGTGACTGAAGGTATTCTGGAAAATAAGATCTTAAAATCTCCAAGGTAATGAAATGTTTATCCTCTAGGTATATTTAGCCTTTAGAGAATAATATGAAAAAGCCATAAGCAGAAGCACATTTTAGTCAGTGTAACCGAAACTGAGTATCCCCCAAGGACAATTTCAGCACAAGAAAATAAAATGGACTTGGGATCTTTCTGAAATGTCCCCTGCATAAATTCAGTTTGATTCACATGAGCTGTGAAAAGAGAACCCTTTGATAAGGAAATATATTATTATAGTCTTATGAAGTTGAATATAAAAAAACTGCCATTCACCATAATTGCATTTCTGTCTGAATAGTTTGACTGAATACCGCAAGATCAACAAAGATAGCTGGATCTCATCCTAAATTTCAGTAAACTCCCATAAGACAAGAGACATACATGTAAGAGTCAGTTTTACAATAAAAAATCCAATAACTTATGCTTTCATATACTTGATAAAAATTATATTAAGAAAGCTAGAGTTTTAGCCTAGATAAAAGTATAACAATCTAAATGGGTGCATAACTGTCACTATGCTCCTTGTTATTTAGCTAGAAAACCTCAGTGATACATTAGCCATACAATAGAGGTTGCTAAGAAACTAAGAAAAATATTCTTGACAATAATGGAAGCTTACTTGTAACCACAAGAAAAGAAAGCTTAGGGGTTTAGTAAAGAAAAAGGGAAGGTAAAGAAAACTTATGGTATAATTTGTCCTTTTTCCTTAAAAAAATTACACCTATTTAGATCTCAGATCCTATCTTTTAAGTCAATCTGTGGTTTATTTCTTTTCGTTGCCAAAATGAGATTTTATTTTCTTTAAGTGCTGCCGAACGTGAAGTAGACATATACTTTTCTTCATTGAAGATATTTATTTAAAAGGAGGATTTCTATCCTGCATATACAGATGGTCACCTTCACCTTTAAGTGAAGGCTTATTTTGCATTATAGGTTTCTGGATGAAACCCTTAGTGTTAGGCTTTTTGGGGAAGGAGAAAATCACTGATGAGACAGGTATTGTATTGCTTTCCGATATACCTTTACGCTTCACCAAAAATAACTTCCTAAACTAGCTCCTCCAAACAGAAGGAGGAAAAATTATGTTTAAATTTTCAGGTTTCTGATATGAACTGGATTTTGGTTATAGAATTGATGTTTGTTCCTAGAATTATGCTAGTCTAATGCTGAATGTTAAGGTTCAGATATGACTTACTAAGCCATAGCTAAGTTGGGATAAGAGGTGTCAGAAGATATGTACTACTCTTAGAGGAGTACAAGGTTTAAAGAGGTAGAAATATCAAATATATATGAGTAAATGTAATGCATTTTGCTTCAATGAAAATTTCTAATGGAACTTAATAGGCATAAAATCATCAGGGAACTGTTGAATGTAGAGTTTTAATGAAAGTACTTTGAAACATATAGAACCATATTAAGAATTATGTCCATTAAACCTCTTCTGTACTTCATGATGTGAAAATTTCCTTTTTTATCTATTTGTTATAGCATTCATTTAGCTTTGGGTGTAACTATCTATGGAAATAAACAAAAACAGGTTTTCAGTTGAGGTGTACGAGTGAATTTATGCACTTCTCTGCATCCAAGAAAAATAAAAACCCCCTGCTTTTCTTACATTGTTGTTCCAAATGGAACTAAAGTATGACAATTATATGTGACTAATGCATTGTGGGTTTATTCCTCAAAGGATACATCTGGAATTTTTTTTTTTTAAAAAGAAAAAATCTTCAAGTTCATACATTTGCTTATAGGTAGCTATTTATTTTCATTGTCTGGAGAGTTAGATAATGTTTTTTTTTGAAAAAAACAGAAGGAACCTTAAAGATTATCTAGCTTGAACACCCCTGTCATGGCCAGGGACACCTTCCACTAGAAAAGGTTGCTCGAAGTCCCATCCAACATGGCCTTCAACACCTCCAGGGATGGGGCATCCACAACTTCCCTGGCAACCAGTTCTAGTGTCTTCCCACCCTCTCAGTGAAGACATTATTCCTAATTTTAAATCTAAGTCTGCCTTCTTTCAGTTTAAAACTATTCCCCCTTGTCCTGTCACTACATACCTTTATAAAAAGTCCCTCTCCAGCTTTCTTTCAGAATCCCTTTAGAAGGCTGCTACAAGGTCTCCCTGGAGCCTTCTCTTCTCCGTGCTGAAAAACTCTAACTCTCAGCCTGTCTTCGTAGGAGAGGTGCTCCAGCCCTCTGATCCTCCTTCTGATCCTCCTCTGGACTTGTTCCAACAGGTCTATGTCTTTCATATGTTGGGGACCCAAGCAGGACACAGCTGGACAAGAGTAGAGAAGAGGGAGAGAATCACCTGCCTCAAACAGACAGTAGAAGCTGAAGAGCATTTTTATCCTGCTTAAATTTGGCATCCAGATCTGGCCAGCAGAACAGGTCTCCATATTCCACTGACTATATTGGGTCAAATAAATGAGGCGTGATAGCTCAGGGTGATCCTAAATTGCATGTCTTCTCTCCTTAGAAAATGGAAATATATCTTCCTATTTTTCAGCTCAGTAAGAAATTAAAGCCTGTATGTTGATACTTTTTCTAGTGATTATTTTGTGTAACAGGCTAAGTGGAAAATAGAGCCAAATTTCTGTACTTCCAATAAATGCAGTTTCCTGTTTCCAAACTGATAGTGTTAGACAATTTGCAGGTTGGGGAGGAAGATTGACTTGTGAATAGTTTGTTTGGTTGGTTTTCTAAGCAATTTAACAATGTTATTACTGCCACTGGCCTCTCAACATTCATTTTTTCCTACTTGTGTAAAGACATTAAAAACTTTGATTTCAGAAGAAGATACACAACATTTATACCAGGCTTCTGCCCTGCTCTAAAAGCACTTAAATTTTGGCTTTGCTGTCATGATAAGAATATTATTGTTGTACCATCTGAGGCAACTCACATGCATAGTATTGGGCATTTTTAAGTAGATCATCTAACCAGAAACTCTGTCTATTCAAGTTGATGACAATGAAGATGATTACCTTTATAAAGGTCAATTTCAACTTAGCTTAGAACATACGTTTTATTTTTGATAGTGGTAAAATTCCTCTTCAAAGTTTTCTCAGGTTTTTTTTTTTTTTTTCCACTTCTACAGAACTCAACTTATTTCATCTCACCGAAGTAATTTTCAGGACTTTTTGTGGCTTAAAACAGTGGAGGACCACCACTGATATCTACGAATGCAGTTCACATATATCTGCAGAAAACCAGGACCGCCCATCCTGAATGTGAGACTTTAAATAGAATCAAAAGGGGGTTAATGTGGTACAAACATTGCTTTACAAAGAAAGAACACTGAATGTTGTAGTTAGATAAACTGTAAAGTCATATTTTACACTGAATTTGCATGTGATAATATGACTGGAAGGCCAGACACTTGAGCTGTTTCAAAGTTCATACAAAAAATAACTTCTACTGAAATTGTAAAAAATCTGTTATTTTGTTTAAGGTGAGATGGTTACCAGTGTAACACCTGTATCACAGTTCTAAATAGCTTGTGTAATATGGAGTTCTGATGCAGAAGTATTGCAATCCTATAGTCTTGGCTTCACTTTAGATCTTTTGTGCCTGAACTATAAATTTAATCTCAAACCCAAGAAGCTATGTACAAGACTTAAGTTTCTTTGTTGAAGCAAAGCATGTACAAACAAGTATATTTGTCTTTCTGCAGACATCTTGCATGGCCTTGCACAGCATAATGCTACTTTCTCACTTCACTGGACTAAAGAGGCTGAAGGTATCGTACCCAGTAGTTAGCCAAGAGTAGACTGACAGAATAAGAGAACTACAAAATTATCCAGGTTGGAAGGGATGTCAAGAGGTCTCTAATCCAATTTTGAGTCAAAGGAAGGTCAACACTGATTTCATAACAAGTTTCTTAAGTGCTTATTCAGCTGAGTCTTGAAGACCTTCAAGGCCAGCATTGTAAATATTTTTCATCCATTCATGGAACATAAATTCCTCTTGTTAATTACCCAGGCTGTGTGCATTTGTGCATATGAACTTCAGATAGCTCAGTTTTGAATGTTCTTTATCCTTCACAAGACCTCCCTTACACCCATCACCCTGCGCCATGTATACCCTTGTCTTACCTCTGTTTAACTGAAAGCTCTTATCACTGTCTGATGATATGAATGGTTTACTGTCTTCATCACCAGTCTGGCAAGCCCTGTTGTCAAGAAGATTCATCTACACTTTGTCAAATAGATCTCATGTCTCACTGGCTGTCCTTATTCCTAAGAAATCCTTGTCATAAAAAATCAAAGCACTTCCTGTGACAACGCTACTAATCTGCTTGTTATTTCAGGATACCTCAGGAACCTCTGCCTGAGGCTTTCCCATCGTCCCCAGGACCAAGGGGAAAACCATCTTTGTCCTCGCCTCTCTGTACTCACTCCTGATTGCACCAGCTCTCCCTTGGCAGTATTACTGGTGCACACATGGATAAGCAAAAATGCGATGGCCGCATGAGACTTGTCATCCTCTCTGCAACATTCTGGATCCAAGCCCCATCAAAGAAATAATCTCCTGTGGCAGCAGTTCTGGTTGGCAGGTGGGTGCTTTTATCTCTCGCAGAACAGAGTCTCCAAACACCACTGCCGGCTGCTTCCCCTCGGCGCTAATTCTTGGTCCAGGCCCAGCTGGCTCTGAAATCTGTTTCAGTGAAGTTCATTCTCTTTCCTGGGCTGTTAGTGCAATCTATGAGTTCTGTAAATTCACATCTGGAAGCCAAGGAGCCTTTCTCTTGCTGACAGAGAGCACAAGTCCCCATCCATCTTCATCTTGGGAGTGTCCATTGATGCCATAATGCTTTTTTGCCTTTTCTTTATACCGCTTTTGTATGCCTTTGTGGCCTTTTTTATTCTTGGTGTTTCTTTTAGCCTACATTCCTAGACTTAATGTTTTGAAGAGTTAGGAGACTAAACATCTTGGAGGCTTCAGACACCAAGGTCCTCTCTGCAACACATATTGTAAACTA